>CM035177.1:13944393-13977905 GCA_020233015.1 Callinectes sapidus | reverse complement strand
GTATTGAATGCAAATTTGTCTTTTTCCTTGCCTGTAAATGTGCCACAATTGAAAGGAGGTGGTCTTCCTTCACCAACAGACATTTGTGACATTAGGTTTATTAAATCTTGAGAGGTTACATTACTTTGTGCAACTCCTGACATTCCTGAAGCTTGATTTTGGTTAGTTACTGCATATTGATCTAATTCAATTTCTATATCCACATCATATTTAATTTGGCCTTCAACTTCTGAAACATAGAAACTTTCATCCACACTCTCCAATTCATTCTGTACCATTACATCATTTATTCTTTCATTAAATTGCTGAACCTGATTCATCTCTTTATCTATTTTACTCTTCAAATTATTAGCTAAAGAGTCTGACAAAGAATTTTTATTCTTCATTTCTTTCAATTGTTTCAGTATGAGTGTAATTTTTCTTCTGTATACACCCCTACCTGTTCTAAGATTTTTTATAGTTTCCATAGCTTCTCTGTCTTCCTTAGGAGGCATGGTTCTTTACAGTGTAATTAAAGGTCTAACTTAAATAATTAATTTAAAAACTAAGGGCAATTAAATTTTTTTTCTCAATTTAGAATTATTTCAATTAGTCAGCCCAATCATTGTCACGGGCTATTCAATTGAATAAGGCCACTGCCACAAAGGGTTGACTACTAATAACTGACATGATTATGTTTGGGAAGGCTTATTCCCGATGGTGCTTGTAAATAAAACAAGAATATGGAATTATTATGGATAAACAAAAAAAGAAGTATTTTTGCCTTGAAAATATATTGTGAAATGGTAAAAAATGCAGTGACCCTTCACAAAAGTTTAGCACCCAAGAGAATCATAAAAGGAGAAACCACCCTCACCTGCACTTGACAGTGGTTACAGGGCTGCCATAACCAGCCAAGCAGCACTTATTTCAACCACAGAAATACTTACGGCTAAAAATTGTTGCAACAAAAATTGCCTAGCACTTCTATGTTCTAAAATATAATACTACTTAGCTGAGGTAGCAGAAGTTGGCGGTTTCAAGGCAAAAAGTTCTCTTGAATGGCCCGAATGTAGTAATTCGTAGCAGTAAGGTAGTGTAGTGGAGGTAGACTAACTGGTCACGGACGTGAAACTGACGAGAGACTGACGTGAGGAACGCCGGTCGTGATTTATATACCGCGCCACCAACGCCCTCTGTCTTATATTCCGTAAACTTCAACTACTTAATTAGCTATTTGATTTTACATGTCTCATTTATTAAGGAAACATTACTATTTATTTATTTATTATTAAATATATTTATTCGTATATATTCTTATTTGTAGGCATTATACTTGTTTTATTTACAAGCATTATACTGGTTTTATTTTTTCCTAGTTAAATTCCTAACAAGTGAGGGATGTGGTGGACAGAAAGAAATGTATGGTGTTCTATGGATTATAGGAAAAGAAAAATCCTAACAAATACGGGAGAGAAACAGAAGATAGAGAATTAGCAAAGAAAGTCATACAAAACGTTCAAGATGACAGACAAAGTTTAGAGCATGAAGTTGAAGAAATGCATAGAATAGGAAAATATAGTGAAGGAAATGCAAGGCCAGTGAAAGTGAGAATGAGATCACAATTGGTGGAGGAGATTACAGTGAGAACTGTTAGACTTGACCAAAGTTTAGAGTATAAGAATGTATAGATTAAGAGAGACAAGAATTTGGAAGGAAGACAGAAGGAGAAGTATCTAAAATAAGAGGCTAAGGAAAAAAACTCAAGAAGACAGAGACTGAGAAGAAGAAATTTTACTGGAGAGTGTTAGACATGAGATTGAGGAGGTGGTCTATTCAGGAGAAGAAGAGAAGGTGGAGAAACCACAACAGCAGTGGGAAGAGCTACAAGTAATGAAAGGAGCAGCAAATTAAGAGTAACATATACTAATGTGGACAAGTTACCATCCAGTATGGTAGAGATATAGGATCACTTAAATATCCATAGACCAGATGTGTTCTGTATGGCTGCAACAAAATTAAAGGAAGAGATCAACACAAATTTGCAGCAAGAGGGATGTAAAATTTGGAAGAGAGATAGAAAAGGAAAAGGAGGAGTACTAATAATGCTGCAATAGGACATTTTTGTAGAGGGAGTGCAAGAATGCAAGAATGGCGACTGCAGTCACCGACCTTCCTTGTACATTGGGTCTACCATCACCAGTCTCTCGAAACGCATCACAGCTCATCTATAAGAGGGAGCCATCAAGCACCATTACCTCGCCAAGCACAATACATCTATCTCCTGCAAATACATAGAAGAAAACATCACCACACTTTATAAAGAAAAAGACGCTACCCGACTTGGAATGGCCGAATCGGTCTACATTAACTCCGTGAAACCTGCAATCAATATTCAGCTGCTCCCCGCATCCTGTCTACCATCACAGTGCAGGAATGCTACTAACTCTGAGGAAGACCAGCGCGGGCTGTGATTGGTCCACGTACTCGTCTACGCCGAGTCCGTCCTACATCCGCCCCTGGTGCACATATACAGCGCCACTGACCCTTGTCCTTCACTCCTCTCCTGAAGATGGTCCAAGAGAGACCGAAAGATATCTTGAGAAGACAATCAACACCCCCCAGTTGTTACAAAAAGAGAATTCTAATGGACTTTGGAAATCTCCTAAACTCACTTAACCCTTAAACTGGGGTGGGGGGGGGATTGTGATTGTTTGTATGCATGACGGGTAAATTTCATATAGCCACCATATTTCTAAGCATTTTTCACCACAAAATATGGAGTTCTGGCAGTATCTGTAGTCATTGTGGAGAGCGGGGTGTGGGGAGGGAGGCAAGGGGAGGTGGCAGGGGGATACACACAGATGACTTGTTGCCATGGCGACAACCATGTGGCAGTGTTGTCAATGTCACATGTGAATACACACAACCATGTCCTGTCCGTGCATGTTTCTGTGTGTGTGTGTGTGTGTGTGTGTGTTGTGTGTTTGTGTGTGTGTGTGTTGTGTGTTTGTGTGTGTGTGTGTGTGTGTTGTGTGTTTCTGTGTGTTATTCACCTTGGTCGCCTGCTGGTCACCCAGCCAGCCTTTCCCTACGGAGTGAGCTCAGAGCTCATGTAGACCGATCTTTGGGTAGGGCTGACTCCCGGGAATCGAACCCGGGCCCTCTCGGTTGTGAGCCGAGCGTGCTAACCACTACACTACGCGGTACTTTCTACGCTCTCTCTCTCTCCCTGGTAAATAGATAAGTGAAACAAAAATACTCTCTTCTGCTTGGTTCACAATAAATAAAGTACCGAAATATTAGTTCCATGTAAACCACAATAATATACACACCATACTATACAGCTGTGTGTATGTGTGTGTGTGTGTGTGTGTGTGAATCTATAACACTCTCTCTCTCTCTCTCTCTCTCTCTCTCTCTCTCTCTCTCTCTCTCTCTCTCTCTCTCTCTCTCTCTCTCTCTCTCTCTCTCTCTCTCTCTCTCTCTCTCTCTCTCTCTTGCTTCAAAAGAAATAAATGATAAAACAAAAATATTTTCTTTCTATAATGGCAATATCCGTATAAGTAATATTCTTTCCATTACTCAAACACTACTATTTTGAAACGCAAATAAAGTAAATGGCATCAAAGTACATGGAGTAAACTTCATACATATGAAAACTCAAATTTAGCTATATATATATATATATATATATATATATATATATATATATATATATATATATATATATATATATAATATTATATACCACCAAGTACCAAATGATCAAACAATGGATAAATGGGCTAAATAAAAATAGATATACGCTGGTAATGGTAATGCAAAATATTGCTCTAAATAAGACATAGTAAACATAGTCTCCTATTATTTTACAATTCTCTCTCTCTCTCTCTCTCTCTCTCTCTCTCTCTCTCTCTCTCTCTCTCTCTCTCTCTCTCTCTCTCTCTCTCTCTCTGTTCTAAATAGATAAATGAAACGAAAATACTCTCTTCTGCTTGGTTCACAATAAATAAAGTTCCGAAATATTAGTTTCGTGTAAGCCACAATAATATACACACCATACTATACAGCTGTGTGTATGTGTGTGTGATGTGTGGTGCAGGCCAGCCACCCTTGGCTCTTCATGTCTGACAGCATTACCAACGTCTTGTCAAGGAGCACTTGTTCCCATAATCTTGGTCTCATTTTTTTTTATACAAAAACAACTTCTATACTACCAAATTATATCTTCCTCTTGCCATACGTGAGACTCAAACTCTAATATCTATGAGAGGAGTGCAATGTTGACTATATAAAATAAAAATACAGTGGTACCTCTTGATTCGAACTTAATTTGTTCTTTTAGGCTGTTCGAATTGGGAAAATTTGAATTAGGAAGCAATTTTTACCATTGAAAATAATGTAAAAACATTTAATCCGTTCCAGTTGATTTTAAGTAAAAAAAAAAAAAGTACTACACTCAATCCCAGCTATTGCAAGAAATTGGTCCCTTAACATCGCCGCAATACTTAAGAACGCAATAGCCATTGTTAAGAGGTAATGGGAAAAAACAAAATTCATCCTGACCCGACAGACTGGCAACATGATTCAACAAATTGGCACCTTGTTTTCCCCTCATCTCATCATAATTCATAGATATCCTTCGCATTTTGAGAGTACAAAGTAAACACAGACATGAAATGCATAAAAAAATAAATAAACACAATAAGGCCGCCTCCCCTCCCCCCACTCTCTCCCTCCTCCAGCCACTCACCATCCTCTCTCCCTCCTCCTGCCCCTCTCTTTCTCTCTCTTATCAACTAGAATATATTCTCATAACATAATTTCCAACTGGAATTATTTCAAGGAAAGCGTAAATTATTGTACAAAACTGCAAATTATTGTATTATCATAGTTTGCGCAAATGACAATGATGTTTAACAATTTATTCTTCATTGGTTGTTTAAAGTGTTCAATATATCTTCATTAGTAAATAAGTTTGTCAGTGACCAGAGAAGAAGCTGCATTGAATTGGGTGGTAGGTAGGAGGTAATCAGGTTTGGGGGCCGGAGTAACCAAGGCAACTAGGGGCCAGAGTGACTTGAAAGCCGTTCATGAGACAGAGGTGTTCAAGGCGGAGAAGTACAAGTGAGACCGGCCGACTGGTGGGAATGCTCATCGGCCGCCACGTGTTTTTTTTTTTTTTTTTTTTTTTTTTTTTTTTTTTTTTTTTTTTTTTTTTTTGTTAAAATTGTGAAATTGCGTTCGGATTGGAGGTCAAAATTTGTTCGCCAAATGTGTTCGGATTTTGAAGTGTTGGAGTCAAAGGGTGTTGGAATCAAGAGATACCACTGTATAGTAGTTCCATTGTTTCCCTTTATAAGTATGATATGGGTAACCAAAATCATATTAGGAAGATAATTACGTAAAGAAAGTTTATTAAAATATCAAAAATAACAATTTTAAAAGAAATACAAATCAAAGAAACTTTATGGTGCCTGTTTAAAAGTGCGCTTCCAGAAGGTGTACAGCAGTTTACCGCTAAGCCACCCAGAAGGTGCACAGCAGTTTTTGGGTTAATATTATACTGTACCCTATTGCAGGAGTACTCATATTTTACTCCTTCATGTAAACTGTATATGCATATTGTACCATATTGTAGCCTATGAGTATGTGTGCGAGACAATATAGGCTTTTTACTGTACAGTACAGAACTATTGTACAGTGGTACCTCTTGATTCGTACATAATTCATTCTCTTTGTCTGTTCGAATTGCGAAAATTCAAATTAGGAAGCATTTTTTTACCTTTGAAATTAATGTAAAAACATTTAATCCGTTCCAATTTATTTTAAATAAAAAATACTACACTCAACCCCACCATAGGCCACCCCACCCCCCACTCCCTCTCTCCTCCAGCCACTCATGATCCTCTCTCCCTCCTCCCCCCCTTCTCTCTCTCTCACTCTCTTTCTCTTTTAACAAGTAGAATGTATTCTCACAGCATCATTTCCAATATCAATTATTTCAAGAAAAGTATAGATTATTGTACAAAAGTGCAAATTATTGTATTATCATTGTTTACACAAATGACAATGATATTTAAGAATGAGTTCTTCATTGGTTGTTTAAAGTGTTAAATATATCTTAATTAGCAAATAAGTTTGCCAGTGACCAGAGTAGAGGGCCACATTGACTGGGGTGGTAGGTAGGAAGTGACCAGGGTTGGGGGCTGGAGTAAGCGAGGCAACTAGGGGGAGAGGTGTTCATGGCAGAGAAGTGTAAGTGAGACTGGCCCAATGGCGGGAAGGCGACATCGGCAACCACGTGTGTTTGTGTTCAAATCGTGAGGCCGCGTTCCGATTGTAGGTCAAAATTTGTTAGCCGAATGAGTTCGGATTGGGAAGTGTTCGAGTCAAATGAAATTTGAATCAAGAATCACTGTATGAACAGATTATGGAAACTAATAAAGAGATGAAGAAAGAGTTAGAAAATATAAAAAAAGAAAATGAAGACCTCAAAGAGAAATGTGTGAGCTATGAAGCACAAGTGGAAGATCTCAAAGTATTGTGAAAAAGTAAAATTAACAGTGACCCTTCACAATAATTAAACACCCAAGAGAATCATAGACGAGGAAACCACCCTCACCTGCATTAGACAGTGGTTACAGGGCTGCCATAACCAGCCAAGCAGCACTTATTTCAATCACACAGACATGCCTACGGCTCAAAGTTGTTGCAACAAAATTGCCTAGCACATCTATGTTCTAAAATATAATACTACTTAGCTGAGGTAGCAGAAGTTGGCGGTTTCAAGGCAAAAAGTTCTCTTGAGTGGCCCGAATATAGTAAGTCGGAGCAGTAAGGTAGTGTAGTGGAGGTAGACTGACTTGTTACGGACGTGAAACTGACGAGACTGACGTGAGGAACGCCGGTCGTGATTTATATACCGCGCCACCAACGCCCTCTGTCTTATATTCCCGTAAACTTCAACTACTTAATTAGCTATTTGATTTTACATGTCTCATTTACTAAGGAAACATTACTATTTATTTATTTATTATTAAATATATTTATTCGTATATATTCTTATTTGTAAGCATTATACTTGTTTTATTTACAAGCATTATACTGGTTTTATTTTTTCCTAGTTAAATTCCTAACATATTCCCCAGAGGAGATTGCGATTCCCCAAATCGCAATTAGGTAACTACTCTGGAGGTCAATTTATCTGTTTATTTATTTTAAATGAAGAGATGAAATGGGGATTTACTGTAGTAAGAGAGAGAGAGAGAAAGATGGAAATGCAACTCGGGGAGGTTGAGATCGCTGCTCATCTCATCCAAATAGTCATGCCCCTACCAAAATCCTCACCTTTAGGAAAGGTGTAGCATTTTATCCTAACCTACTTTATCTCACCTTAACCTAGTCTTAAATTTAAACCTTACCCCCACCTTAAGCTAATACCTTAATACTATTAATTGCATCACCTTTAGTGAAGGTGTTGCATTTTCCTCATATCCTCACCTTCAGTGAAGGTGTAGCATTTTTTGCTAACATCCTCACCTTCAGTGAAGGTGTAGCATTTTTTACTAACACTTGAACTTAAATCCTAGAAGTCCTCACCTTCATGGGTGTAGCAGAAATTTATATTTACAAGTACTCTAAATCATCCCTAAGCATCATATTTACAAGTACTCTAAATCATCCCTAAGCATCTATTAAATCTATCAGTAGCCTTTCTTTTTGGCCTGGCCCCCCTGAGATTGTCACCGCCGTTCCGGACTGGGGTTACATCATTAGGGGTGTCTTCTTTGGCCCTATTTGAATCTCTACCAGCATGAGTTATGGTAAGTTCAAGGGGATAGAGATTACATATTGAGTGAAATTCTACTGCACCATTACTTTGTTTAAGTTGAACTGTTCTTATTTTGCCATCAAGCCCTTTCATTGTTTGCAATACTCTGCCCATTAACCAGAAGGGTCTGGGTTTATTTAATGATCTTATTAGTACGATATCCCCTTCTTTAATTTTATTTTCCCAAGAGCACTGGTATAGGTTTCTGCTGTGTTCTCTCAGGCTGAGGAGATAACTTTCGTACCACAATTTTTTAAAACTTTCAAGGACTAGTTCTTGTTCTTCTATGGTCTTTTCTAAGGAGGGCTGGCTTTGGTCGTCCACCCATATTTCACCATTACCCCCCCTCAGTACCAGAGATGAGTCCCCATGAAGTTTCAGGAAGGAGTTAGGTGTTATGAACTCCAAGCTCTCAGAACTGGACCGGTATGTTAAAGGTCTAGAATTTATGGCTAGTTGGATGTTAGATAGAGAAGTCAACATCTCAAAATATGTTAACTTAGCCCTTCCTACTACCTTATACAGACAGGTCTTAAGCACCCTTATTAATCTTTCCCATGCAGCACCAATCCATGCAGAGTACAAGGGAATTTTTACATGCTTGATATTAATCTTTTCCAGCTCTTCCTGTACTTCTTTGGACTGAAGGGAACTTTCTAATATATTGCCACCCTTCAGAAAAGCTTTGGCATTATCACTGTACAAGTAATGTGGAATAGAGTAGCGGTTGCAAAATCTATGGAAGGCTAACAAAAAATTCTTAGTGGACATGTCGGGTAATAATTCGAAGTGGACAGCTCTAATGTTAAGGCATGTGAAAATCAGGACATAAACCTTAACCGAGTGACCACTATTTTCATCTCTGACCCAAAAATGGCCTGTATAATCCACCCCGACATGCTGAAAAGGTTTAACCAGGTTCATTTGATGCTTGGGCATGTCTGTAAATTTGGGATATTTAAATGCTAAGGCATTGTACTTCTTACATATATGGCATGTGCTCAATACCTGCTTCACAGCCATTCTACCCTTGGGTATCCAGTACCCTTGTTCCCTTAAATAATTCAATGTAGTTCCTATGCCTAAGTGCTGCATTTTATTATGACAATCATTTATTATGAGTTTAGTTAACCTGTGATCCTTAGGGAGTAACACAGGATGGTGTATTTCATATTTAAAATATTGGCATTTGCTAATTCTACCTCTGGATCTTATAATGCCTCTGTCATCAAGGAATAAGTTAAGGTTAGATACCAGAAGTGGGATATTTCTTTCATTTTCATGACTTGGGTTCTGCAAAAATTTTAATTCATCTTGATAGCATTCTGTCTGAGCAACCTTAACCCAGTATTCTAAGGCCTTCTTTTTTGGGTTACAATCCTTTATTTTACTTAGAAATTTAAATAGGTAGGTGGTGCACTTCAACAAGTCCTCATAAGATGAATATTTATTTATATTAAGTATTCCTGTATTTATTTTAGGAGTTTGAGAGGTACAAGCAGTGCATATTTTACTCTTTAGTCCTTCAGCTTCCGACACTCTGTTTTTTAGGAATTTAGATTTTACTTTAGTGTCCTTGGTCAAAAGCCAGTTTAACACCACCTGAGCATCCACACAAATATTAACGAACTGAATTTGAATGTTATTATAAGCCTCTAAAATAGTAGGTAAACATTTTAAGGCTAATATTACTGCCATAAGTTCTAGTGTAGGAATACTATGTTCCTTTCCTTTATTTAGTGGAGCTACTTTTGACTTAGAATGTAGGTATGTGCTTTTACCCTCTCCATCTAAAGCATAGGCCACAAACCCATATGCTTCAGCAGAACTATCACAAAATATATGTAGCCCATATGAATTCTGCTCATTTAAGGCTTGTCTTGGGAAATTCACTTCAGACAGCATTTCTAAATCTCTACTTAATTTTTTCATTTCACTGCAAATTTCATCAGGCAGGGTGTCATCCCAACCTTTTTCTAACTTCCATATTTTTCTCATCAAAAGTTTACCTCTTATGGTCACAGGAAGAGTGAAATTTAAGGGATCAAATAATTTGGATGTTTGAGATAGGATTTTTCTTTTAGTATTTGCTTCAGGATCTATTTTACAAAGAGCAATGTTCATTGAATCTTGCTGGACATTATATCTATATCCTAGAACCTTCTCTTCCTCACTAGTATGTTCTACTAACCTTCCATCATTAGCCATTTGGGTTCTCAATTCAGTTGAATTAGAATTCCAAGATCTCAAGGTAAATCCACCTGCTTTCATTCTCTCATATGCCAGATGATACAACTCTTGCATTTCATTAGTTTCATTTCCTGTCACAATCAAATTGTCCACATAAAAATTATTAGCCAAAATTTTACTCAATTTGTCATCAGGAAAGGTATTAGCATGGTGTCTCATTACATAATGTAACATGAAAGGAGAAGATGTAAATCCAAAAACTATAGTCTTGAACCTGTAAGTTACTAACTTATTTCCTCTCTTCCAAAAGAAACAAAATCTATTTTGGTCTACTTCATCCTTTAATTTGATCATTAGAAAGGCTTGTTTGACATCACTTAACATGACCAACTTATTGGTTCGAAAATAAAAAAGTAATTGAAGAATGCTGTTCATAAGATCAACACCTGGGTAAGCAGCCTCATTCAAGGATGGTAAATCTTTGTTTGTTTTCAAAGAGCAATTGAAGACAGGCCTGATCTTAGTGGTAACCTGTTCTTCCATTTTGATGACTGGTCTATGAGGGATCCAGATCTTTTCATCATACTGTGCAGGTTTTACTTCAATTTCTTCTATTATGCCATCATCCAACTGTTGATCAAATACAGCCTGATAATTTTCCAGTAAATTTTTTCTTTTTAAGTAATCCAAAGTCCTATCCAGCACCTTTAAAGCAACAAAATGATTAGATGGCACAGATTCTATTTTATCTTGATACCATGGCAGTTCCACATTATAATGACCATCTTTGAAAGAAATTCCTTCCTCAAACTTCTTTATTTGCTCACTCTCAAGGGAGACTAAATCTGCTTCAGTGGTTTTTATTCCCATTGATTCGAAGCTGAAAAGGTGTTCTAGTCCGTTTTCTACATCTGTATCCTCTAACAAATGTTCCAATGGGTTATAGTATGACTTTAAAGGATCCATCACTGCATTAACCATGGTCTTAGTTTTACTGCATAATTTAGCTTCATCTTTTTTAGCTAGAAGTCGCATTACAAACTGTCTCTCTGCAGGTGCTAGAAAGTTGAAGACATTACCTATAGGTGCTGCTTTATTGTGCATTACTAAACAACTGCCACCTAATTTTTCCTGCCATGATACAGATGTCATGTTTTGTAAAACATCTATTCCCAACAGCATATCCACCTGGATGTGTTCATGATTTACAGGTTCATAGAAATAGTCATCTAGCAATTTCATGTTATTCAGTTTGAATTTATTTATGACTGCATTCATTCCAGGGACATAAAATTTAATATCTAAGGTCTTGTCTACCAATAGAGGAACGAAGGCAATGCGATCATGTAACTTGATCCCTGTACTCATTTGCTTGAAAACCTTAGTTTCTTCTCCGATGTATGTACTCACATCACATTCCAAAGAAAACAGTTCACTTACATTAGGACACAGGTCTTGTGCTACAGACTCAGAGATATATGATCTTTGGCTACCAGTATCTACTAGGCACCTAACTTGTCTCATCATTTTGCCATTCTTTAGGGTTAAGGTCATGGTTGGAAGCATATGGCATGAATCAAAACTTCTCTGAGCCAAACATAGGCTAACATTTGTCTGCATTTGATATTTAAATTTGTCTTCTTTAAGAGCAGATGGGCATAGAGGAGTTATGTGTTCTTTAACATGGCAGTTTCTGCACTCATATCTGAGTTTACCTTGCTTTCCGAAACAATTATGCTCATTGTGCCCAGAGCCAGCACATCTGGTACACAAGGAAAGCTCATTTAACCTGGCTATCTTAGCTTCATAATTAGTGAAGTTATTGCATTGGCCTAAGGAATGTCCATGCCCTCCACATAATTTGCAAGTGAATTTAGAGGAGGTATTCTTAAAGTTTTGAAGTGTTCCTTTAAACCCTTCAATTTCTCGAAAAGTTTTGGAAGGTTTGAAATCAGTATGATGTGGCTTATAGCTGGCTTTACCAAAAGTCTTTGGTCTTACAGAAGAAGTTTTACTTAAGGTAGTGATGACTCTATGGTAATTATCTAGTATTTCAGTTATGCTAGGGTAATTCTTGTCTAATACATGAATGAATTCCTTTTTCACTACCACAGGAAGTTTATTAAAAATGATATGGCTAATGAGGGAATGACCAGCAGTTCCTGATTCCAGAAAGTCAAATCCATGGGTTTTCAAATCTGACAAATAAGATCTCATTTCATTTAAATAGATTTTAACAGAAGAATATTCTGGATCAAAGGTGGTATTAGGGTAAGCCTTAAGGATATTCTTATAAGTTTCATCTACCATAAATTCTTTGTCCAGAAACTCATTCTTGAGCATCTGAATAGCAATATCATAGTTTGTGTCAGTGATAGACAGATGTTTAACTACAGAGAGGGCATAATCCCTCAGATAACCAACTAAATAGGCTAGTTTAGTTGCATCAGTTAGCTGCTTTCTAGATCCAATGACATTGTTAAATTGATTTAAAAAAGTATTGAATGCAAATTTGTCTTTTTCCTTGCCTGTAAATGTGCCACAATTTAAAGGAGGTGGTCTTCCTTCACCAACAGACATTTGTGACATTAGGTTTATTAAATCTTGAGAGGTTACATTACTTTGTGCAACTCCTGACATTCCTGAAGCTTGATTCTGGTTAGTTACTGCATATTGATCTAATTCAATTTCTATATCCACATCATATTTAATTTGGTCTTCAACTTCTGAAACATAGAAATTTTCATCCACACTCTCCAATTCATTCTGGACCATTACATCATTTATTCTTTCATTAAATTGTTGAACCTGATTCATCTCTTTATCTATTTTACTCCTCAAATTATTAGCTAAAGAGTCTGACAAAGAATTTTTATTCTTCATTTCTTTCAATTGTTTCAGTATGAGTGTAATTTTTCTTCTGTATACACCCCTACCTGTTCTAAGATTTTTTATAGTTTCCATAGCTTCTCTGTCTTCCTTAGGAGGCATGGTTCTTTAGAGTAATTAAAGGTCTAACTTAAATAATTAATTTAAAAAACTAAGGGCAATTAAATTTTTTTTTCAATTTAGAATTATTGCAATTAGTCAGCCCAATTGTTGTCACTGGCTATTCAATTGAATAAGGCCACTGCCACAAAGGGTTGACAACTAATTTCTGGCATAATTATTAATTATTAATTAGGCTTATTCCCGATAATGCTTGTAAATAAAAGAAGAATATGGAATAATTATGAATAGAAGAAAAAATTTAATTGCCCTTTGTTTTTTAAATTAATTATTTAAGTTAGACCTTTAATTACTCTAAAGTACCATGCCTCCTAAGGAAGACAGAGAAGCTATGGAAACTATAAAAAATCTTAGAACAGGTAGGGGTGTATACAGAAGAAAAATTACACTCATACTGAAACAATTGAAAGAAATGAAGAATAAAAATTCTTTGTCAGACTCTTTAACTAATAATTTGGGGCATAAAATAGATAAAGAGATGAATCAGTGAAGGAAGTGAAGGATGATTTAGTAAAATTTGACCAAGTTTGCAATGACTCCAAGCTGACAAAGCTGCAAAATGTATTGAAGAAAGAAAGGGAAGGAAAAAGGATTGTTTTTACAGATATAATTAAGAAACAAGTACAGGACAAGACAAAGGACACTGCCATACAAATTATTAAGGAGAAGGAAAACCTGGTGAGGGACACAGTGGACAGAAAAAAATGTATGGCAATTTATGGAATATGTACAGGAAAAGAAAAATGTTAATATATTCAGAAGAAAAAAAGAGGAGAGAGGATTAGTAAAAAGGTCATAAAGAAGGTCCAGGATGTCACACAAAGCCTAGGACAGGATGTTCAAGAAAAACAGAATTGGAAAATACAGTGAAGGAAATACAAGACTGCTCAAAGTGAGGAAGAGGTTGCAATTGGCTGTGGAGGAAATAACAGCAAAAGCTGGAAGACTGGCTCAAGCTTAAGAACATAAGGATGTATGGATAAAGAGAGACATGAATTTGGAAGGAAGACAGAAGGAGAAAGATTTAAGACAAGAGGCTAAGGAAAAAATACTTAAGGAGGACAAAGATCAAGAAGAAGACTTTTTACTGGAGGGTGTTAGACATGAGGCTGAGGTGGTTTATTCGGGAGAAGGAAGAGTGTTATGTCTGCTCGGGGCTTGTGTGTCGAGGTTAGGAGAGAGACGAACGTCTTACTGCGGTTTATTCCAGCTTCAGTCTGCCCTTAGCTAAACCCCGACTCCCGACAATGACTCGCAATGCTTCAAAGGTTCATTACGTTTCGAAGCTTTTGATCCAGATACAAAATACATAACATTCCTCCCACCTTAAATTCACAAATTCATTCCTGCACAATAATTGCACATAAAAGGCAAACAGACAGACAATACAATAATTGCACATAAAAGGCAAACAGTATACTGAACTGAAACATCCTCTGATCCACAGTAGCACATCAACAGGAACGATTAACATCAAAACAAAATAACAAGGTAACTAATATCCTAATCTAATAGGCGCTGTTCTTCTCGTCGATCTTCTTAGATTAGACTTGTCTCCCATTGGCGATGCCGGCCCTTCCATCTCGACAGCAGTACCCTCTGGTGTGGGGCCAGATAGACCCACTGGACGATCTCCCGACTGTGTGACGAGCCCTTCTGTGGGTAGCACCCCTATCTTTCGATGTGTCGCTGGTGGTTTTTGCCTCCGTAGATGCGAAGTGGGTGACCCCTGCCTCTGTGTCTGTGCCACAGGTGGCACCTGCGTCTGTGCCGTGGGTTCCTGCACCTGCGTCTGAGCCGTGGGTGGCTGCACCTGCGTCTGAGCCACGGGTGGCTGCACCTGCGTCTGTGCCGCGGGTGGCTGCACCTGCGTCCGTGCCGCGGGTGGCATTTGCGTCCCCCAGGGTGTAGAGGGCTCCCTTGGAAGCACTGCTGACTCTTCTGGTTGGCTGTCCACGTTCGGCCATCGCTGTCTGAGGTGATCTATATGCCGCTTCCATGTTCTTCCATCTTGGAGAGCTACTATGAATGACACTGGACCCAGCTGCTGTTGTATTACTCCAGTGACCCATCGATGACAGCCTGCAAAATTTAAAGCCCATACAGCATCCCCTTAAATACTTTCTCTTGAATACTTGGACACAGGAGGTCAAGTCTTGATCGGGGTCGTCGGTTCATCAGCATTTCTGCTGGACTCTGCCCTGTCGTGGTCTGCGGTGTTAGTCTATATCTTGCTAGAATCCTGTAAAGTCTTGTTTCCAAATCTCCCTCTCTGAGTTTCTTTAAACCTTCTTTTATGGTCTGTTATGGTCTGTACAGCTCGTTCAGCCAATCCATTGGTGGATGGGTGATAGGGACTACTACAAGTATGCTTAATTCCATTAACATCACAAAAAGTATTGAATTCTTGGTTTGTAAAAGCAGTACCATTATATGACACAATTACAACAGGGATGCCGTGTGTGGCGAAAGTCTGCCGTAATTTTATTAAGGTTGCCACAGTTGTGCTTGACTTCATTACATGAGCTTCAATGTATTTACTGTGAACATCCACCAGAATTAATATCATCTTACCTTCCACAGGCCCTGCAAAGTCTATATGTACCCTGTGCCATGGACATCCTGGCCACTCCCACGGGTGTAGAGGTGCTTGCGGCGGCTTCTTCCTATTCTGTTGGCAAGAATCACAATTCTTAACTTTGGCCTCTATATCGGCATCTAATCCTGACCACCAAAAGTAGCTTCTAGCCAGGGATTTCATTCTCACTATACCGGGATGGCCCTCATGTAGATCCTCGAGTAGCATAGTCCTCCCTTTCACTGGTATCACCACCCTAGAGCCCCACAGCACACAGCCTTGGTGTGCAGTAAGCTCAGACCGACGATGGTTAAAGGGTAACAGGTCACTTTGAACTTCTTCAGGCCATCCCTGCAAAATATAATTATGCACAACTGCTAAAGTGGGATCCCTCGAAGTCCATAAGGAAACTCTTGCTGCCGTAACTGGAGTATCTTGTAATGTCGTCAAGGATAGAATCAAGAATCACCTCCTGGGATTCCTCCTCCTGGAGCTTCTCTGCTTGGATGGGAAGCCTGCTGAGACAGTCTGCATTAGATAAATTTCTTCCAGCTCGGTACTTTAGGCAGTTATCATAGTTAGACAATTTAAGCCCCCACCCCTGAACTCTAGCACTGGCCATCGGGGGTATTAGCACCCCTTCTCTTAACAATCCAACGAGCGGTTTGTGATTTGTATAAATGGTAAACTTTCTACCATATAAGTATTTATGAAACTTTTGTAGCCCAAACATAACAGCCAAACCTTCCTTCTCAATTTGTGCATATTTCTTCTCGGTAACAGAAAGAGTCCAGGATGCATATGCTACTGGCCTCTCTTCGGAATCCGCAACTCTGTGAGACAGCACTGCTCCCACCCCGTATGGTGACGCGTCGCAAGTTAGAAACAAGGGAAGGCGAGGATCATAGTGCACAAGGAGTTGAGAAGACTGTAATAACTTCTCTGAATTCACAAAAGACTTTTCTTGTTCTACTCCCCACTCCCACATTTCTCCTTTCTGTAATAGTTTATTCAGTGGGGCTAAGACGGTGGATAAGTTACTGCAAAATCTGTGATAATAGTTTATCATGCCTAGGTAGCTCCGGAGCTCTGAAACGTCTCGGGGTGCTGGTGCACCTTGAATGGCTGCCACTTTGTCGTCTGTCAGGCGAATTCCTGATGCATCTAATTTGTGGCCCAAGTAGACACAGCTCTCATTCATAAAGGAACACTTCTCTATCCTTAGACACAGACCAGATTCCTGCAGTTTTGAGAGAACTGTCACTAGGTTATTATGAGCTTCTTCATAAGATTGACCAGAAACCAGAATATCATCCAGGTAAACTGTAACCATTGGAATACCCTGAACAATTTGTTCCATTAATCTCTGAAAAATACCTGGTGAAGGAGCAATTCCGTAGCAAAGTCTGGTAAACATGAACAGCCCTTTGCTGGTGTTGATGGTCGTTAACTTTTGTGAAGCCTCATCAAGACATACTTGTTGGTAGGCATGACTCAAATCTAGTTTTGAATAATAGCGTCCACCAATCAGTTTGGAGTAGAGATCTTCAATATTAGGCAATGGATATGTATCTACCTTTGATGCCATATTTACAGTCAGTTTATAATCTCCACAAATTCTTACCTCTCCATTTGGCTTCACTGAGCCTGAGCGCATAAGCCACAGTTCTGGCTTTGAAGAACCGTGGTTGGATGTCCCGGTTCACATAAAGCTTCGCCTCATAATTCTTCAATTTTCCTAAACCTGTTTTAAAGAGCTCAGGAAACATATTTACATAAGTATCAATTTGCAGCTTGCACACTTTTGTCCAATTGATATGTAACTGATGTAACCAGTCTCTTCCTATAAGGCAAGGCCCAGCACCAGGAGCTACTAAAGCAGGGAGTGTGCAGGTTTTCCTCTCACTCCTGACTTCGAGCCAAACTCGACCCAAAGTTTGAAGCAGCTCCCCGGTGTAAGTGCGAAGCTGTGGAACACCATCCTTACTGATAGAAAGTTTCTTACTACCTTGTTCCAATTTCTTCAACTGTTGCACACTAATTATAGTTATAGCCGCTCCAGTATCTATTTCCATAGGTGTGCGAATGCCATTTAACTCGAGCACATACACGTAGGGTTCATTATTCACTTTTGATCTGAGACTGTACATAGGAAACTCCTCACTTATTTCCGCTAGTCCAGGTGACTCTTGGTCTTCGAGACGGTCATCTTCCGAAAGTGTCACTGCCCCTTGATGCTGCTCTGCTAGAAGATTATTTGCCCTCCAGGCACGAGTGTCCCGTGGTCTGGCTTTATAACAGTTGGCAAAATGATTCCATTTACCACACTTGAAACACTGCTGCCCCCAGGCCTTACAAACTTTTTCCCTCTTATCAAAGTGTAATTTGTCACACCCATAACAGCGGTAGCCAGTTCGAGCAGAACCTCGGTTCGAACCTTCTCTCGCTCGATGATTGACGTCACTCTGGCCGTGCCCATCCTTGGCCCTGACACTGTTCACCGACATCTTAATCTCGTTTGCTTCTGTCTTTGGTGTCATAGCCTGTCCGAGCACTGTGGTAGCCTCTAAAGTACGGCCAAAAGTCAGCAAGTTCACCAGTGAGATGTCCGCATCACTCAAACCCTTCTCACGAACCTTGGCGAGTGAACACTTTTGAATAATCTGCGACTTAATTTAAATATTCACATTATGGAAGCCACAGTTCTTACTCAGTAACTTCAGCCTTACATAGAACTGATCTATGGTTTCCTCGGGTTGCTGCATGGCTTGTCTGAACACAAAAACCTCGTACTCCACGTTGCGCTTCGGCGCGAAGTACTCCGTGTGTTTGGTTTTTATCTGTTCATATGTATCATCATTACTTGTTAAAGTTTCTGCAATTTGAAATACTTCTTCTCCCGCACAGTGAAGGAGCAACGCACGTTTCCGGGTAGCACTAGACACATCTCGAGCGATCACAAAATTGTCAAATCTCCGTAGCCAGGTATCCCAGCGAGCAGCAGCTGTTCCAGACGGTTCCGGAGAAAAGGCTGGAAAGTTTAGTCCCTCCATGTCAGCGGTAACAATCCAGGATATGCAGTAATGTCAGAAGTCGCGACAACGTTCTCAACACCCAACAACTCAGTAGCGGGCCTCACACACAGCAGCAGTCAGGGGAGCAGAACGAAGAATCCCATCCTCGTCGCCAAAATGTTTTGTGTGTCGAGGTTAGGAGAGAGACGAACGTTTTACTGCGGTTTATTCCAACTTCAGTCTGCCCTTAGCTAAACCCCGACTCCCGACAATGACTCGCAATGCTTCAAAGGTTCATTACGTTTCGAAGCTTTTGATCCAGATACAAAATACATAACAAAGAGGAAGTAGAGGAACCACAAGAACATTTATTAGGAGTAGGAGGAGGAGTAGGAGGTACCAGTGATTACTAATTAAAGAGAAATGGGTGAGATACTTGGAGGACAACAAAGTTATATCCAATAGGCAATTTGGGTTCAGGCAAGGAAAATCATGTGTCACACACCTGCTAAGTTTCTATACACAAGTAATTGAAGGAATTGAAGACAGAGATGGGTGGGTAAATGTTGTCTACCTAGATATCAAAAAAGCATTCAATACAGTTCCACATGAGAGACTATTGTGGAAACTAAAGCACATAGGTGGACTACGAGGGAAGCTATTAGAATGGATGCAGGATTATTTGAAAGATAGAGAAATGAGAACTGTGATCAGGGAGGACACTTCAAGTTGGAGGAATGTAACAAGTGGAGTACCGCAGGGGTCAGTCCTAGCACCCATCATGTTCCAAATATATATAAACGATATGCAGTGTGGCGTGATCAGCTACATGAATATGTTTCCGGATACGGCAAATTAATGAGAGTTATTAAAAACACTGTTGACTGCCAGGAGCTACAGGAGGACATAGATAAGATCGATGAATGGAGTAAGACGTGGAAACTGGCTTTTAATGTAAAGAAATGTCATGTGATGGAGATAGGCAAAAGAGAAGGCAAAATGGAGCTACAAGATAGGACAGAAGGAAATACCTAAGACAAAAGAAGAAAAAGACCTAGAGGTGGTGATACAGGATACATTGAACCCAGAGCAGCACATAAATAAACTATTTGGATCAACATATAGAATGTTAGCCATTACATGGATATGGATATGATGAAAAAAATTCTAACCAGTATAATACGTCCAAGATTAGAATATGCAGCAGTAGTGTGGTCACCACATGCAAAAAAGGATATAAGGGAACTAGAAAGGATCCAAAGAGTAGCCACGAAAATGGTACCAGAATTAAGCGAGCTGACATATGAGGACAGATTAAGAGAAATGGGACTGCCAACTCTACAGGACAGAAGAGAGAGAGGTGATCTAATAACTAAGTATAAGATAGTAAATGGTATTGAAAAGCTAGATGAGCAAAACCTGGAGATGGAAGAAGAAACTAGACAGATGAGAAGACACTCAAGGAAAATCAGAAGAAGTCGGTGTCTAAAGGACACAAAAAAGTACAGTTTTCCACATAGAATTGTGGACACCTGGAATGGATTGAAAGAAGAGGTTGTTACAGCAACCAATATCCATAAGTTAAAGGAAATGTTGGATATATGGAGATGTGGAGACAGGAAACTATGAGCCCTGCTCGAACCCTGTATAATACAACTAGGTAAATACACACACACACAGGTGTATAGTATGATGTGTATATTATTATGGCTTACAGGGAACTGATATTTTGGTACTTTATTTATTGTGAACCAAGCAGAAGAGAGTATTTTTGTTTCACTTATTTATTTAGAATAGAGAGAGAGAATTTTAAAATAATAGGAGGCTATGTTTACTATGTCATATCTAGAGCAATATTTCGTATTACCATTACCAGCGTATATCTATTTTTATTTTGCCCATTTATCCATTGTTTGATCATTTGGTACTTGGTGGTATATATATATATAAATTTGTGTTTCCATATGTATGTAGTTTACTCCAAATACTTTGATGCCATTTACTTTATTTGCAATTCAAAATATTAGTGTTTGAGTAATGGAAAGAATATTACTTATACGGAGACTGCCATTATAGAAAGAAAATATTTTTGTTTTATCATTTATTTCTTTTGAAGCAAGAGAGAGAGAGAGAGAGTTTTATAGATATTCACACACACACACACACACACACACACACACACACACACACACACACACACACATAGAAACACGAACAGACTGAATATGGTTGTGAATATTCACATGTGACATTGACAACACTGCCACATGGTCGTCGCCATGGCAATGAGTCATCTGTGTCTATCCCCCTGCCTCCCTTCCCATACCCCGCTCTCTACAATGGCTCCAGATATTGCCAAAAATCTATTTTTGTTGTGAAAAATTATTAGAAATATGGTAGCTGGCTGGAAACTCACGCATCGCCTGCATCCTCTGCAGCGGGAGCTACCTACTGGTCAAAGTTATCACTCTCCGGACAAACACAACCGCATCGGACAATCGTCTGAACCCTGGACATTGACTGAAGAATTGAAAGTCCAATGAATTGAAGTCCGAAGAAACGAGGGCTGACTGTATATGTAAATGATATGCAGCGTAGTGTTACCAGCTATATGAATCTGTTTGCAGATGATGTGAAATTGATGAGAGTTGTTAATAACACTGATGACTGTCGAGAACTACAAGGGGATATAGACAAAATTGATGAATGGAGTAAGAGGTGGAAACTGGACTTTAATACAAAGAAATGTCATGTGATGGAGCTAGGAAAAAGCAATAGAAGGCCAAAATGGAACACCTCACACAGCCTACATTCCCTAGCTGTTTAATGCCTCTCCATACCACAGCCCTCGCACATGACTCCATAAGCCATGCCTGCGTCCTCCTCTCCCATGGAGATGACGATACTCTCCATTTCCTTGAGTTATCTTTCTTTAAACCACTCAAGTACACTTAAAACCTTCCCTCAACAATGAAAACAAACACACAGATACTTAATTTACACAGATGCTAAATTTACACAGATGCTAGCAATCCTGACCTGAGCAACCGTACCGTATGCATAAATGCTCCTTAAGGCCTACCAGTACCACAGTTCAACTTGTGGAAAAGTGTATCACTTTTGTTTGTGTGTGTATGGTGTAATTTGTGTAGCTAGCTAAGCTATATAGTCGTAGGAGGAGAATGCTCTGCAAGGGAAAGATGTAAAGAAATATACAGTAGGATCACACCAATAACGATCTCCAAAATAACGTTTTCGGTAATAATGGTAAGTTTGAATAGATACGCACTTTCTACAATAACGTTTGGATTCTTGCAAATAACGGATATGTATATCGCATTCTGGATAGCATTTGTTTCCGCCATCCTGTGACGTCAGCCACCCCCGCCACCCTCTCCATGCTCAGTTTGGTTCGCTACCACGTGTGAGTGTTTCACCTCTATTGCGCTCTGACTTTAGTGCGGGAGTTGAATAATGGCTTACGCCTTACCTCTGCGTGGTGGGAGGGGGAACCTGCCACAAGAACGCCCGGGAACTTCTAATTTCAGTGGCCAAAGTGTAAAAACAAAACAAGTGAGCCACAAGAAACGTGCATACTCGCTTGAGGACAAAGAAAATATTGCAATGATCGAGAGTGGTGCCTGGAACATTGAAATCGTGAGGAAGTTGAACTGTCCTGAGTCTACAGTACGAAATATAAAGAGAAACCTTGAGGAAACCAAGAAGAGTATTGCACTGGCTAAGAAATACTATGGTAGTGATGGAAATAACAAGCGAGCTATGAAAGATAAAAGTGATAGAAACAGATTGTTAGTGATTACAGAACATTTTTTAGTGAAATGGCTAGCACGAAGAAACAAAGAAAATGCAAGTTGTAATGGCAGTGCGATTCGTGAACAGGTAAAGGTCTTGTATGCTGCAATTGCCCGAAAGAAAACATTAAGTCTCCCCCTCCTTTCAATGCCTCAGTAGAGTGGCTACATAAATTCAAAAGTAGAAGTGGCACAAAGCATGCAGTGTGTCATGGTGAAGTGTCCTTAGCTGATTTGGTGGCCGCAGATTCTTTCCCTGAAATTGCCACCAAAATTGTTCAGGAAGGAGGTTATACCCTAGATCAAGTTTTTAACTGCGATGAAACAGGGCTGTTTTGGAAAAAAGCACCAAAGTCGACATTTATTTCTAGGAAAGAAAAACAAGCAACAGGCATGAAAATGTCCAAGGATCGCTTCAGTGTCCTTTTAACCTGTAATGCATCGGGGGACTATCTCATGAAGCCTTTGGTGATTTACAAATATAAAAGGCCAAGGGCTTGTAAGGGATGTGATGTGACTAAACTTAATGTCTACTGGGAACAAACTAAGAAAGGTTACATGTCTACCGAGTTATCGAGACAATAGTTTGACAAATGTTTCGTCAAGGACACCAAAGAGTACTGCCAGAAAAAGAACCTTGCCTTTAAAGTCTGACTTTTCTGTAATGTAATGACTATTTATTAATTGGGTGTTTCGTGTATTGTCGGGGATTCGGGTTGTTTTGTTTTCTGTTAGAGGCTTCAGCTGGAACGAATGGAGCTGCCATGTCATCAGCCTACGGAACAGTCAAGGCAGGTGGTGACGAGCAGGGCCGGCAGAGCGAGACTGGACGAGCACTGGCTTGGTCACCGCCACTCCCCACTCTGTACCTACAGCCGACACAAGCTTACTCCTGCACCTTCTCTCACAATAAAGAGAAGACTTTTGTGAAGTGTCTTCATCACTGCCTCAAGCTATCTAGGCAGTATGGAGGGCCAAGCCGCAGGAGGCTACTTCGACTTGAAGCTGGTACCGGAGTACGACGGCTCTGGCACTCAGTCTGTTGTGGAGTGGCTGGAGAAACTGCTGGAGCTCGTGTGCAAACTCCTTTGGGTCACGGATGTTGCCAGCGTGATTCCTCTCCGCCTTAGTGGGAGTGCGTTTGTGATGCATCTGCAGTTAGATGAAGACGTCAGAAAGAGCAAGGAGAAAGTAAAAGAAACACTGCTTGCTGCGTTTCCTGTCAATCCCTTCGAGGCCTACGAGCTGTTCATCGCCAGAAGACTGCAAGCTGGAGAGTCACCGGACATATATTTAGCTGAGCTGCGGCGTTTGGCGTCCCTCTTCGGCGGAATGACAGACAAGGTCCTTGCCTGTGCTTTCGTGGCTGGGCGCCCGAGAGCGTCCGTCAACTGTTGATGGCTGGCTCTCGCATGGAGGCGCTGGACATGCAGCAGATTCTGGCGCATGCGAGGGCAGTCGTCAAGGACAAGCGTTCATCTGAATCATTGGAGACGTGCCTTGGATGTTGTAATGCCTCGAGTGATAGTCGAAAGTGAAGGATGTTTTGAGTGCGGTGGTCCTAATCACTTTGCAAGAGACTGGTTCGCCGTCGGGGTTATAAGTAGGACAGAAAAAGTGGTTCGAGGCAATGGAGGTCGTGCCCATAGGCAAATTAAGTGTTACCAGTGTGATGGCCTGGGCCACATCGCTTCCATGTGTCCGGGAAACGGAAGTGGAATGGGGGCGTCAGCGCCAGCCTTCTCTCTGGAGATCAGTGAGCGAGGCACTTCCAAGTGTTGTGACTTATGGGGGGGGGGGGGAGTGCAGTGAAGAGTGTTAGTGGACACCGGGTGTTCATGAAGCATTGCTCATGCTCATGAAGAGGATGAAGAAATTGATAACATTGGTGAATTGCCTGCTGATTTTGATTTCACTGGGTTTGAGGACATGTTGACGGACCTGCGTGAGCCAGGCCCGGACTGCGGCGAGAGTAAGGAAGGGGCTAGCGTACATATGCCTCAGTAGCATAGCCTCCATAGCCTGGGAACATTCATCACACCAAACACCTTTATTAACTTCTTTAAGTGAGTATTTATATTACATTTGGCAATCTGATAATTATCAATGGTGATAGGAGAGTTTCAAATGGGAAAGGTGGGTGAAACTCCTGGGGTGGTGGCACCAATTAACCCTAAATACATGTATTTCAATGTCATGCTAATAACGTTTTCACAAATAAGTGTTTTTCAGGCACCAATTAATCGTTATTGGTGTGAGCTTACTGTAAATAAATGTGGCAACACTTAGCCGTGGTCCCCCCGAACTCAGGTGTAGCATCTGGCTGTAGCAGCAAGGTGTCATGTCCGATCAGCAAGGCAGTCTGGCAGTGACCAGCAGTTGACAGTGATAGTGAATTACACACACACTCACAAGCATACTGTGTAGTGCAGGGGTCAGCACACTTAGACTACAACCAAAAAGGCATGGATCTCAGGCCAAGGTTCAGTGAGACAAATGAGCTAATCTCTTAATGTGTAGCTCATGTTCACCAGCAGCAAGTAAGTGCAGGATGTAACCTGAGGCACTGTGGCCTTATTGTTCTAATTTCTGGTGTGTGAGTGGTTTCAGTATTATCCAAAGGTTGGTTAGTACAATGTCTAAGTTCTTTCCATTGATGTATGGGTTGGTGGATGACCAGCATAGAACTGTAAGTGAATTATTCTGTTCTAGACCATGTATCCAGAATAAATAAACATTTTTAGTATTTTCAATACCTTAAGTTTTGCATTCTTTGTCTTTAGTACTATGTCCAAGGAAGAGGTTAAGCAGAAATCTCAAGATTTTAGCTTAACATTGATATTGAGATTATATATGATATGTATAAAACAAAACATGAAATTGCAGATTTATTGTTACAATATGAAGTCAAGTATTAAGACACTAACTTAAAATTATACTTTTCAGGAACTAATTAAGGCTGTGAGCAATGGAGATTTAAGTACAATCCAGAAAATTCGTGACCAAGGTGGAGATCTAACAATACTAGTGCAGACAGCCCACCGAGGAAAATTGACTTGGTGCTTAGTGACTTTGGCAGCATATTATGGACACACTCACCTGCTTCTGCCACTATTGAATGCTGGTCTCAGTGTGGAAGGAGTCCACCTAGGAAAGATTGGCTTATTTGAAATAGAAACCACCACCACGTGGACACCCCTTATGGTTGCTGCTCGTCAAGGCCATGTCAGTATGATTAAGGAATTGCTCTTTTATCATGCCAATCCTCTTGCAAGGGATGATGAAGGTAATTTAGTATTTGATATTAGTTATTGATCAGAAGAACAATAGCTAGAAAAATTTCATTCTATCCTTGTATATCACCAAAGCCTTCCCTCCTCCTGTGTTCTCACTGCATAAGACTTTCCTTTTTCTCTTACTTCTATTCTGTCTACCTCTCTAATGCCAGAGTAAATAAGTTTGTTTTAAGCATTTTTTAGTTTACATGAGTTCCAAAATACAGTGATACCTCTTGATTTGAACTTAACTTGTTCTTTTTGGCTGTTCAAATTGTGAAAATTTGAATTACGAAGCAATTTTTACCATTGAAATTAATGTAAAAACATTTAAACGGTTCTAGTTTCTTTTAAACAAAAAAATACTACACTCAACCCCAGCTATTGCGAGAAATTGGTTTCTTAACATCACCGCAATACCTAAAAATGCAATAGCCATTGTTAAGTAGTAACGGGAAAAAATAAAATTGGTCCTGACCCATCACAGTGGCAACATGACCTTGTTTTCCCCTCATCTTGTCATAATTCATAGATATCATTCATATTTTGAGGGTATAAAGTAAACACAGACATGAAATGCATAAAAAAGTTAAAAAAATACAGGCATAACAAAACACTTATTTACATCGATGTGAAATTCCTCAGTCCCGATGAAGACTAGACAAGCCTCCCCCGGGTCCCCGCCTCCCTCCCATGCACTAAATACAGGAATACATCGCATAGCATTCCCCCCTTCCCCCTTCCTCCGTCCTTATCCTCTCCTATTTGATACTCAAACAGACCGAGTAGGTCGCTCCCCCCCACTCCCTCCCTCTTGCCGCCACTCACCATCCTCTCCAACCCCTCCCCCCCCCACCTCTCTCTCTCTCTCTCTCTCTCTCTCTCTCTCTCTCTCTCTCTCTCTCTCTCTCTCTCTCTCTCTCTCTCTCTCTTTTACCAAGTAGAATTTATTCTCACTGCATCCTTTCCAACAGGAATTATTTTAAGAAAAGTATAAATTATTGTGTAAAAATGGATTTGATTATATTACGGTAGTTTGCACAAATGACAATGATATTTCACAATTTATTCTTCATTGGTTGTTTAAAGTTTTAAATATATCTTCATTAGTAAATAAGTTTGCCAGTGACCAGAGTAGAAAGCCGCATTGACTGCGGTGGTAGGTAGGAGTTGACCAGGGTTGGGGGCTGGAGTAACCAAGGCAACTAGGGCTGGAGTGACTTGAAAACTGTTCCCGAGTCACAATAGAGAGAGGTGTTCACGGCGAAGTGCAAGCGAGACCGCCCGAGTGGTGGGAAAGCGGTGTCGGCTGCCACGTGTTTCTGTGTTTGAATTGTGAGGCCGCGTTCAGATTGTAGGTAAAAATTTGCTCGCCAAATGTGTTCAGATTGTGAAGTGTTCGAGTCAAAGGGTGTTCGAATCAAGAGGTACCACTGTACAAACAAATGCTTAGCTTCCTTTTTTTTTTTTTCTCTTATACATGGTATTTCATTGAGTGGCTACCAGATGTCTCAAGTGAGTTCCTATTTGCTACCAAAAAACAACAATTATGCACACACACGTGTGTACATTATATACAGGTACCTCTCAGTTTACATGAGGGTGCATTCTTGAAGAGGGCGCACAAAATAAAAATGACATAAATCAAACCACATACAAACAGCAAGAGATTTAAAAGTTGGAAGAGAGATGGAAAAGGAAAAGGAGGAGGAGGAGTACTCATACTGGTGAAAGAAGACATAGTTGTGGAAGGAGTGCAATATGGGGATGGCATGGCAGAAGTCATCAGTATAAAAATTCAAAGTAATGAAAGAGATAGGAGGAAAACGATATTAACCTATGTGCCACCAAGAACAAATACGTGGAAATTGGAAGAATATAAAACAATGCAGGTGTTTAAAATGCCTGGGTGACATGATGAGGAAGGACAGAAAAATTCTGCTAGTGGGAGGCTTTAACTGCAAAGGTGTGAACTGGGAATAAATGGAAGAGTGGTAATGCAGGATCATGGAGTGAAGAAATGTTGCAATTAGTCATGCAGAACACATTGGACCATTGGGTGGAGGAGTTCACTAGGCTCAGAGGAGAGGATAAACCATCAATGCTAGACTTGGTGTTCACACACACACAAAAAAAACAAAAAAAAAAAAGATCTAACCCATCATAAAGTACCCAAGACCAGTGGGAAGAAGTGATCATGTATTGATTGAAGTGGAATTAAAAGAATGGGCATTAGTAAGAAGAGAAGAGGATTATAAAAATGAAAGGTTAGATTATGCGAGGGCCAACTTTGAAAACGTAAAGAAATTTTTTGGAAAGATAGATTGGAGAGTGATCATGAATGGCAAAATAGCACAGGAGAAATATGAAATATTCCTGAGGAAGTATCATGAAGGTGTGGAAAGATATGTACCAAATAAAAAAATAAGGAATTGCAAACACACATGGTATAATACTAGATGTTCAGAAGTGAAATGAACAAAAGACAGAACTTGGAGAAAACTTAAGAAACAGAGGAATAAAAGTAATAGAGAGAGATACAATGAGGCAAGGAATGAGTATGTCAGGATAAGAAGAGAGGAAGAAATAGCTTTTGAAAAGGATGTGGTAGAGAAGTGTGGAAATGAACCCAAACTTTTCTATAAGTATATAAATGGAAAGACACAACAGAGACACAGGAGGGATTCAAGGAGGTTGTGATACAAAAGCAAGAAGTTGGCAGATTGTTGGGAAATCATGATGTAAGGAAAGCAATGGGACCAGATGAAGTGTCAGGTTGGACACTAAAAGAATGTAAAGATCAATTAATACAGCCCATTTGGGAAGTTATTACCACCTCAGTAGAGGAGGGGAGGGTACCACAAGAGCTGAAGAGGGCCAACATAGTGCCCATTTATAAAGGAGTAAAGAAGACTGACCCATTTAATTATAGACCTGTCACTAACAAGTGTTGTCAGCAAATTGTGTGAGATAATAATTAAAGAGAAATGGGCAAGATATTTGGAGGACAATAGAGTTATATGTAATAGGCAATTTGGATTAAGACAAGAAAATTATGTGTCACAAACCTAATAAGTTTCTATACAAGAGTAATTGAAGGAATCGATAACAGAGAAGGGTGGGTGGATGCTGTCTACCTAGATATCAAAAAAGCATTTGATTCAGTTCTACACAAGAGACTTTTATAGGGAAACTATAGGATGTATGCAGGACTATTTGAAAGATAGAGAAATGAGAAATGTAATCAGGGAAGGAACTTCAAGTCAGAGGAAAGTAACAAGTGGAGTACTGCAGGGGTCAGTCCTAGCCCCCATAATGTTCCAGGTATATGCAAATTATATGCAGTGTTGTGTGACCAGCTATATGAATATGTTTGCGGATGACGCCAAATTAAGGAGAGTTATTAAAAACACTGATGACTGTCGAGAGCTACAAAGTGACATAGATAAGATCCATGAATGTAGCAAGAAGTGGAAATTGGCTTTTGATTCAAAGAAATTTCATGTGATGGAGATAGGCAAGAGCAAAAGAAGGCCAAAATGGAGCTACAAGATGGGGCTGGAGGAAATACCCAAGACAAAAGAAGAAAAGACCTAGGGGTAGTGATACAGGATACACTGAATCCAGAGCGGCACATAAATCAACTATTTGGATCAACATATAGAATGTTAACCAATATTAGGGTGGCTTTCCACTTCATGGATAAGGACATGATGAAAAAATTCTAACCAGTATGTATTATATGTCCAAAGTTGGAATATGCAGCAGTGGTGTGGTCAATAAAATGCAAAAAAGAATATAAGGAAACTAGAAAAGATCAAAAGAGTAGCCACAAAAATGATAGCAGAATTAAGGGAACTAACATATGAAGACAGATTAAAAGAAATGACACTGCCAACTCTACAAGATAGAAGGGAGAGAGATCTAATAACTCTATATAAGATAGTAAATGGTTTTGAAAAGTTGGACAAGCAAAACCTGGTGATGATGGAAGAAGAAACTTGACAGACGAGAGGACACACAAGAAAGGACACAAAAAATTGTAAAGTACACGAGACTTACCTCTGGGAAGTTGAAGTGTGCTTGTAATTTTACGAGGCAAATCACCTCTGCTTGAGTGGAGCTTTCACATGAGATACACTGCATCACGCTGCATTGTCAGACTTTGAAACAAATGTCACCCACATGACCTAAATCCATGATTGAAGTGCATTAAGTTACAAGAATTTGATTCAACCACCAGAGGGAGGGAAGAGGTGGGCATGTGAAAGCTTCACTCAACCAGAGGTGATTTGCCTTGTAAAATTACAACCACAGTTCAACTGCCCAGAGGTGTCTCATGTACTTTACAATTTTACTTCATCAAATCACCCTCTGCTGAGTGGAGCTGTCCCATGAGGCTTTGAAGCCATGTGGGTGACATGCCATTAATACAGTAACTTAACTTGTCGGGTGATGAAAATCTTATAACACAAGAACTCTTCATTAAAGAAATTTTTACAGCTTTCAAATATTGATATATGTAAACCACATAACAGTACCCTGTCATTCCATGTACCTAAGTGTACATATGAGCATTTCACCATAGCATACCTGTTTATACAGAAAACACAAGGCTTCCAATAACAACCAACACATTGAATCACCAGAAACATAAATATAAGCTAACAGTCAATTGAGAGAAAATAATCATCATAATCATTCCAATACCATTCAATAACTCCAGCAGCTGACTCACTTCACGCCAATACAGCTTTCTTAAATGGATCTCCTGTAGTAATAACATGTTTGTCATAAAACTTAGCAAATGTGCTTTCCCTGGACCAGCCCGCTTTCGCCATGATACAAGTAATTGGGACTGACATGGTCATAGCCTGAGAAGCCACAGCTGGCTGAACACTGCCTGCTTTAAACTTAACTATGTCCACCCCTGACCTGTCCAACATGAACTTAACCCAATGAGCAATGGTGTTCCTAGTCACTGCTCTGTGTGGTTTGATGAAGCTGACAAATAAACAGAGATAAAGCTGTATGAGGAACTTGAAGAAGTGAAGAACATCGGACAAAATATGTACAATATATGGAAAAGAAGTAGATCAAATAAGAAAGGTGGAGGAGTGATGTTTATGGTAAAGAAAAGCTTTAAAGTGGTGGAAATAGAATATGGTGATGAATCACCAGAGGTTTTGAAAATCAGCGTGGAAAATAGACTGGGTAACTGGCGTCAATTTATAGTGATCTACGTATCACCTAAGACTAACGCCTGGTCTAATGAAGAATATGAAGAAATGATAAAAAACATGAAAAATTGCTTAAAAAAAGTGCTAAAAGGAAATAAAGTGGTTATGATGGGAGACTTTAATTGTAAGGAGGTGTGCGGGGAGAAATGGTATACCAATGGATCAGAATTTTCGTGGGGAAATAAATTATTAAAATTGGCAATGGACAACACTCTAACACAGTGGATAAGTGAAGATACCAGATTCAGTAATGAAGGAGAAACATCAAGGCTAGCTAGACCTGGTGTTCAGCAAAGAACCGGGAGGAATTGAAGACGTTAACATAGGATGCCCAATAGCTAAAAGTGATCATGCTACCTTAGAATTTAATGTTTTTGAGAAAGTAGAAAATAAAAGAAAGGAAAAACACTGTGCAGAAAGATTAAACTACAGCAAGACAGATTTTGAAAATATGAGAAATTTTTTTCAAGAAGAGAGATGGAACAAATTCTATGAGGCCACGAATTTCATGAAAAATGGGAAGAATTCCTTAAAATTTACAAGGAGGCAGAAGAGAAGTATGTGCCTAAAAGGAGGAAGAGGATAACAGGTGAAAAAGAATGGTTCAACTTAAGATGTCGGACGGCAAGAAGGAAAAAAGAAGATTCGTGGAACAAGTGGAGAAGAAGTAGAAGAACAAACCTTTGGAATAATTATAAGCAAGCAAGAAATGATTATGTTATAGTACTTAGAGAAGAACAAAGAGAAAGACATAATTGACAGATGCAAGAATGAACCCAAACTTTTCTATAGATTTGCGAATGAAAAATTAAAAAGAAAAACCGGATTAGATCAATTAAGGGTGAGTGGAGTGATTTATGGAGACCCAAAAGCGATGGCAGATGTGATGAATAGGAGCTTCAATGAGGTTTTTATGAGAGGAAAAGAATTTGTGAGACCACGGGATGTGCAAGATCAAGGGAGAATGGAAGACTTTCAAATGACTATACAGGATATAAATTATATACTCAAAAGTTTAGACGGGAGGAAAGCTACGGGACCGGATGGAGTGTCAGGGTAGATACTGAAAGAGTGCAGGGGTGAACTGAAAGGTAAATTACACAGCATAATATGTATTTCCATAAATCATGGAACAGTTCCACAGGACTGGGAAAGGGTGGACATTGTTCCCTTATTCAATGGAGGAAATGCTGAAAATCCATTAAATTACAGACCAGTGTCGTTGATGAGTGTGGTTGCTAAAATTTGTGAAAAAATGATAAAAGATAAATGGACCAAGTTTCTGGAAGATAATAGAATCATCACGAACTGTCAGTTTGGGTCTAGAAAGGGCTGATCTTGTATAACTAATTTATTATGTTATTATTAAAGAGTGATTAATACAATACAGGAAAGGAATGGTTGGGTAGATGGCATTTATTTAGATCTAAAGAAAGCTTTTGATAAGGTACCACACAATAGACTCCTATGGAAACTGCCAAAAATTAGAGGTATTAATGGGAGGTTGATGAAATAGATGAAGAATTTTTTGGAAAACTGAGAGATGCGAACTGTAATGAGAGACCAGCCATTAATGTGGAGCCCAGTTTTAAGTGGGATCCCACAAGGATCAGTGTTAGCACCAATTGTGTTTGCAGTTTATATTAATGATATGGTAGAAAATGTAACCAGTTATGTGAGTCTTTTTGCAGACGATGCTAAATTTTTTAGAAAAGTGAAGGATATGGAGGAATATGAAGAACTGCAGAGAGACCTAGATAAGGTATGTGAATGGAGTAACCAATGGCAGATGGAATTTGATTTTGGGAAGTGCAAAAAGATGGAGTTTGGAAGAAGCAACAGAAGGTGCACCTATAACTATAAAATGAAAAATGAAATTATAAATAAGACCTCAGAAGAAAAAGATTTGGGAGTAATGTTTACAGAGGATTTATCACCAGAACATCATATTGATAAGATTGTAAGTGAAACTCTCAACCTACTAAGAAACATAAGAACATCGTTTACATATTTAGATAAAGAAATGATGAGGAAGATAATTACATCTATGATAAGACCGAGGCTGGAATATGCAGCAGTGATCTGGTCACCTCATGAGAAGAAACATTTAAGGAAACTGGAACGTGTGCAGAGAGCAGCAACCAAGATGACACAACAATTGCAAGATTTGCCTTATGAGGAAAGACTAGCCAGGATTGACCTCACAACATTGGAAAAGAGAAGAGAAAGAGGAGACGTGATTACACTCTTCAGATTGCTGAATGGAATGGAAAACATAGATAGAGGAGACTTATATGAAGTGAACGTGAGAGAAACAAGAGGTCATGGAAGAAAATCAAAAGCAGCCACCTGCAGAAGAGACATAAAAAAGTATAGTTTCCCACACAGAAGCATTTAGGCATAGAATGGTCTGGAAGAGGAGGTGGTGTGTGCCAGAAATATTCACATTTTTAAGGAAAAGTTGGGTAAATATAGTTATGGAGATGGGACAGTACCAGCTTAGCTCCCCTCCCATATGTCACAACTAGGTAAATACACACACACACACACACACAATATATATATATATATATATATA
>CM035177.1:13928274-13944113 GCA_020233015.1 Callinectes sapidus | reverse complement strand
ATATATATAATATATATACCTGTCTTACCCGTGAGACGTGGGACTGCATTATTAGGCCATGGTAACAACAAGGTGGTGGTCTTTCCAGTCAGCTTGCATTGGAGCCACTGCATTCGTCTGCAAGTGAAATGTGTGTCAGTGCCAATAAAATTCAACTCAACAATAATACCAGTCAATATGTCACAACATTTAGAGCAATCAGGATAAGGTTAGGCTAGATTTGTAAATGTTTTAACGATATTTACCTAACGTTTCCTCAGTCAGCCAGATACTCCGATATATAGAATGGCTTTTTATTTAAATGTGTCATATTTATTGACTTATCATTATCTATCACTACATACCTTCTAGGATCTATAGGGAACAGATAAAGGCACATCCATGGACAAGTTGCTCACTTTTTTGCACAAAAGCAGCAAAAACTGTTCCTTGTTGTACGTGGGGACATTTTGAATGTGGTGGTGGAGCGTTGCCGTTGTGTGACGTCAACAGCTGGCCGGGGGTCCCCCTCCCCTTCACTACTCTCCACTGCTGCTGCCCTCTAGTATCGACTGATGGCATGAACATTTTCATAAATTTTGCCAATTCGATCACTTTATCCTGAATTATGATATCCTTGGGCCTGGCCCACAGCATTATGGACTCGCTCAATGGGAGTATTTGGCGTTGTCGATACCTGTGCAGACGGACAAGGATTCGGATCTTCAAGTCACTGATGATCCCTGTCTTACTTTATGGTTGTGAGACATGGACACTGAACACTGACCTGAAGAGGTGAATTGATGTCTTTGGTACTAGATGCCTTCACAGGATGATGGGATACCGCTGGTATGACTTTGTGTCAAATCAGCGATTGTTCCACAAGATCGATTCGAGGCCTATTGCTAGCATAGTCCATCAGCGCCAACTGCGGCTATATGGGCATGTGGTGTGATACCCGGAAGCCGACCCTGCTTGTCGGGTTGTTTCCATAAGGGACAACCTGATTTGGAGGAGTCCAAGGGGACAGCCACAGAACTCTTGGCTGCAACAAGTCAATGCCTCCTGCTGGAAGTCACTCGGTATGGGAAGGGAGCCTGCATGGAGACTCGCGAGGCGTGAACACAAGGTGTGGCGCTGTAGGGTAGGCGAGGCAATGCGCCCCCCGGTGTATGCCCCCCCCATGTTTGATTGATAACAAAGCAAATGAGTAACTTCTCATTCTGATTCTCAACACTTTTGAATCTCAGTTTTTACTAGTTATTTTCTCAGCATTTCACATGCACACACACAAATTGTTATCCTTAGTGTACACTTTAAAGGTCACAACTCGCACGTTGTATTTTGGCCTAACTTGTTTCAAGTTTTCACGTTACAAAACAGAAATAGAATCCTTTCTGATATTAATGTCCCCCAACAGTAACAAATGTAAAGTTTGTATTCTAGCAGCTTGAGTGAGTGCCATTAGCATCACTAGTTTTAGAGTAATGTCCTTAAGAGAATGTGAGCACAATGGTTCCATGTTTCGTAACTGCTGGAGCACCAGCTGAACGTCCCAAGTTTCTGCATACCTGGGTGCTGATGGCCTCAAGTTGAAAACACCTCTCAAAAATCTGTCAACAAGAGGATGATTTCCTGCTCTGCATTCTTCCACAACTCTCCCCAGTGAGGACAAAGATCCTCTCACAGTATTAACAGATTCATCTCTGTGAAAAGTATCAGACAGGAAATTTATAATATCAGTCACAGTGGGAGTATGGGGATCAATATGCCTTTTATCGCAAAACTGTAGCCACTTGCTGACATCTGGGTCAGTACTTTTTCGCAGTTGCGGGTCTCCAGGAAGCCATGATATCCGTACCTACTGTTGAAATGCCTCTGTCTTGCAGCTGCTGCCAGATAAGAGACATGCCATCAATCTTGTGTGTATCAGAATGGGGTGTTCCTCTGCTCCTGAGGACTAACACAGTACATTCTTCCTTCTTGGTATCAGACGTGGTTCCTTGACGAGCAACGTGAGCAGAGTCCCCATCCATGGTTGTGATGGCCACAGTGGCATAATCAACCATCCCTTTGCCATCTCTACTCGTATTTTCTGAAGACATCTGGCAATTAGAGCAAAAGGGGGGGAAGCATAAATCAGCTTAAACTGTGACCAACAAATTGAGAAAGCATCAAAGTGTTCAGCCTCTGGGTCAGGTTTTCAAAAACAAAAATGAGGCACCTGCTTATTCAGTCTGGAAGCAAATAGGTCTATAATAGGAACTCCAAAGTGCTCACAAAGCTCTGTGAAAATGTCCTCATTTAACTTCCATTCATGTCTATCATTGAACTTATGAGATGCAGCATCCAGCAGAAGATCAACTTTACCTGATACATGGGAACATGTAATCCAGACATCATTCATTTTACACCAATCCTAAATTTTGAGGCAGATGTCATTACACACCACAGATTTTGTGCCACCCATTTCATTGACATAATGGACTGCTGTCATATTATCGCAAGACACTCTTATGTGTTTTCCTCTGATATGCTGTGCAAAGGAATGGATGATCAATAATATGGGTTTGAGTTCTTTGGCATTGATGTGCAATTCTGTTTCTGTTAAGGACCATCTCCCATTAACTTGATGATTAAGGGAGCCTCCCCAACCAAAGTGTGATGCATCTGTCTACAGATCTATTTCCGTACCTTTCCAAAAAATCTTCCTGTTTTCCTCTGAAATGTGATTAACCACCAAATTATATCTGCCTTCATTTCATGTGTGATGACCATCCACTTATCAAAATTACCTTTTTCTTTCTTTAATGCTGAAATCTTTGCAGTTTCCAACCTCTTGTAATGCAGTTTTCCCATTTCCACTGCTGGAATAGCTGCAACCAATAACCCAATGACTTTGGCCACATCCCTGATTTTTGCTTTAGTAAAATTGAATAATTGTTTGCAGCTTTGAACTTTTTTTTGTTGCCTCCTCTCAGGTAGTGTTACTGTCATTGTATTTGAGTCAATGACATTCCCTAAGTACTTTAAACATTTTGTGGGAACCAAGACAGATTTGTCCTCATTAATGCAAAAAACCAATCTTCCTGAGAAATTTCACAATGGCATGGATACTCTCATGAAATAAGTGTCATCAGTGAAACTGGTGATGATATGACCCATTTCCCTCAAATTGGCAAAAACAGGTTTCCCTAATTTAGAAAATAGACATGGACCTTCTCCAACCCCATTAGGAAGACAGGTGAAATGATAAATTTTTCCTTGCCATTTAAAACATAGAAATCTCTGCTGCTCTTCTGCAATTTTGACAGAATAGTAAGCATGTCTTAGATCAACAGATGCCATGTAGGATCCTTTGTTAATAAGCCTGCTCAAAATTCTCCATTTTGAAGTGTTAGTATTTAATGTGTTCAGTAAGTTTAGGTTAAGAATCATTCTGAAACCTGTTTGTATTTAATGTGTTCAGGAAGTTTCTTTAGATTAAGAATCATTCTGAAACCTCCATTCTTTTTCTTTTTCAAGAAAATGTGGTTTTTAGAACTGAAATTAATTTCTTCACTTAGTTATTTTTCATACAAAACATAGCAGTTCCACTGTTCCACTTTATTTATGCTGAGAACAAAAATCCCCACTTTAGTACTATGCCTGCCAGCGCAGTGCCCTGTGCAGCCAGGCATGTGCTGGTGTACAGCTGTTGTCCCAGCAGCGCACTGCATCAGTTAATTCTTGTGCTTGTTGAACTAGACTGAGGGGAGGACGGGAGGGCATTTGTTTTTGTATGAAAAACAGTTAAGTGAAGAAATTAATTTTAATTATAAAAATTACATTTCTATCACAGAGACCTGTTTTTCATACAAAAATACCAGACTCCAACGTTTAAGGAGGTGGGAGTCAACATGACCTGGCAGGCATATAGAGTGAAAAAGAAAAAGAAAAAGTGTCCATTTTAAGACACCAACCTTTGGAAGAGGTTGAATGCAGAGGGTGCTGGAGGCTGCAGCTAAGGCATGGTAGTCCTCCATGACCCTCGTGTCTCAAGAATTACAGAGCCCTAGCTGACCAGTGGTAAGTGCCCTAGGAGTGTGCTCATTCCTCTGCCTGGCAGTGAGCATCTGAGAAGGACACACGTACCTGGCTACTGACCACCCCTACCAACCCATTCGCATGTGTCTGATAGTAAAGTGACTCCAGGGAAAGCAACCTGAGCGTCATTCCCGTGGGGCTGGGTTTGTGGGTCCAGCGCAGCCATCAGTCTACAATGTGTCCAGCTGCGACAACCGGGCCCAAGGTGAAGACATCTCCCTCCCTCCTTACTATGTCTCGGAGGTAGTGGTCAGCAAAAACTGAATGGGTCTTCCAGTGGGCTGCTCTCAAGATGGAAAAGACAGGGCAGTTCTTCCACACAAGCATGGAGGCAGTGATGCCGCAAATGTCATGGGCTCAGACCTTAATCTCGGGGCAGGTAGAGACAGGGATTGCACTATGGGCTGATTTGACAGTATTCCGGAGGATGACAGAGATCGCCACCTTTGACATTGGTCGGGAAGGACACTTAAGGGGAGCGTCCGGTTCGGGTCCGGTTAGGGACGGTGGTACCATATCTCCGGTATATATGCATGGATCACTCTAATTTTTATGTTGTAAAGTAGTGACAACATGTACATGAATTTAAGACATTCAGCAGCTCTCTAGACCTCCAGCCCTGCCAGCCCCCAACAGCCCCTTCTAAAATTTCAAAATGTTTCACAGACCGTATTTTTAACCCCATCATCTTTATATTTCTAGGGCTAATGTACCTTGTGATTTCCCAAAAAAGTATGTAAAAAGATTTTTTATATTCGCCTTAGTTTTTTTTTAATAATTTTTTTTCGAAAAAAAATTTTTCTCATTTTTTTGACCAAATAAATATTAATATAAAATTACTCCTTACAAATATGAAAAAAAAATTTACATACTTTTCTAGAAAAAAAATTCCTCTGCATTATGGTTTTTGTTTCATTGAAATCAAGCTAAAACTGGCGGCTGTGAAACATTTAGAAAGGGAATAACTTTCGTTTTGAGATACGGGCCGATCAAGGTCACGCAGCGTCTGTCTCCCTCCAAGGCTACAGACGCACTAGCTGGCCTGCCAGTGCTCACCCAGGCCCCAACCACTACCAACACACACGTGGGTTACCATGTTGCCATATCTAGATCTCCGAAACTATAAAGATTTCCCTTTTTAGTAGGTTTTGGGAAAGAAAAATACTGAATATACAGATGTAAACAAACCCACGCGTACGGACATTTAAATGCGGTTTAAAGGGAAACTATTGCGCGTATCACCATAAAACTTTGTGAAATAATAGTCAATGTGTATGCTTACCAGATATATTTTTTTCACAAAAAATATTATTTTTCATATTTTTTCGGACACCTTACCGGACGCTCCCCTTAACAGCGAAGAACAGGTTTCTGGGCCTTGTGTCTGAAACTGTTCTGTGCAGGTAGAGACTTAGTGCCCTAACAGGGCATAAGAATCTCTCCTCATCCTCCTCACAGACTACGGTAGCAAGACTCTTAGTCCGGAATTCCCAAGGTGTTCTGTGGGCTTCTGTATCAGTTTTGGCAATAAACTCAGGAAGATAAGAAACCAGAAGATCCTGCCCCTGCCAGCTAGTTCTGAGTGAGAGAGCTTGGATCTCCCCCACCCCCTAGAGCAACCAGAAAGAGGGTCTCCCTGGTCAGGTCTTTTGTGGAGGAATGCCTAAGGGGTTCAAAAGGAGCCATAGATAAAAACCGAAGCACTATGTCGAAATTCCAAGGACTAAGGTCCCTGTCAGGTCTGCAGGGCTGTGAAGAGCAGGCCCTGATAAGATCCTTCAACACCTGGTCCTTGTTGAGGTCTAGTCCTCTGATAGCAAAAACGTTGTTAAGCATGGCCTTGTAGCCCTTAATAGCAGAAGTTTAAAGATGACAAACTTGTCTCAGGTGGACAAGAAAATCAGCAACTTTCTGGACTGTGGGGTTGGAGATGGTGTGCCCCTTGTCCCTGCACCATTTCCTGTACCTCTTCCATTTGTGCTGATAGTTTAGAGAAGTGGATGGTCATTTGCCGTGTGCCAAGAACTGGGCAACCCTAGAGGAGAAGCCTCTGTATCTCAGGTATCGCTGGACAGTCTCCACCCTGTCAGCTGAAGCCCTTGGAGACAGAGGTGGAACCTGTGGGTGTGTGGTTGCTTCAGAAGGTCCTTTCGCAACGGAAGGCGTCGGGGTGGCTCCATCGACACCTGCAACAGGTCCAGAAACCACTCCTTCTGTGGCCATAACGGAGCTATAAGAATGAGCCTCGCATTCCTGGAGGCCTGAAGCTTGTTGAGCACCTTCCTGATGAGAGGAAATGTAGGGAAGGCATACAGATCCTGGTAGTCCCAATTGTAAAGGAAGGCATCTGTGGCAATCATTTCAGGATCCTGAAATGGAGACACAAAGTTTGGGATCCTGCAGCTCAAGCGAGTAGCGAAGAGATCCACTGTCGGGTAGCCCCATACCCGCCACAACTGGTGGCACACGTCCACGTGCAGTGTCCACTCTGTGGAGAGGATCTGATGCTATCTGCTCAGACAGTCTGCAACCATGTTGTCTGATCCCCTTACAAACTGAGTCAGAATCTGCACCGAATGAGTCTCTGCCCAGTCTAGAATCTCCCGTGCCCCCTTGTTGAGTGGTGTGGAATGGGTACCTCCTTCCCTGCTGAGGTATGCAAGTGCCATGGTATTGTCTGAGAAAACAGCAACAACAGAGTCCCTCAACATCTCTGCAAGGTGAAGTAGCCCCAGGCGTATTGCCCCGAGTTCTAAGACGTTGATGTGTAGAGACATCTCTTGGATGTCCCAGGGGCCACTCACTGAGTCCTGGAGAAGAGATGCACCCCATTCTACGTTTGAGGCATCCGTATAGAGAAAGAGATCCGGGACAGCCATTTGGAGGGGTTGACCTTGCTCCAGGTTCTGGTCCTCCAGCCACCACTCCAAGTCCTGGCGACTGCTGGGGTCCCACCTGACAGGATGGTCGTCTGCCATCAAGCGTCTGTCCCACTGCTGGTTCAGCTGTATCTGAAGCAGATGCATCCTCCTCCTTGATCCTGAAACTAGATGAATGAGGGAGGACAAGTGCCCAATAAGTCTCATCCAGTCCCTTGCCGGCGGAGACTGACAACTGAGGAACGAGTGGATGGTGTCCTGGAGGTTTTGTATCCTTCCCTGTGTTGGGAAAACCTTCAAAAGAAAGGATCGAATTGTCATCCCTAGGGAGGTCTTGTCTTGTTCTGGTGTCAGGGAGGACTTCTCCCAATTTATGCGAATTCCCAAAAGATAACAGAGGTTGATGAGACAGGCTGTGGCTCTTCATGCCTCCTCTGCTGATGAAGCAAGGACTAACCAATTGTCCAGGTATCTGAGAATGCGGAAGCCTAGGCGATAGAATTCTGCCGAGACAGGAGCCATTATCCGAGCAAAAACTTGTGGAGCAGTAGAAAGACCAAAGCAGAGGACTTGAAACTGTAAGTTGCATCCCTCCCAGGAAAAGTGAAGAAAACGCCAGCTGTCCGGATGGATGGGCAGCTGAAGGTAGACGTCCTTCAGATCCAGAGACACCATCCAGTCATCCTGTCGAATGACGGACATGACTGTCCTGACTGTCTCCATCTTGAACTTGGTAGTGACAACATACTTGTTGAGGATGAATAGGTCGATGATGGGTCTGAACCCTCCCGAGGCTTTTGGAACCAAGAACAAATGACTGTAAAAGCCCGAGGTAGGAGGTGCCTCTTCTACGGCGCCCTTGTCCCTCAGTTGCTGGATCTCCCATTGAAGTGCTTGGCCTCTGACTGATCCTGGAGCATAACCTCTCGGGACTACAAAGTGGGTCATGAGGGGTGGGGGGCAGAAAAGGGGATTCTGTAGCCTTCCCTCAGAATGTTGAGAATCCACTTCTCCGCCCTTATCTTGAGCCACCCCTCCCAGTTCTGGGCTAAACAGCCTGCAACTGCCCCTTGGAGGAGGAGGCTGTCACTTCCAAAAGGTCCTGTCTTTACATCCACCTCTCTGCCCACTGGAACGAGAAGGGAGAGGTCCCAAAGACCCACCCTGAGAGTCCTTGGGATGAGTGGGAATGGGTGCCTAATGGGAGCAGCCGGCTGTCTTGTGGTTAAGGTAGAAGGGTGTGAACCGCACTCCACTAATGGTGTCTCCCATGTGGGACACGGACGGGCCAGAGCCCTGAGAGTAGCCTTGTGCAGAGTCATATCAGCATTGTTTCTGGAGGACTGGATAGCCTCCTGAAGTCTGTCCTCATGAAAATTATTTGGATTTCTTCCTTTAATTTTGTACCTACCACACAGAATACATCTGGTTTTTGGAAATATAGATAATACTTGAAATGATCCCATCCACATTCGTATATGCTACTTTTAATTTATTGTTCTTTCCATCACTTGTACCTGCTACTGCTGCTGTGGTTCCTCTACTTGCTCTTCTTTCTCCCAGGTAAACCACTTCCTCAGCCTCATGTGTAACACCCTCAAGTAAAAAGTTTTCTTCTCAGTCTCTGTCCTCAATAAGTTTTTTTCCTTAGCCTCTTATCTTAGATCATTTTCCTTCTGTCTTTCTTCCAAATTCATTTCTCTCTTTATACAAATTTTATATCCTTCACTTTAAGTCACTCTACAAGCTCTTGCTGTAATTTCTTTCACTACCACTTGTGATCTCATTATCACCTTGAGTGGTCTTGTATTTCCTTCCCTATATTTCCCAGTTCTATATGTTTCTTCAACTTCCTGCTCTAAATTTTGTGTGTCATCTTGAACCTTTTGTATAACCTTTTTTACTAATTCTCTCTCTCTCTCTCTCTCTCTCTCTCTCTCTCTCTCTCTCTCTCTCTCTCTCTCTCTCTCTCTCTCTCTCTCTCCCTCTCTCTCTCTCTCTATATATATATATATTTATATATGTGCGTGTGTGTGTGTGTGTGTGTGTGTGTGTGTGTATTTACCTAGTTGTATTATACAGGGCTTGAGCAGGGCTCATATTGTCCTGTCTCCATATCTATATATATCCAACATTTCCTTAAATTTCTGCACACTTGCTGCTGTAACAATCTCTTCACTTAATCCATTCCAGACATCCACCGTTCTATGCGGAAAGCTGTACTTTTTAGTGTCTCTCAAACATTGTCTTTTTCTGATCCTCTTTGAATGCCCTCTCATCCTTCCACCATCATCTTCCTTTAGTACCACCAAATCCTGTTTGTCAATCTTGTCAATGCGGTTCACTATTTTATACATTGTTATTAGATCTCCTCTTTCTCGTCTGGCTTGTAAGGTAGGCAGTTCCATTTCCTTCAACCTCTCCTCATATGTTAAATCTTTCAGCTCCGGTACCATCTTTGTGGCTGCCCTCTGAATCCTTTCTATCTTCGTTACATCTTTCTTTTCATGTGGAGACCACACAACTGTTGCATACTCTATCTAACCTTGGACGTATCATAGTGGCTATAGTTTTTTTCATCATATCTTTATCCATATAATGGAATGTCACCCTGATATTCGTTAACATTCTGTGTGTTGAGCCATATATCCCATTTATATGTCGTCAGGGAATCCTGTACAATCACTCCCAAATCCTTCTCTTCCCTGCTCTTCATTATCACTTCATCTCCCATTTTATACTCCCATGTTGGTCTGGTCTTACTCTTTCCCATTTCCATCACATGACACTTCTTTGCATTAAATTCTAGTTTCCATCTCTTGCTCCACTCATGTATCTTGTCAGTATCTCTCTGTAGCTCCATACAGTCTGCTTGGCTCTTTATAACTCTTAACAATTTAGCATCATCAACAAACAAATTTATATAACTGTTTAAGCCTTCTTGCATGTCATTTATGTATATCTGGAACATAATGGGTGCTAACACTGATCCTTGTGGTACTCCGCTTGTGACACCACTCCAGCTTGAATAGTTGTCTCTGATTACTGTCCTCATTTCTTTATCCTTTAGATAGTCTCCCATCCATTTTAATAGTTTCCCTTTCAGTCCTCCTATATGTTCCAATTTTCATAGTAGCCTTTTGTGTGGAACTTTATCAAATGCCTTTTTGACATCCAAGTACACAGCATCCACCCACCCATCTCTATTATCAACTACATCTATTACTCTTGTGTAAAAACTGAGTAGATTTGTAACACATGACCTTCCTTTCCTGAAGCCATATTGGTTGTTTGTTACAATTTTATTTTCTTCCAGACATTTCACCCACTGCTCCTTTATTATTACTTCACATATCTTGCTCTCAACACTAGTTAGAGATACTGGTCTATAGTTAAGTGGCTCAGTCTTCTTTCCTCCCTTGTATATTGGTATTATGTCAGCTCTTTTCCACTCTCTTGGTACTTTTCCTTCTTTCAGTGAGCTGTTAATCAGATTCCAAATTGGTTCCACCAATTGTTCTCTACATTCCTTTAAAGCCCAATTTAACACTCCATCGGGTCCCATCGCTTTTTTTTTCTCTAACAATTTATCAGTTTCTTGCCTTTGCACCAAAACTTCCTGCATCCTCCTCTGCTGTACTTCACTCTATGGCTCTGTAAAGTCCATTTCTACACTGAACACAGACCTGGAACTCTCATTCATGAGTTCACTCATCTCTTCCTCTGTTTGATATACCCTTCCTTCCTTTGTTAACTTGTCAATGGTCTCCTTGCTTGTCATTTTGCCATTGATATATCTATAAAATAGCTTGGGTTCTTTTTCACATTCTTCCACTACATCCTTTTCAAATACCCTCTCCTCTTCTCTTCTTATTCTGATGTATTCATTTCTTGCTTCCTGATATTGCTTTCTGTGAATTTCATTTCTTTGTTTCTTTAGTTGTGTGTGTGTGTGTGTGTATGTGTGTGTGTGTGTGTTTTGTGTTTACCTAGTTGTAACATGCAGGAAAAGAACTATGCTCGTATCGTCCTATCTTCATGTCTATGAAAATCCAACACTCCTTTGAACTTATGGATTGTTCTTGTTTCATTGACTCTTATCTAGACCATTGCATACCTTTATACTTCTTTGTGGAAAGCTGAGCTTTTAATATTTCTCCTGCAGTTATCCTTTCTTTATTTCTTCCCATGTCCTCTTGTCTTGTGTCACTGGTGTCTCAGATTAGTAAGTCTTCTCTATCTAATTTTACCAATCTATTCATCACTCTGTACACTGCTATTAAATCTCTTCTTTGCCTTCTTTGTTCTTAAGTTGTAGCATTCATAGCTTTCTTTCATGTGACAGTTCACTTAAATCTGGGGGAAGCTTTGTTGCTTCTCTCTATATTCTTTCTAGTTTCCTTTTGTGTTTCTTTTTGTTCAGTGACAATACTGTAGCTGCATATTCTAATTTTGGGCATATTAGAGTCATTATCAGGTTTTTATCATATCTTCATCTATGTAAGTGAATGCTACCTCTATATTTCTCTAAAGTTCATAGGCATTTCCCATAATTCTATTTATGTGCTTTTCTGGTGACATCTTATCCTAGGTCTTTTCCTTCAGTCTTCTTTTTAATTTCTTCACTCCCCATTGAGTAAACTCCCTTTGGCCTTCTTTTGCTCATTTCAAATTCTAATATGCTGTACTTTTTTGTATGAAATTCCATTTCCCATATGTGTGATCATTCCTCTATTCTATCAAAGTCATGTTGTGGTATCTAATCTTCATTTCTATTCACTCTTCTCATTAATTTAACATCATCTGCAAACAGACTGATATAACTGGCTATATTCTCTGGTAAGTAATTTACATATTTCTAAATATTATTGGTGTGTATATATGAGGCAGTTAGTCACAGGGACATAAGCCCCAAAATTAAAAATCTGAGAAAAACTCATTTTTTCCCATTGCTTTCCTTACATCATGATTTTCCAACAATCTGCCAACTTCTTGCTTTTGTACCACAACCTCCTTGAATCCCTCCTGTGTCTCTGTTGTGTTTGGTTCTATAAATGCCCCCTCCACTGTGAATACAGATTTGAAGCTCTCATTCATAATTTCACTAGGCTTTTCTGCTGTTTTGAATGTTTTTTCTCCCTTTACTATCTTACCTATGGTTTCTTTGCACTTCATCTTTCCATTTATATACTTATAGAAGAGTTTGGGTTCATTTTCTCACTTCTCTATCACATCCTTTTCAAAAGCTATTTCTTCCTCTCTTCTTATCCTGACGTACTCATTCCTTGCTTCATTGTATCTCTATTACTTTCATTCCTCTGCTTCTTCTGTTTCCTTCAAGTTCTGTCTTTTGTTCATTTCGCTTCTGCACATCTAGCATCATACCATGTGTGTTTGCTATCCTTTATTTTGTATTTAGGTACGTATCTTTCCATACTTTCATGATACTTCCTCAGGAATATTTCATATTTCTCCTGTGCTGTTTTGCCATTCATGATTGCTCCCCAATTTATCCTTCCAAAAAATTTCCTTAAGTTGTCAAAGTTGGCCCTCGCATAATTCAACCTTCTATATTTATAATCCTCTTCTTTTCTTACTAATGCCCATTCTTGTAATTCCACTTCAGTCAGTACATGACCACTGGACTAATTAGATACTTTATGATGGGTTAGAGTTCTTTTTTTTTTTTTTTTTCTGAACACCAGGTGTAGCACTGATAGTTCATCCTTTCCTCTCAGCCTAGTGAACTCCTCCATCCACTGATCCAGTGTGTTCTCCATGACTAATTGCAACATTTCTTCACTCGAAGATCCTGCATTTCCCCCTCTTCAATTTCTTTCCAGTTCACACCTTTGCAGTTCAAGTCTCCAACTAGTAGTACCTTCTTGCCCTTCCTTACCATGTCATCCAGGCATTTTGACACCTCTTTCTGCATTGTTTTATATTCTTCCAGTTTCCATATATTTGTTCTTGGTGGTACATAGGTTACTATAATTTTCCTCCTATCTCTTTCATTAGTTTGAATTGTTATACTGATGACTTCTGCCATGCCATCCGCATATTGCACTCCTTCCACAACTATGTCTTCTTTCACCATTACTAGTACTTCTCCTTTTCCTTTTCTATCTCTCTTCCAAGTTTTCAATCCCTCCTGCTGGAAATTTATGTTGATCTCTTCTTTTAATTTTGTTTCTGCCATGCAGAACACGTCTGGTTTTTGACTACTTAAATAATCTTTTATCTCTAACATACTGCTTAGTAACCTGTTCACATTTGTATATGCTACTTTTAATTTGTCGCTCACTTGTACCTCCTGCTGCTGCTGTTGTGATTCCTCTGCTTCCTCTTCCTTCTCTTGTATAAACCATCTCCTCAACCTCATATCTAGCACCCAACAATAAAATTTCTTCTTCTCGGTCTCTGTCCTCTGTAAGTTTTATTCTTTAGCCTCTTGCCTTAACTCTTTCTCCTTCTGTCTTTCTTCCAAATTCATGTCTCTCTTTATCCACACATCTTTGCACTCTGCATTTTGAGCTAATCTACTGGCTCTTGCTGTTATATCTTCAACTGGTAACTGTGATCTCATTCTCACTTTTAGTGGTCATGTATTGCTTTCACTATATTTTCCTATTCTGTACGTTTCTTGAACCTCCTGATCTAAATTTCGTACGTTGTCTTGAACCTTACTTTTCTAACTAATTCTCTTTCCTCTCTTTCCCTCCTGTATTTATTTGGATTTTTCTTTTCCTGTAACTCATATGTTACTATACATTTCCTCTTGTCCACTGTGTCTCTCACCAAGATTTCCTTGTCCTTAATTATCTTTGTTTTGTCTGGTATTTCTTTCTTTATTACTTTAGTGAAACTAATGTTTTCTTCCTCCCTTTCCTTTTTCCATATGTTTTTCCATTCATTTAACTTGGTTTCGCTGCATGCTTTCTCAATTTTATCAAAGTCATCCTTCACCTTCTCTTTTAGGTCTTTTAGTTGTGACTCATAAGCTCCACATTTTTCCTTGAGATTGTCATTTTCTTGTTCCTTTTGCAGCTCTTTATTCACTTCTAGGGTGTGTTCATGCTTCTGAAAATTGATTTTTATTTCCTTATTCTCCTTCTCTATGGTGTCACATTTCCCCATGACGCCTTCTAACACTTCCTTTTTAAACCTCATCTTCCTTTCCATGTTCACTAGTCTCCTCATTGTATCTCTGTTCTCACTTTCAAATCCAGAAAAATCCGCGGTCCCACTCATGCTACCAATGTCTGTTTACACAACTTCGGCTCCAGGCCGGAGTTGCCTCCTGTTCACTTTCCATGTCGTTTTTTTCCTTCCTAATCTAGTTTGCTTTGGAGACAGGACGCTAACACTTAGCCCGCTCTCTCCCCTGTACGTACATACTAGGCTCCTCCAGTAGTAGGTGCCTTGCAGCTGATGTTGTAAATCAAGGAGAACACGTCCGCTCGGCATGACAGTCAGTGTGTGTGTGTGTGTGTCACTGTGTGAGTGTGTGTGTGTGAGGGAGGATGGCTGCCCGTGCTCCCATTGGTCGAATGCTGTCATGTGGTGTGAATCCGCATGTCTCATTGGCACCTCCGTGTCTTCAGCCATCACCACATACGTTTCTCTGCAGCTGACTAACAGAGGGAAGATTCATTGTGAGTTGATACGGCTGAGAGCACATGGTAGAAAAGTCAATTTTCGACTCTACTGCAAGTTGCATATCCCTTTCTGGGGCTGAAATTTGGATAGCAGAAGGGTTGCCAGACACTGTCAAGCAAAAACATGACTCGTCCAAAGTGGCACTTATGACCCTCTGTGACTAACCGCCTCATATGTGTGTGTGGCAAAAGTAGGGTCTTATGAGATATCTTTGGTAGTATGGAAATGTTGTTGTAATATTCTTATGTTAATTCTACAACTATATATGTATTTTTTGATTGCAGGAGCTACTGCCCTCCACCATGCTTCATTTTCTGGCCATGTTGCTTGTGTTAATGTTCTGATCTTCGTCACCCCACCTACCATCACTAACAATTTTGGCCACACCCCTATTCATGCTGCTTGTTTGAGAGGTCATCTGCCTGTGATTGAATTGCTGGTAGAGTCAGGCTGGAACCTTGGTGCTGTAGATGAGGCAGGAAACACAGCACTCCACTTAAGTAGCTGGTATGGTTCACTGGAGGTGATAGAGTACTTGTACAGAGCAGACCCCACGATTAATTCTTACAAGAAGAATCATGGAAGACTCACACCATTTGACTATGCAGTACAAGAAGGTCATCACCATGTTGAAAAATGGTTTATGAAGATGCGAGGCAGGCACCCTATGGGTCTCAACCATACTCAGTACCTCATAGTAAGTCACAAACTCAGATTCATTGTTATATTATTATCTGGTGTGAATGAAATATTTGTTAATAGTGCTCTTTTGGAAAGTCTGTTAATTGTGTGGAGAGAGAGAGAGAAAGGGGGGGATGAGTAACTGACAGAAGAATATAAAGCAATTTACAGTCTGTAGAACAATATATAAAGAATATGCCATCAAGGGAAACAAAAATACACTGGTGACCTACTATAATGGACAATCTCTCTTCAAATTTCCTCTAATGAATTATTTTTCATATGAACATGGTGAGTGTAGTCTATATATTCTTGGTAGTATATGGCTAGTGAGGATATGATCGCCCTCTACCTACACAGATCGAAGCCTTCGGAGGCAGGGAGGTGGATGCACTTTTCGGGCAGATGAATTCTTTAAGAGTGAACTGGTCGAGAAGTGCAGCCGACACGCGCTTGACTTTAGCTTAGCTGAGTTCTGTGGGTGTGGGCATATGGGCAAGTTAGCTGCCTACTGCCAACTGTAACGCTGTGGCGAAGTGTTCTTTAATTTCAGCC
>CM035177.1:13906334-13921716 GCA_020233015.1 Callinectes sapidus | reverse complement strand
GTGTGTGTGTAGATAGATAGATAGAGAGAGAGAGAGAGAGAGAGAGAGAGAGAGAGAGAGAGAGAGAGAGAGAGAGAGAACCTGTGGGGGCGAGTGAGAGAGGACCAGTGAATCTTCACACAGTATTGAATTGTGTTGCCCGTATTCATTGTTAACACTTTTGATAGTACATTTGATTTTCAGTGTTAGTCACTGACACGTTTTCATAAAAAAGGAATTTCTTTTACCAATTAATACATTGTTACAATGCCTGGCTGCTAAATGCCTGAAGATAACCATGGCTAATCTCAAAAAATTAATGATACAGTATAGTGGATAGTGCATACACCCACCATAAAAAAAAACATTGGTCGCCTTTGTGTGCTACCCTGCATTTTGTTGTATGCTCGCTTAATTTTTCGCCACACATTTCTAATTATATTCCTGGTCTGTTTGCTTTCAATAGTATTTACTGAAAGGGCATCAAGCCAATGTTACTTGCAGTATTGATGACTATCTTACACTTCTTTCATACTAAAAGAAAAAGGGGTTAAAAAATAACACCACAGCATTGTTTTATTGAATCAGTGGTGTTGAGAGCCAGCAAATGATCAATGAGAAACAGAGAAAGAAAAGAGAGGAAAATAAAAAGAAGACAAAAGAAAAGAAAGAAAGGTAAAGTAAGAAGAAGCAGAAGTAAAGAGAAAGCAAATGAAGTAAAAGTAAAGGAAAGGAAAGAAAGAAATGAGAAGAGAAAATGGAAAGAAAAGTAGTTCAGGAAAGCATAAAGGTGAGGAGACAAGAGAAAAGGGAAAGAAAAGATGTTTAGGAAAGCCTAAAAGTGAGGAGACAAGAGAAAAGGGAAAGAAAAGATGTTTAGGAAAGCCTAAAAGTGAGGAGACAAGAGAAAAGGGAAAGAAAAGATTTATGGGAAAGCAGAGAGTTGAAGTAACAGACTCATCAGACAGTGGGGAATGAACCAGTCCTGGATGATGACTGACAATTTGTTAAATATGTGAATGAACTGTCCTAAATGTCAACATGAAACAAAAGCAAATGTGAGAGTGCAGTGTGCATTGTGTAACAGCTGGTGGCATGTAGAAAGTGTGAATAAGATTGATTTGAGTGGAAGTCTCAGGAAGACATTGAAGCAATGGATGTTGTGTTTTATTGCATGAAGTGCAACAGCTGGGTTGGTGTGAGATTGCCCTACTGTTTTGATGATACTTTATAAAACTTTGTAAAGTGTATTTTCAACGTTTTCTATTCATTCATTTAGAAAATTTTCTGTTTTTTGACATTAACAGCATCTACTTTTTTGTCAATATAATTTTATCTTTTGAAAATATAAAGGTCAGTTTGCAATCTTTGTTATATTTTTCATGCTTACATTGTTTAACATGCAAGAGGAATCATTGACTATTTAATGACAATGATTTTAATAGCTTGTGCATAAAGATAGAGAACGTATGGCACCTAGCGCGATAACATGAGATGCAAAAGTGCACTGATCCCCCCTCCACCATGTAGCACATAGACCCAACTAGTAGCACAGTGACCCGTCAAACCCTCCCGCTCTCTCTCTCTCTCTCTCTCTCTCTCTCTCTCTCTCTCTCTCTCTCTCTCTCTCTCTCTCTCTCTCTCTCTCTCTCTCTCTCTCTATATATATATATATATATATATATATATATATATATATATATATATATATATATATATATATATATGTATGTATCTTTCACAGAAATCTTTGGAAGAGACTTCAGAAAACCATTTTGAGGTTGCAAAGATGTTCTTGTCAACAGACAATGTTGAAGGAATAGCAAACCTGTATTTTATAAATGACCCACACTGGATGGACAAGAATGGCATGACTATTCTCCACTTTGCTGTAATGGAAGCTTATTGTAGTCCAAGGTGCACTGCTAAGCTCTTGGATGGTATAATTCATCCTCATGTGCTGAACCTTGATGGTCTCACACCACTAGATTTGGCAAGACAAGAATTTAGAAAATCAGGTAAGTATTAGAATGAGAATTTCTGCTTAATGAATGTATCCAATAAGTAACTTGTGAAGAAAAGATATCATTTGCTTAGCCTGTTTTAGGTTTAAATGATTGTATATGTGTGATGGACAAATGTATAACTAAAATTATACCTAGACAAACAATACATCTACATATACCACATACATACATGAGTATGGCAAGATACATTCCTACAACCAAAAAATATGTCCCTGTGTTATTGTAAAATATATATATCTGACTGATCATTTATCATTGTTACCATGATAGCCATAGCATCAGATAATGCATCAGTGTTACCAGCGATCATCGGCTTGAAAAATGATGTAATTCTCGACTGTTAAGCTTGTGACACTGTCTTGATACAACAGTTTGTAGGCAGTAATTACATTTTGAATGGCATGTTCAAATTTTAAGCATTTTTTGCGATGAAGATCATTGTCAACAATTTTCTGGGGTGCCATTTTCAAAGTCATGAAAAGCATAAGCCACGGATGAGACACAGCTGATATGTGATGGTGTTTTCTACTGTTCACTATTGTTCTTTTGCCAATATGGTAAGCTTTGTCTCTAAGATAATAGCTTTTCTTGTTTTGGGGGGCTTGTCAGAACACTTAATTGAACTTGTATCATGCTTGCCTAACATTTTATATTATCATATTTAATAATGAGCTTAAATGATTAGAATCACCATGACAATTTTGCATTGATATAAGTTCAATTAAGTGTTCTGACAAGCACAAAAAAGAGTATTTTGCTTGTAACTTCAGATTTTCCATTCATAAATCAATGATAAGGACCTAATTTCATTCATAATTTTGAAAATTCATAAATAGAGCATTCGTAAATCAAGGGTCTGATGTAATAGATCATATACCTCTACAAACAAACTCTACAGGACTGGGCTACCAAGGCCATCCATATATCTTAATGGGGCTGGAGAGATGAGTCACTGTGTCTTTCCCCAGCCAACACCACCAATGCAGCTAGCCTTAGATACAGTACACAGAAAATAATTCATATATATATACAATTCCAAAAACATTCCTCAAGACATGGCACCCTAGAGGAAGACTGCTGTACTTATATCTACAGCCAGTCTCTAGTTCCTTTAGTGAATCAGGGAGAAAGCCAGAGACCAAGAGGCATTTAATGGTCTTGCCTTTGTTCACAATTGAGTTGGCTGTAAACTTAACAGGGCAAGGGCTTACTGCCACTATATTCAAATGCTCCCCTTTACTTGATTTAGCTTGTTGAATAACCTAATATTTACAGCCATGAAACAGAAAAGGCAGAAAACAGGTCTAGTCTGAGAGCAGAGTGACAACATCCTTTCTGACGTGCTGTTTTTCCTTGCACTCCAATCCACACTTGCAGTTGGTGGCACCGCCAGATATTGCCAGCCACGGGAAACTGTGTCCCATTTTCAGACCCATTGTCGCCCCACCCCACCCCACCCCATTACAATATACATAAATACATACATACTCAAATATCATGATACATGAAACCAAAAACAACCCTAGCAAACTTAAGAACGTACTCTACTGCACTTTCCTTGTTTGCGTGATTTTTCACTGGTTCTTTACTTCAGACAACTTGATTCTGTGTTATAAGTTTCATACAAATTACAGAAACATTATTGTCCAGATTTTGCAACACTTTTGCTTTTCAAGTGAAAACTCCAGTTTTAAGAAATAAAACATTACAGGGATTGGGTCTGAAGATTATATACTACTGGATACAACTGTCTATGTACACCATATTGTTATTATGCATTTTTATAATATCATTCCAACATCTTATTTATGCTAATCTCTCTACTTTTATTCCTGAAATACCTTATTTTTATGAACACTGAGAAACTGATTTTGCAGTAATTCTGTGAGGGTAGACTGGGAGTGAACTACACAAAGTACATAAGTGGCCTTTTACCAGTGGAGCCACAATGGTTATTCAAGATGCACCTTATTTCATTGTACATCCGTCAGTCATCCATATTACTGATGGTCTAAGTCATATCCATTTATTATTTCAGGATTGAACCAACAGAGAAAAATCATCAACATTCTTGAGGAGCATCATTGTCCAAAGGTAAGATATATATTTTCTATACAAGTAATTTGTGTTATGCGAGTTTGTTTTTTACATTTTTAGAATTACGCCAGGTCCAAAATCCAAACAGATGTTTGATTTACTCTTTTTTTCACTTATACGTGATATTTCATTGAGTATCCACCAGGTATCTCAAACAAGTTCTTGTGCATCTTTGAAACATCAACAGTCACACACCTATAATGTCCACTAAAGGTAAGAGCAATGTTTATTGCTTTCCTGTCAAGGTGGCAGAATTAAAATGTCAAACAGATGGAAAAAGGAGCAAGGAACAAAGTGAGAACCAGAATGGATGAGGGTTTGTTTACCCCAAGTGGTAGGGTAGAACTCGGATGAAATTACTTCTCTGGATTCAGATTGGAGGACAGGTATGATGACCCTAACACTAGAGAAAGCTTATTAAGGAGATGATCTAGTGAAAGAGCTGATGGTTAGGCTGTGAAATAGATAATGAGATTATAATGGCACACTGAATTTTTTAAGAAAAACTATGATGAACAAAATTTGTGATAGTGAAAAGAAAATGGAAGATAATGAAGATCAAGTGAGGAAAATAGTGAACAGCAAAATCGATGGAAGATGGACCAGGATCAGCAGGAAGTTAGTCTCAAAAAGATTATAGAAGAATCAGGAAAAAAAAAGGAAACAGGAGGTTGCCAAAACCAGTACAGGTAATTAAGGAAAATAAAAATATTGTTAGGGATGCTGTATAAAAGAAAAGCGTGTTGTTATCTTTTGATTAAAGGAAAGAGTTATGCAAATTAAACACAAATGAGAGGACTATGAGAAAAAGCAGGCTGAGAAAATAGAGATGGAGGTGAAGAATTATGAAAAAGATAAGAGATTGAGTGAAGAAACTGAAGGTCTATAGACTGGGGAAATCTGAGGAGAGAAGAATTTGTCCATCAGAATAAGATCTTAAAGCAAGCACTCAGGAAATCTTGGCAGACTCATATATATATATATATATATATATATATATATATATATATATATATATATATATATATATATATATATACAGACTCATATATATATATATATATATATATATATATATATACTGTATTTATACGGTCAGCCCTCATTTCTTTGGACTTCAATTCATCAGACTTTCAATTCTTCGGTCAATGTCCGGGGTTTGGACGATTGTCCGATGCAGCTGTGTTTGTCCGGAGAGTGACAACTTAGAATTTCTGGCAGTATCTGGAGCCATTGTGGAAAACAGGGTGTGGGGAGGGAGGTAGGGGGAGGTGGGATGGGAGGATACACACAGATGGCTCATTGCCATGGCGACAACCATGTGGCAGTGTTGTCAATGTCATATGTGAATACACACAACCATGTTCAGTCTGTGCATTTTTTTTTGTGTGTGTGTGTGTGTGAATCTATAACTCTCTCTCTCTCTCTCTCTCTCTCTCTCTCTCTCTCTCTCTCTCTCTCTCTCTCTCTCTCTCTCTGTTCTAAATAAATAAGTGAAACGAAAATGCTCTTTTCTGCTTGGTTCACAATAAATAAAGTACCGAAATATTAGTTCTGTGTAAGCCATAATAATATACACACCATACTATACAGCTGTGTGTGTGTGTGTGTGTGTGTGTGTGTGAGATGCGCGGTGCGGGCCAGCCACCCTTGGCTCTTTATGTTTGACAGCATTACCAACGTCTAGTGAAGGAGCACTTGTTCCCATAATCTTGTTCGCTTCATTCTTTTTTATACAAAAACAACTTCTATACTACTAAATTATACCTTCTTCTTACCATACATGAGACTCAAATTCTGATATCTATGAGAGGAGCGCAATGTCGACTATATGAAATAAAAATGTTCCATTGTTTACCTTTATAAGTATGATATGAATAACCAAATTTATATTAGGAGGATAAAAATTATTAAAAGAAAGGTTATTGAAATACAAAAAAATAATAATTTCAAAGAAATAAGAATCAAAGAAACTTTATGGTGCCTGTTTAAAAAGTGCGCTTCCAGAAGGCGTACAGCAGTTTACTGCTAAGCCACCCAGAAGGCATATAGCAGTTTTCGGGTTAATATTATACTTTACCCTATTGCAGGTATAACCATATTTTACTCTCTCATGTATACTGTTTATGAATTTACCTCAGTCACCTTCCTGTGTATGTTGGCGGGGCGGCATCTAGGGCGTGAGTGACGCCTTGAGGCAGTGATTGTAGGGAAACTGCACCAACTAACAAGGACGCATCGACTCAAGGTTCCATATAGGATCTAATATTGATCTTAAAGTACATTACATAGATTTTTTCATGTTCATAGAAAAGTATCAAACATTTATTTTCTGATTATATAGGAATAATGATATATATAAACCCTTACGTACAGTAACGTGGCTCCCCTAAATTGTGTAACAATTTACCTTAAATTTAACAATACTATTCACCTTAAACGTAATGTTTCCACTTAATAATGCTTTATTACACTGGCTCCTTGGTGGGGATGCTCCAGTCTCCATTATACATCATTATTCTCTAGCAACAATACCAAAGTATGTACTGGCCTCTCCAGGATCATTCTATTGGTCTTTATATGTTTTCATGGTTAGCAAGTCATTGGGTGTTAGTGGTGTGGGATTGTCTGGGGAATTTAGATGGTCCACAGTTAGAGGACAGCCAGTAACTATACTTTCTGCTTCCACTAGGAAAGTTCTCAAATTTTGGTCATCTATTTGTGCACCATGTTGATCAAGCAACACAGTGAGCACATTTCTCACTGTGCATATTTGTCTCTCCCACACACCTCCCATGTGACTGGCATTGGGTACATTCATCTTAATACAATCCAGTCACATTGGTCCTTCATAAGTTCTTGTCTAATTTTATCATTGTTTATAATTTCCTTGTTCCTTTCATACTCTGACTTGGCCCCTACAAAGTTAGTACCTTGGTCACATCTTAACTGTCTAACAGGCCCTCTTCTTCCAATAAAGCTACGATAAGCACTGAGGAAGGAACTTGTATCCAAGCTGTTGGCTGTCTCTGTGTGCACTGCCCTACATGCCATGCAAGAATTATTATTTCCCTTTTCTGCTTCTTCAACTTCTGCTACATTTACTGGCATATACTTCTTTTCTCTATCTTTACTACAGACACCATTCTTTACCTTGAAATTTCTTTGGAGCTTGAGGCATACAGCAACTGCCCTCTTTGCTTTGAACCAATCAGAAAAATATTCTAATCTTTCTAATATGCTCATTGGCTGTTGTGCACCTACAGCATGGCATACAACTTTCTTCACCTCAGGATCACTTTCATTTATGACATTGTACTGTAAATGACAAGTATCTAATTCATTATGCTGCCAAAGAAATTCAAGGCCATTCCACCAGATCTTACTATCACAAAGTTCATCAGCTGTCATGCCTCTAGATGCATGATCTGCTCAATTGTTGTTGGTTTCTACAAATCTCCATTGATCTGGTGAGGTGTGGTCTCTAATTGCTTGTATTCTGTTTGCAACATATACATGAAATCTCTTGAATCATTTGCAGTGTAATCTGTCCAAAATATTTCTGAAATGTTGTCATATTCAAGTTCTCCCTTTAGAAGCTTGTGAATTCTAACTGACACCACTGCTACTGTTCAAGTCTGGGAATTGTTATGGTTTTCAAAGGTGTCACACGTGACTTTGCCATTACTAATGCACAGTCTTACTAATCAACCTAATATAAGAGCACTGACCATATCCTTCTTGACATGCATACTTCATCAAAGTTTTCAGGTTTGTAACATCTAGGTACCCTAAGCTGATCCAGTTTGCCCAATTCTTCTCTCCATCTGATCCATTTAGGCTGAATATGATCAGGCACCTCATCATCCCAATCAACAGCATTCCTGCATAATTCTTGTAAGATTTGCTTTCCTCTAAGTACAAGAGGCGACACTAGACCCAAAGGGTCATATATAGAGCTTACAGTTGACAAAATACCCCTCCTAGTGAGTGGCTTGTCTTTCAGTTTTATTCTGAATTGAAATGTGTTTGATTCTATGCACAATTCAACTCCCAGAGTTCTCTCTATAGGCAGTGTATCTTCACTTTTACCAAATTCAAGGCTTATAACCCCGTCTGCCCTTTTGTGGGGAGAGATTTCAGCTAGTACATCTAATTTGTTTGACAAGAACTTGTTAAGGTTAAAACCTCCTCTTTTACACAATTCTTTGGTCTGTTCAATGAGAGTGATGGCTTCCTCTTTGGTGGCTACTGACTTTAAACCATCATCAACCTAAAAGTTATTTCTTATCAACTTAGCTGCATCAGATTCACATTCATAGTCATCTGCAGCTTTTTTTAATGCAAATTTAGCTACACTTGGAGATGATGTAGCCCCAAACAAGTGAGCTGTCATTCTGTATTCAACTATCTCATCCTTAAGGTTACCATTCTTCCACCACAGAAATCTCAACATATCTCTATGCTTTGGGTTAACTTTAACATGATGATACATTGCTTCTATATCACAAACAAGTGCAACGTTTTCCTTCTTGAACTTGTATAACACTCCAACAAGTTTGTTGGTAAGGTCTGGGCCTTGTAACAGATGACTGTTTAGTGAAGGATTTCTGTAGTTTCCACTACAGTCAAATACAACTCTCAACTTTTTTGGATTTCTTGGATGATAAGACTCCATGATGTGGGATGTACCAAACCTTACCATCATTCCTAACTAAATCTTGGGCTGGAACAGCCTCTGCATAGCCTTTAGTTATCATATCTTCTATAAACATCTTGTAGTCACTCATGTTGATTGTCCCTTTCAAGCTTAGACTTTAATTTTAAAAATCTTTGTTGTGCTATTGCTTTGTTATTTGGAAGTTTGGCATTATCATTCTTAAGAAAAAGGGGTAACTCATAATACCCATCCTTCAGCTGATGAACTTATCCATGTAATGGAAAGCCACCCTAATATTGGCCAACATTCTATATGTTGATCCAAATAGTTTATTTATGTGCTGCTCTGGGTTTATTGTATCTTGTATCACCACCCATAGGTCTTTTCTTCTTTTGTCTTGGGTATTTCCTCCTGTCCCATCTTGTATCTCCATTTTGGCCTTCTGTTGCTCTTGCCTATCTCCATCACATAACATTTCTTTACATTAAAATCCAGTTTCCTCGTCTTACTCCATTCATCGATCTTATCTATGTCCCTTTGTAACTCCTGGCAGTCAATAGTGTTTTTAATAACTCTCATTAATTTGCCGTCATCTGCAAACATATTCATGTAGCTGATCATGCCACACTGCATATCATTTATATATATTTGGAACATGATGGGTGCTAGGACTGACCCCTGTGGTACTCCACTTGTTACATTCCTCCAACTTGAAGTTTCCTCCCTGATCACAGTTCTCATTTCTCTATCTTTTAAATAATCCTGCATCCATTCTAATAGCTTCCCTCATAGTCCACCTATGTGCTTTAGTTTCCATAATAGTCTCTCGTGTGGAACTGTATCGAATGCTTTTTTGATATCTAGGTAGACAACATCTACCCACCCATCTTTGTCTTCAATTCCTTCAGTTACTTGTGTATAGAAACTTGGTAGATTTGTGACACATGATTTTCCTTGCCTGAACCCAAATTGCCTATTGGATATAACTTTGTTGTCTTCCAGGTATCTCACCCATTTCTCTTTAATTAGTGTATCACATATTTTGCTGCCAACACTTGTTAGTGAAACAGGTCTATAATTCAGTGGGTCTGTCTTCTTTCCTCCTTTGTAAATAGGCACAATGTTGGCCCTCTTCCACTCTTTTGGCACCCTCCCCTCCTCTATTGAGCTTGTGATGTGTGTGTATTTACCTACTTGTATTTACCTGGTTGTATAATACAGGGCTTGAGCAGGGCTTATACTGTCCTGTCTCCAAATCTATACATATCCAACTTTTCCTTAAATTTCTGCACACTTGCTGCTGTAACATTCTCTTCACTTAATCCATTCCAAACATCCACAGTTCTATGCGGAAAGCTGTACTTTTTAGTGTCTCTCAAACATTGTCTTTTTCTGATCCTCTTTGAATGCCCTCTCATCCTTCCACCATCATCTTCCTTTAGTACCACCAAATCCTGTTTGTCAATCTTGTCAATGCGGTTCACTATTTTATACATCGTTATTAGATCTCCTCTTTCTCGTCTGGCTTGTAAGGTAGGCAGTTCCATTTCCTTCAACCTCTCCTCATATGTTAAATCTTTCAGCTCCGGTACCATCTTTGTGGCTGCCCTCTGAATCCTTTCTATCTTCGTTACATCTTTCTTTTCATGTGGAGACCACACAACTGTTGCATACTCTATCTAACCTTGGACGTATCATAGTGGCTATAGTTTTTTTCATATCTTTATCCATATAATGGAATGTCACCCTGATATTCGTTAACATTCTGTGTGTTGAGCCATATATCCCATTTATATGTCGTCAGGGAATCCTGTACAATCACTCCCAAATCCTTCTCTTCCCTGCTCTTCATTATCACTTCATCTTCCATTTTATACTCCCATGTTGGTCTGGTCTTACTCTTTCCCATTTCCATCACATGACACTTCTTTGCATTAAATTCTAGTTTCCATCTCTTGCTCCACTCATGTATCTTGTCAGTATCTCTCTGTAGCTCCATACAGTCTGCTTGGCTCTTTATAACTCTTAACAATTTAGCATCATCAACAAACAAGTTTATATAACTGTTTAAGCCTTCTTGCATGTCATTTATGTATATCTGGAACATAATGGGTGCTAACACTGACCCTTGTGGTACTCCGCTTGTGACACCACTCCAGCTTGAATAGTTGTCTCTGATTACTGTCCTCATTTCTCTATCCTTTAGATAGTCTCCCATCCATTTTAGTAGTTTCCCTTTCAGTCCTCCTATATGTTCCAATTTCCACAGTAGCCTTTTGTGTGGAACTTTATCAAATGCCTTTTTGATGTCCAAGTACACAGCATCCACCCACCCATCTCTATTATCAACTACATCTATTATTCTTGTGTAAAAACTGAGTAGATTTGTAACACATGACCTTCCTTTCCTGAAGCCATATTGGTTGTTTGTTACAATTTTATTTTCTTCCAGACATTTCACCCACTGCTCCTTTATTATTACTTCACATATCTTGCTCACAACACTAGTTAGAGATACTGGTCTATAGTTAAGTGGCTCAGTCTTCTTTCCTCCCTTGTATATTGGTATTATGTCAGCTCTTTTCCACTCTCTTGGTACTTTCAGTGAGCTGTTAATCAGATTCCAAATTGGTTCCACCAATTGTTCTCTACATTCCTTTAAAGCCCAATTTAACACTCCATCGGGTCCCATCGCTTTTCTGGCATCCAGTTTCACTAACAATTTATCAGTTTCTTGCCTTTGCACCAAAACTTCCTGCATCCCCCTCTGCTGTACTTCACTCTATGGCTCTGTAAAGTCCATTTCTACACTGAACACAGACCTGAAACTCTCATTCATGAGTTCACTCATCTCTTCCTCTGTTTGATATACCCTTCCTTTCTTTGTTCACTTGTCAGTGGTCTCCTTGCTTGTCATTTTGCCATTGATATATCTATAAAATAGCTAGGGTTCTTTTTCACATTCTTCCACTACATCCTTTTCAAACACCCTCTCCTCTTCTCTTCTTATTCTGATGTATTCATTTCTTGCCTCCTTATACTGCTCTTTGTGAATTTCATTTCTTTGTTTCTTTAGTTTCTTCCAAGCCTTATCTCTTATTTTTTAAGCCTCTGCACATCTGGCATTATACTAAACTTGTTTGTTCTTCCTTACTTTATATAATGGTACATACCTCTGTATACCTTCATTGGATTTTATCAAGAAAGCTTCATATTTCTCTTGTACTCTTTTACCTTCCATGAGTGCCTTCCAATTTATGCTCCCAAAAAACTTCCTTAATTCTGTAAAATTTCCCTTTGCATAATTAAACCTTCCATTTTCATGATCTTCCTCGTCTTTTGAAATCTCCCAATCTTTCAAATTGATTTCGAGCACCCCATGTTCGCTCCTACCCATTGGACTCAAGTACTTTATGTTTGGTCGGGGCTCCGACTTTTTTGAGAACACCAGGTCTAGTAAAGATGGTACCTCCTGTCCCCGGTATCTTGTAGGTTCCTCCACCCATTGTTCCAATGTGTTAACCATAGCTAATTGCAGCATTTCTTCGTTCCATGGCTCTGCATTTCCATCTATTTCCATCTCCTCCCATCTAACATTCTTGCAATTGAAATCTTCCATTAGTAGAATTTTATTGTCCTTTCTTATCGTATTGTCCAGGCACTCCAACACCTCTTTTTGCATTTCTTTGTGTTCCTCTAGTTTCCACACGTTATTCTTTGGTGGGACATATGTTAATATGATCCTCCGCCTCTTCCCCCAGTTCCTGATTATTATACTTATGATCTCCGCCATACCATCTCCATATTGCACTTCTTCCACATATATATATCTTCTCTAACCATAATCATTATTCCTCCTCCTCCTTTTCCTTTTCTATCTCTCCTCCAATTGTTATAACCCTCTCCCTTAAAGCTCAGATGAATTTCCTCTTTCAATTTTGTTTCAGTCAGACACAGAACATCTGGTTTGCTTTCCTTTACATAATCTCTCACCTCTAGCACACTTGATAGTATCCCATCAATGTTTGTATACATAACTCTCAAAGCAGAGACTCTCCCTCCTCTTGTGCTTCCACTGTCCGCTGCTGTGTTTCTACTGTCTCCCGGATATACCATTTTCTCAGCTTCATGTCTAATACCCTCCAATAAAATTTCTTCTTCTCGGTCTCTGTCCTCCTCTCATTTTTTTCTTTAGCCTCATCTCTCAGATCCCTTTCTTTTTCCCTTTCTTTCATATTCATGTCTCTCTTTATCCAAATATTCTTGTATTTTGTATTTTCAGCCAGCTTCCCAGTTCTCGCTAGGATTTCCTCTACCGTTGTTTGAGATCTCAGTTTCACTTTCAGTGGTCTTATTCCTCCTTCATTGTATTTTCCAATCCTGTGTACTTCTTCCACCTCTTTTTCCAGTCCCTGCTCCCTATCTTGGACTACCTCAATAATTTCCTTTGCCAATTCCTTCTCTTCCCTCTCTCTTACAAATTTTACAGGGTTCTTCTTTTCTTGCAGCCCCAAAATGACCATGCATCTTTTTTTATCCACTGCGTCCCTTACCAACTCATCCTTTTCCTTGATCACTTGAATCACTGTTGACTTTGTGTTTTCTTGAACTTGCCTCCTTATCACCTCTGCAAAGCTAACCTTTTCCTCCTCATGCTGCTTTTTCTAGGCATCTTTGATTTCCTCTAGCTTAGTTTCAGAAACAGATGCTCCTTCCCTTTCTACATTACTTTGAAATTTTCTTCCAATCCTTGTAATGCCTGTTCATAACTACCACACTTTGTCTTCAGCCTTTCATTTTCTTCTTTTAATACTTCCATTTCCCTTTTCGTTTCTTTGTTCATCTGTAGGTCTCTTTCACATTCGATGAACTTATTTCTCAAATCTTTATTTTCCTCTACCAGTTCATCTTGCTTTAACAATATACCCGCGATCAACTCCTTCATGTCTCATTTCCCGCTCGACACTGATTAATCTCCTCATTGTTCCCTTCTCTTCTCTAAAGTCAGAGAAATCTCTGCCATCATTTTCCAGCAGTCTTCTCAAACCCATTGGAGTCTATCACGCTAACCCCGGCTCCTATAGGTTTGTTTACGTTCGGGGGAGAGTTCCTATCATGGCAGCTAGAGGGCCCAGCCTGATACGATCTTTCATCCATTTTTCTGTTAACTCTTCCTTATATTGTCACTATATGGAGACAGGACACACTTAAGCCCCCCTCTCACCCATGTATATACATTACTAGGTCTGGTGTCCTCTTATTATCCTTCACTACACTGTTTGGGAGCACTCTCCTGCAGACGTCTGCACCCGTCGCCAGCCAGCGTGTGTCTGTGTGTGTATTTACCTAGTTGTATTGTACAGGGTTCAAGCGGGGCTCATAGTGTCCTGTCTCCATATCTCCATATATCCAACATTTCCTGAATTTATGTATACTGGTTGCTTCAACAATCTCCTTTTTTAATCAATTGCAGGTGTGCACAATTCTATGAGGAAAACTATTTTTTTGTGTCCAGACACCGACTCTTTTTGATCTTCTTTGAGTGTCCTCTCATCTGTCTAGTTTCTTCTTCCATCATCACCAGGCACCAGGTTTTGGTTGTCCAGCTTTTCATTTCCATTTACTATCTTTTAGAGTTATTAGATCACCTCTCTCTCTTCTATCTTGCAGAGTTGGCAATCCCATTTCCTTCAATCTGTCTTCATAAGTTAGTTCTCTTAATTCTGGTACCATTTTTGTGGACACTCTTTGGATCCTTTCTAATATCCTTACATCCTCTTTGCATTAGGTGACCACACCACAGCGGCATATTCCAACCTCGGACGTATCATACTGGTTAGAATTTTTTTCATCATGTCCTTATCCTGGAAGTGGAAAGCCACCCTAATGTTGGTTGATGTTCTGTATGTGGATCCAAATATTTGATTTATATGCCATTGTGGGCTCAGTGTATCTTGTATCACTTCTCCTAGATCTTTTCTTCCTTGGTCTTAAGTATTTCCTGCTGTCCCATCTTGTAGTTCCATTTTGGCCTTCTTTTGCTTTTTCTTAGTTCCATCACATGACATTTCTTTGCATTAAAGTCCAGTTTCCACCTCTTACTCGATTCATTAATCTTGTCTATATCCCCTTGTAGTTCTCGACAGTCATCAGTGTTCTTAACAACTATAATCAATTTGGCATCATGTGCAAACAGATTCATATAGCTGGTCACGCCATACTACATATCATTTACATATGTTTGAAACATTATGGGTGCTAAGACTGACCCCAGCAGTACTCCACTTTTTTTATTTCTCCAACTTGAGGTTGCTTCCCTAATTACAGTTCTCATTTCTCTATCCTTCAATTTGTTTTGCATCCATTCTAATACTTTTCCTCTTAGTCCACCTATGTGCTTCAATTTCCATAAGAGTCTTTTGTGTGAAACTCTATCAAATTTTTTTTGATATCTAGGTAGACAACATCCATCCAACCCTCCCTGTTATCAATTCCTTCAGTTACTCTTGTATAGAAACTTTGTAGGTTCGTCACACATGATTTTCCTTGCCTGTGTGTGTGTGTGTGTGTGTGTGATATATATATATATATATATATATATATATATGTATATATATAT
>CM035177.1:13900058-13903251 GCA_020233015.1 Callinectes sapidus | reverse complement strand
TATATATATATATGTGTGTGTGTGTGTGTGTGTGTGTGTGTGTGTATTTATACATATATGTACAAAATCTGTTGGTTCCAAATCCAGATGAGTTTCTCTCTCAATGGATGTTTCCTGTGTCAGGAACTTATTGTAATGTTTACATCGGCACACCACTCACCTGATAATAAATAATAATCAGTGTGCTGATTAGGCTAAGAGAAACCTTGGGTTGATAAATAATTTATGTTAAGCTAACCATTTATAGTCTTCACATTTAATCTCATTATAAAATTAGTACAGTCACACCCCTACATACGAGTTTAATTTATTCCACAACTGAGCTCGTATCGTGAAATAGCTCGTATAGTGGAATAGGATTTTTTTTATTGGAATACATGTAAAACTGAATAATGCATTCCAACATAAGAAAAACATGCAAATTAAAGATCAATAATATCGATGTACACTGAAAGAAAGTTAGCATTAATAAGGAAAACAATGATAAATGGTATTCGTTATTAAAATAAACATTAGAAGTACAGATAATGTAAATATCAAGTGATAAAAAATGTACGTAAGATGGTGGCGGAGGAGGGGAGGAGTGAAATCAGCTGACGAGAATGAAACTTATATAATAAACGTAATGAAATAAATAGTGACTTAAAAATAGCGTGACACTAGGTTATTTTTTCTTTTTGTGTTTTATAATTTTCTTGTATTTATTTATTTTTTTTTTAATTCACTACGAACTAGCGGTGGTTTGGTGCAACTAAATGCTCGCGGCTCGTATGGTGAATATTTCCTCGTATCCTGGGCAACGATTGGGCTCATTTCCCAGCTTGTATCTTGGAAAATTCATATCCTTAATCACTCATATGTAGAGGTATGACTGTATATATATATATATATATATATATATATATTATATATATATATATTATATATATATACTGTTATATATATAATATATATATATAATATATATAATATATATATATATATATATATATATATCTAATGTAAAAACATTTAATCTGTTCCAGTTTATTTTAAATAAAAAATAAAAAAAAAATACTACACTCAACTCCAACTATTGCGAGAAATTGGTCCCTTAAGGGGGTACGCGGCACCTGGGAATGGTCAATAAGGTCTATATATGACATTTTTCAAAAGTGAGCTTGAAATGTTCCTACACTATCTAGTAATCATCCCCGCATAGTATTTTCCCCACCGCGCCAAATTTAAATGGCTGGCACATGTTTAAAGGGACCGCGTTAAAGGCCTAAGCCGCGTGAGGGGGCGTGGCAAGTTGGGACCTACTACACGCACATATTAGAGGCAATTTTTGGCTGCTATCTTGCTCCCCTAACGTCTATTTGATGTTATGAGTGCTGAGGAAAGCGATGAAGGGTGGCGTTGTTGTTTCCCGCGCAGATCAGTCACCCCCTGGCCTTGACGGAGAGAGGGTGATGCACTCCTGATTTTTTTTATAAAGACTCGCTTATACAACAATTATTGCATTTCCCTCTTGTTTCCTTCAACTAATTCATTATGGGTGATAAAAGGAAGAAGATAAAATACAAAAAAAACAAGAAAGCAGCACTTGAAAAGCCTAAACAAGAGAAACATTGCCACACCCACGCCACGGCCACTATAGCACTATAGCAAAGGACCAGCCTATACCCCCACACAAATAACATATCCACACTCCGCTACGGCAGGATGTTCTGGCGAAGATGATTCCTGTGTACAAGCGCATTATGACCTCTCACCTGTTAGAGAATTGCAAAGGAGCCACTCAAAACAACAACGAAAGTCTCCACAATATAATTTGGACTGAATTGCCCAAAACCAAGTTCTTTGGACTACAACGTATGTTATACGGTGTCCATCGTGGTGTCACAAAGTTCAACCTTGGGCATGCAGCAGCTGAAGTGGAAGGATCAGGATTATTTGCAACCAAAGCGGCAAAGGAAAAAGACACAACTAGAATTAAAAATGCGAAGAGGAAGATGCTATGTAAAGAAGATAGGAAGAGGAAGAAGATCAATGCCATACATGAAGAAGAGAGTAGAGGGGACAACCTATGAAGCAGGAGGTGCAGCACTCCCTACATAGACTAACATCTTAGGGAATGGTGAGGGGTGTCTAATGAGGAAAGAGAAGCCACCCACTGCTAGTTAAAATAACCCTCTTTCTAATGATGTAGACACTTTGAGGACCCCCAGCAGTGAGGTTTGATGTAAACAAATTGGCAAAGGTGCAAAAATCAGATTTTCCCAAAAGCCCATCTGTGACTAATTTTAAGTATGTATGTAAATGAGGCACTTATAACTGCAATATTTGGATCATTTTTAGGGTACATAACCTATTTACTGTGATGACTAAGACATGCAAAAATCAATTAAATTGGTGAAGAAATAAGGAAGTTACATATGTTTCCAATTTTCAATGGGCCGTATCTCCATTCGATATTTTTTTTATATTCAAAATCAGAAAAAATCTAAAATCAATCATACTTTGATGAGACTACCAGGGAATACTGTGTGTAGTAGTAGCTAGCACAGTATCATTAGATATTGTGGAAAAGTTGAAGGATTTAGGAGTAATATGAGATAAAAGTGACCAAAAATCCATTTTTTCGTGATTTTGGGGGAAATGTAAAAGGGTCATGCCAGCTTTCAGTTGTATATGTAAAAAATTCCAAATACTGTACATACAGTGCTAGACCTATCAAATGGCTATTCACAGCCAAAAAATAAAAAGCATTGATCAAGAATTAAAACCTATGCAATGATTTAATATATCACATTACGTAATATATAAGTATACATATATGTATACATAAATATATACATAGATCGTTCATAGTCACACATAATGTAGACAACATGAATACCTATTGACCTGCAAAGTTTCAACTATCTACTACAAATAGTTTAGGAGAACCCCCCCCAGGTGCCGGGTACCCCCTTAACATCGCCGCAATAGCTAAAAACACAATAGCCATTGTTAAGAAGTGATGGGAGAAAATAAAATTGGTCCTGACCCACCAAAGTGGCAACATGATTTAACATATTGGCACCTTGTTTTCCCCTCATTTCATCACAATTCATAGATATCATTCACATTTTGATAGTATAAATTAAACACAGACATGAAATGCATAAAAAAGCAGGCATAACAAAAGACTTTTACTTCGGTGTGAAAA
>CM035177.1:13857558-13895058 GCA_020233015.1 Callinectes sapidus | reverse complement strand
CCAGTCTTGCTGGTCAGAGCTGCAATACTTGGCCAACTCTTCTGCCAGCGTCCGGTTAAAGCACTCCACCATGCCGTCGCTCTAAAGTCACTCTAAGGGTGAATTGGGGTGGTGCGCATCTGGTGGACCCCAACAGCTCACAGCACTGCTGGAACTCCTGACCCTGGTTCAAATGCAGCTCACCTGGAATACCAAACCTAGTGAAAAACTCTCGTAGCAGTACTCCGCTACAGTTTCTGCCTCGTGATCTGGGATCCCATATGCCTCTGGCCATTTGGAGAAGTAGTCCATGGCCACCAGGATGTAGCTGTTACCTTGGGGCGTACACGGCAGTGGCCCCGCAATATCCACCACTACCCTCTCCATGAGAGCGCCAGACTGTTACAGCTGCAATGGTGCTCATGTGCGCAACGCCGGTCCGTTCTTGGCGGCACATACATGGCACAGTTTCCACTGTTCCTCCACATCCCATCTCATACTGACCTAGTACAGGCGTTGGTGCAGACGGCAGAGTCTTCTTTCGCCCCTGGTGCCCACCAGAGACGCCAGCATGAGCTTCCTCCAGCAGCTCGGCTCGCAGGGAGAGAGGGACTACCAGCAACAACGTGCGCTCCTGTGTTGCTGCATCCTCCCATCCCTTCTGTAACACGCTGTCCTGTACGCGCAGCGTCTCCCACTGCTCCACCAATGCCTTGGTAGCGGGACTTTCCGGCAACAATTCCTCTTTGGGCGGCTGTTTGCCTTTCTCCACCTAACGTAACACTGGAACAATGTCTGCATGCTGGGCGTCTTTCCACCACTAACTGGTCTCTCTCGGTCCGCCTTCCACTCTCAGCCGCTGACAGCTGACTACTTCTCGGTGTGAGCAGTGCGAGCACCCCACCTCACACAGCCGACTCAAGCTGTCCGTGTTGCCATGGTTTCGTCCCGGGCGATGCTCCACCCGGTCGGTAATTGTACTCCTCCAAGTAACTTATTCACCTCCACAGCTGTCCTTCCGGATTCTTCAAGGACTTCAGCCATCTCAACGCCACATGGTCAGTCCGGATGACAAACTCGGCTCCATACAGGTATGAGTGGAAGTGTGCTACACTTCTCACTATGGCCAGCAGCTTCCTGGTGATGCAGTAGTTCCACTCAGGCTTGCTAAACGTGGAGCTGTAATAAGCCAATATATACTCCTTACCTTCCTTTGCCTGAGACAACACTGCTCCAATGCCCTCCGCACTGGCATCTGTTTCAAGAATGAAGGGATGGCGAGAGTCAGGGAAGGGTAGTACCAAGGCACTTATCATTGCTGCCTTCAGACCACTGAAGGCATCCTGGCAAGCTTCATCCCAGGTGAAGTGGGCATTCTTCCTTGTCAGCCGATGCAGAGGAGCAGCAAGGGTGGCAAAGCCTTTCACAAACCTGGGTAGTAGCTGCACAAGCCAAGGAAGGTTCTCACACTCGCTACAGACGTCAGAACTGACCAATCCGCTACTGCCGACACCTTGTTAGGGTCTGTGCGCACTCCGCCTTGCCCCACAACATGCCCAAGGAATGGCATCTCATGCTGGAAGAAAGTGCATTTCTTCAGGTTCAGCTTCAGGTTCGCCTCTTTCAGGCGGCCCAGCACCACCTCCAGATGTTGCAGGTCCTCCTCAAACGTCCCTGCAAAGTTACCTTCCACTGCAACCCTGCCAGCACCTTCTCCATCAGCCACTCAAAACACCCAGGTGCATTGCACAATCTGAACGGCATCACCTGGAATTGCCACAATCCCTGCCAGAAGGAGAATGCTGTCTTCTGCCTGTCTGCCTCTGCCACCATCACCTGGTGATACCCTGACTTCAAAACCAGGGTGGACAACCACTGAACACCAGCCAGAGCGTCCAGGGTGTCGTCTATCCTGGGCAAGGGATAGGAGTCCTTCACCATGATGTTATTTGGCGCCCTGTAATCCACACAGAAGCGCTGGGTGTCGTCCTTCTTGTTTACCAGGACCACCGGCAATGACCATGCGCTGTCAGAACGCTTAACTATCCCCTGCGCCGCCATCTCATCTACCATGCATTGCATCTCTTCCCTCTTGGCCAACGGGACACGGCAATGTGGCTGCTTAATCGGCGGACTGTCAGCAGTTTCAATGGAGTGCTGAACCAGCGACGTGCAACCAAGGTCTTGGGCTTCTCCATCCTCGCCACCTGCTCAGGAGTCAGTTTAGTAGAACTACGTTTTGCCAGGTCTACCATGTGTGGCGGTAGCGCGGGACTAGCGTTATCCGCACCTTCTTTCACCTCACCACCAAAGCTACTTGCTGCTACTTGGCGACTATGGGCTGTCTCAGTGGTGCCTGCAACCCCACCTTCCCTCACGACTCAGCAGTGCAGCTCCAGTCTCTTGTCCTCGACATCTGAACTTGTCATGGGGCTCTCCACCTGTTTAGCAGCACTCTCAAGGACCAGTGGTACAGTTTCCCCCTGTACCTGCATCTGCATCCTCCTGAGGTCCACACATGCTGCATTCTGAACCAGGAAATCCAGCCCCAACAGACAGGGTTCCTCCATCTCGGCCACGAAGACTGGTAGCTTCTCAACGCCACCCATTATGATCGTGGATACCACGGGGCCTCGAAGCATTGTACAGTGGCCAGTCATGCCACACAACTGCCGGTCTGACACAGGGATATTTTGAGCTGCCACTACTTCTTCCCTGACGAAGGTCTTTGCTGTGCCAGCGTCCACCACCAGGGGACACGGGCTGCCGTCCGTTGCTCCTGACACTCGGACCGCCAGCGCAGCAGCATCGCGACGGTATTTTACACAGATGGGGCCCGAGGACGACTTAGGTGGACAGTGGGCTGACCTCTCAGTCTGTTTGCGTTTCTCCCCACCATCATGACATCCTTCAGCTACCAACAGGTAGCGCAGCGAGAATGTGCTCACGCATCCTCCAGTGAGCGTATCCTCCACTCACCTCGGCATTCACTGCAACGGTGGCCATGTTGGCCACACTTCCAGCAGGAACCACTGAACTCAACTGAGCTGGTGCGCCTCTTCCTCCCCTGCTGTACTTGAGCTTAGTGAACTGGTATGTGGCGGTGCGGCAGATTCTGGGCGGTGAGGTGGCGGCGTGGCGTCATAGCGGCGCCTGAGGTGCACAGGAAGGCCTTGAACTCCATGGCCTTCGCTAGTGCCTGCTGCACATCTGCTGGGAGTGCCTGCTTCACATAAATCTGCACCTGTTGCTCCTCCAGTGCATCCAGGAAGGTGTCCCGGGACAGTACCGTTACCATCTCCTCTGGGGCCACTGGGTATGCATGATGACTCCACCGCCTGAGCCAGCTGTGGAAAACTCACCCGGCTGTCTTGTTATGCCCTTCAGCTGCTCCCTATACACCTCGGCCTGGAACACACTTCCGAAGCGCCTTCTTAACGTCTCCACCACCGCGATGTACGATGAGCGTTGACTCACCGTCATGTGGGCCAGGATTTCTAGCGCTGGCCCGCGCAGACTGGCCACAAGTTGCAGGGCTTTCTCCTGAGTGCTCCAGCCCTGTCCTTGGGCGAGCAGCTCAAACTGCGCATGGTATGCCTCCCAGGCCACCTGTCCACCAAACTGCTGGTTTGCACGGGACAGATGCTAAACCTGCATGCCGGGGGGAGACAGCGACAGAGAGTTGTGATGGAGGTGGCAGTAGCGGTGACGGTGGTGGGGTGAAGGCATCATCCTCAGGTGCAGGCACACTCCACATATGCATCGACTTCGCTCTGCTGACACCATGGCTGATGTCACCGGGCTGCGAGAATGCATAGGGATGACCTTGACTTGCTGACTCAAGACACCCGGGCCGGCCCCATGCGCCGAGAGACTGCTCCTCGAGAGAGCGCCGCAGTCTCGTCACCTCCTCCCTTACTTCCTCCACCTTACTCTAGACAACTTTAGTGCATACCTTGCACTGCTCTCACTACCACAAGCTCCTCCTTGAACTCCTCTGACAGGTCCTGCCGCAGCTTCTTGCCGTGTTCCACAGTAAACTGTCTGGCTTTCCCCACTGCTGCTTGCAAGCCCTCTTTCATCAGGTCCATTCGTGCCGCCACTGCACCGATTTCTTGCTTTAGTTCACTTGAATCCTGTTTCATTTCACTGAAATCCTGTGCCATTTTCTGTGCCAACTCAATGACCGAGTTTTCCAGCCATTTCAAGCCTGACTCACTGTCTTCCGGCTTCTCACTGCCTCTCACATCTGGGTCCGCCATGGTGCCCCTGTACCCGTCAACCTCGCTAGCCAAACTATCCCAAAAATTCCTGATACCACTTGTTACACTGGCTTCCACAGCCGACAACAGGTACATTCTTACCACAGCAGCAACCCACGGGATAGTACAGGATGGGTTGGCAGCAGACAGGGAAACTTCTTGGCAAAGATTTTTGGCTAGCAAGGGGAGTGAGGTAACAGACCCACAGAATCCAGACTTACTTAGAGAGGCAGGAATGCAGTTAAAGGGATGGCACAACTTCCTTACTTTACTTGCACACAACAGAGTAAATACTGGGGTGACGCACAGAACAGTCAGCCCTCGTTTCCTTGGACTAATACAGACTGGGCCATGTCCGGAGAGTGAAAAAGTCCGGACATTGAAAATTGAGTACAATACACTTCTGTACTGTACAGTATACAGTCTATATTGTCTTGCACACATACTCATAGGCTACTATATGGTACGATATGCGTATATAGTATACATGAGAGAGTAAAATATGAGTACTCCTGCAATAGGGTACAGTATAATATAAACCCGAAAACTGCTGTACGCCTTCTGGGTGGCTTAGCAGTAAACTGCTGTACGTCTTGTGGAAGTGCACTTTTTAAACAGGCACCATAAAGTTTCTTCGATTTGTATTTCTTTGAAATTATTATTTTTTTATTTGAATAATCTTTCTTTTAGTAATTTTTATCCTCCTAATATGAATTTGGTTATTCATATCATACTTATAAAGGGAAACAATGGAACTAGTATATTTTTATTTTATATAGTCGACATTGCGCTCCTCTCATAGATATTAGAGTTTGAATCTAATATCTATGAGAGTATTTTCATTTAACTTATTTATTGAAAACAGAGAGAGAGAGAGAGAGAGAGAGAGAGAGAACTGTAAAATGATAGGAGGCTATGTTTACTATGTCTTATCTAGAGCAATATTTTGCATCGCCATTACCAGAGTATATCTATTTTTATTTGGCCCATTATCCATTGTTTGATCATTTGGTACTTGGTGATATATATATATATATATATATATATATATATATATGCAATCAATCAATCAATCAACTCCTGTGGCACCCTTAAGGATGCATAGGGCCTCAATGAATTCACGCCACCACCATCTATCTTGTGCCAACTCCTCCAAATCCTCCCAACACTCTTCACCAGCTTCTCGCCTCCTTCGGCCTTCCTCTCCCTCTTCTACCCTGCACTTGTCAACTGGGTGTTCCCCGTACAATCACTCCCTCCCTTCTGAAGATGTGTCCTAGCCATTTCCATCGAGACAATCCAACATATTCATCTACCGGTTGCACACCCGTAATTTCTCTCACTCTATCATTTGAAACCCTATGCCACCACTTAAATCCTAAAATCCTTCGCAAAGCCTTATTTTCAAAAACCACGAATTTCTTATCCGATGTTACTGTACTATACCATGATTCATGCCCATAAATCAAAATAGTTCTAACCATAGTTTTAAAATTTTTTATTTTAGTGTGTACTGAAAAGTTATTATTCCACACAGTTTTTAACATGCCCATCGCTTGATTCGCCTTCTTTAACTTTTCCTCAAACTCCACTTTTAATGATCCATCCATAGACAAAAGCGTACCAAGATATTTAAACTTTTCTACTCGTTTCACAACTCTTCCCCCAATCACACAAGCTCTTGGGTTAGCAATATTCATATTAATCATTTTCGTTTTTGCACAATTAATAATCAAGCCAACTTTTCCACCCTCTCTCACTATACAATCTAAGACCCTTTGCATCTCATCTGTTCCTTCGCTAATAAGCACAATATCATCTGCATAATCCAAATCTGCTAATTTACGTCCATCTCCCCACACAATTCCAGCATTAGTTTCCTCTGCAACCCTCCTCATCACATAATCAATAACAAGGACAAACAACAAAGGGGAAAGAATCCCTCCCTGAATCACACCCGACTTAACTTCAAAAGCCTCACTCAAGGACCCATCACTCATAATCTTACAAAATGTATCCTCATGCAAATCTTTAACCAACTTCACCAACCACTCTGGAACACCATAATACCTCAACACTTTCCCCCATCGCCGCTCTAGAAACACTGTCAAAAGCCTTCTCAAAATCAACAAAACACAAGCTTAAACTAGCCTTCATTTCATTTGCCTGTTGCATCAAATGCATAACAACAAAGATCTGATCATTACATCCCCGACTTTTTCTGAAACCGGCTTGCTCCTCCCTCAAAACACCATCTAACACTGGCTCAATCCTATTCAACAGAACTTTACAAAATATTTTCAAAGCTATAGGAGACAAAGTAATACCCCTCCAATTCCCACAATCACTTAAATCTCCTTTCTTTGGAATCTTGACCATCATACCATTTTTCCACTATACAGCTGTGTGTGTGTGTGTGTGTGATGCGCGGTGCAGACCAGCCACCCTTGGCTCTTCATGTCTGATAGCGTTACCAACGTCTAGTGAAGGGGCACTTGTTCCCATAATCTTGTTCACTTTATTTATTTTTTTTATATACAAAAACAACTTCTGTACCACTAAATTATATCTTTCTCTTACCATACATGAGACTCAAACTCTAATATCTATGAGAGGAGCGCAATGTCGACTATATAAAATAAAAATATAGTAGTTCCATTGTTTCCTTTTATAAGTATGATATGAATAACCAAATTCATATTAGGAGGATAAAAATTACTAAAAGAAAGGTTATTAGAATACAAAAAAATAATAATTTTTAAGAAATACGAATCAAAGAAACTTTATGGTGCCTGTTTAAAAAGTGCGCTTCCAGAAGGCGTACAGCAGTTTACCGATAAGCCACCCAGAAGGTGTGCAGCAGTTTTCGATTAATATTGTACTGTACCCTATTGCAGATATAACCATATGTTACTCTCTCATGTATACTGTATATGCATATTGTACCATATAGTAGCCTATGAGTATGTGTGCAAGACAATATAGGCTGTTTACTGTACAGTATATAACTGTATTGTACTCAATTTTCAATGTCCGGACTTTTCCACTCTCTGGACATGGCCCAGTCTGTATTAGTCCAAAGAAACGAGGGCTGACTGTAATATCCTCAAAGAACACATCATATGGATTCAACTTGTGTTCATTGTGAAACGCGGGAAGAGACTGACTGTTGAGATGGCCGCACAGAATGGTGGTGCTACGGGATGGTGTGAACAAAACTTGAGTGGATACCTTATCTGCAAATTTTCTTACTGTAAATGAAATCAAGGAGTAGTAATTACCAAATACCGTATCTGTGAATTTACCAGATAAAGAATTACTGTATAAGGAGGACTCACTGTATCAAAAAACCATTTGATAGAGTTCTGCACAAGAGACTCTTATGGAAACTGAAACACATAGGTGGACTGCGAGGGAAAGTATAAGAATGGATGCAAGATAATTCAAAGATAGAGAAATGAGAAGTGTAATCAGGGAAGCAACTTCATGTTGGAAGAATGTAACAAGTGGAGTACTGCAGGGGTCAGTCCTAGCACCCATAATATTCAATATATATGAGGCACCTAGGGCCAGAGTGACAGAAGCGACACTCCGGCCGAAATTAATATTTTTATCCCATTGTCTTCCCCCACCTTCCTACTATGGCGGGAAGCAGATTAGAAGTCATAATGTACACCGCAATAAGGTAAAAAATCCACCCAAATGAAGTTATCTGTAGACCCTTCATGTTGCTCTCGAAGGGAAGAGGATGAGCGGCTGGTGCCAGAGTGTTGTAACTCCCGCCGAGCAGCCAGCGAGCCAATGAACGCACGCCATGCGCGTCACGTGACATGACTGACAGACGCGCGCTTCCCTCACACCTCCTACCTACCCACAGACACTCAGCCACCCTCCGCCAGCTCGCCACAGCTGCATGACACTCTGCCTTTCTTGTACACTAATACCCATGATTTTGCCATTATGGCAGACAACAACATGCCCCCTGAGGAGCCAGAACCCTCTAGGGGAAGGAAAAGGATGTGTAATCCTGCTGAGTGGAAGAAAAACTTAGGTAAAAGACGAAGAAATGTGGGAGAGGCACACATGAGCAGGTCTACAGGCCGTCAAGTAGTACAGGCGAGGTACTCACCTGCCGGATAATTTTCATATTCTTTCCTGTTCTGTTATCCTAATGGACTATTTTCAGAGTTTGTTAGATGTTTGTTTCAATTTTCTGGCACTAAAAGGATTGATATTTTTCTACCGTTGATCATTCTCTCCTTATTAGGTGTTTAGATTAAGAAGTACGTGCACGAGTGTCGCTTACGTTTTTGCTTGATATAATTAATACATCACTCAAGAAAGGCTTCAGTGGTGGTGAATCCCAATAATCTACATAATGTTAAAACAACTACACATAAGAACAAAAACAAACAATGCATGCATGCTTGATTCTCATAATATTTGAAATGTTTTTTATTTTTTCCCACAAATAAACCGATAAAAAAGCAATCATCCTTTCAAATGCTTTTATATCACTGAATGCCCAGATACAGGCTGTAAAGTATATTAAATAACGAACATTTTGAAGCCAAGCCTTACTTCCTATCTCTATTAATTGAGGAGATATTGCATTCCGAATGTTGCAAAACTTTGATCGCTTTTTTCTCCGTTTTCTAGTTTTGGCGCTTACATTACTCTGGCTCTAGGCACCTCATATGTAGATGATATGCAGTGTAGTGTGAGCAGCTATACGAATCTGTTTGCAGATGACACAAAATTAATGAGAGTTGTTAAAAACACTGATGACTGTTGAGAGCTACATGGTGACATAGACAAGATCGATGAATGGAGAAAGAGCTGGAAACTGGATTTAAATGCAAAGAAATGTCATGTGATGGAGGTAGGCAAGAGCAACAGAAGGCCAAATTGGAGCTACAAGGTGGGACAGGAGGAAATACTTAAGACAAAATAAGAGAAAGATATAGGGGTGGTGATACTGAAGAACAAGGAGGCAATAAATGGAGCTGATGTGACGTTGGGGGTGAAAAAGCAACTTAAGCAATCTGCATCAGTGGAGGAAATAGAAAAAATACTATTAAAAAATTACATTGAATTTTTTGTATACCCAAGATTTTGCTGAGGTTAGAACAAATTACCTGATTTATACGTATTGGTAGTCAAATTTTTCAATACTCATACAGCCATTTGGAATTAATTTAGTTTTCACTGTATATGTACATATATAGATATTGTCAGCAGTTGAAGTTATGAAGTATTTATCTTTCATCTTCACCTTCTATAAAATCTATATGCTTTTGCTTTGCTTCAAATGGTGAGCAGTGACTACTCCCGAAAATAGTGTAAACACACATAAGTCTCCAAAGATATACTCTTGTATCTGAATTAGATACACAATATTTTACTTTTTTTTTTTACCAAAAAGACAAGAACTCTTTGGACCACTACTAGCAAGGTGGATAAGAACCATAGCCTTTCCCTTGGATGATGATATAATGCAATACTATACTTTATTTTTGTCATATTTTTAGTTTATTGAATTATGTTAGACTGCTTATTTTTACTGGAGAAATTATTATATGAAATGATATAATACTCATCAGCTGCTATTACTTACAGTATACTAGGGAGTCTGTACTTTAGATTTGCATACATTAGCCAGAAAAATTTGCAGTCTACTGAGGATGTGATGGGTGAACCATGGTATGGTGATTGATTACTGTATGCACTATATATGTTTCTTTTCTTCCTTCTCAGGCCTTCTCAAGGCAGTTGAAGAGAGAACGAGACCGTTTACCCCGGTATTGCAAAGGGCTTCGTGAAGATCTTGCCAAGCTGATAACAAGTGTTAATGGAGATAAACCATGGGAAGCCTGCTGGCAGAGTGGAAGAACAATGGCTAAACTGACCTCATTTATGGTGATAGCTGTGCGGGCTAACTGCCCACTCATTGCAGGTTTTTTGCAGTGGGCTGGGGCAGGGGCATTTTTTAGTGCATCTAGAAAAACTACTCCTCTGCATGCTGCCTTGGAAAAAGGTAATCTCGGCTTAACAGAAACACTGATGCGAGACCTTGGTGCATCGCTGTATATACCAGATGCTCAAAACCGCTCTCCAAAGGACATGAGCAACATGACTTTTGCTCTTTTGGACAAACTAGAAACAGTAAGTTCACAAATATGTACATCTTACTTCTTTAATTTCTCACAAACAAGGTTTAAAAAAAAATATATAGTTTTATGTGAAGGAAGAGAGCTGTCTTTAGAAGGCAGGCTATGACTACTCTCTTGTGTTGTGAGACACAAAGGGAAATGTTCAGTGAGGTCACAGCTGGCTTTAACCCCTTCAGCGCCGATCCCTTTTTCAGGCCTGGGCCCATATACCACTCAGGCTCATCAGCCCCTGTGCACTTCATACCCTCTCATTATAATCACTTTTTTTTGGCAGATACTTTAACATTTATGCAAAATGTTATTGTGCATTCATTCATAAACAAACTTCAAAGATCTCTTCATTAAAATACTGACAAAAAAGCCTCACATGAACAAGTAAACTGAGCCACATGGAAGAATAATAATGTATGAGCATCACTAAATGATGGCATAGGATCACATCTGGTATCACTCAAGAGGTGCCAACCTTGTTCCACTACTGGCTGCTCAATGTCACTGTCATCACTATCACCACTTTCTGAGCTGTCATCATTGTATTCTTCATCAGAAGCAGCTGGTAGATATTCAGAGCCAGACTCAGAACTTGATTTAGCAGTAGTGATAATGGCCAAGAAAAGGATAACATAAGTTGTGTAATCCTCCTCCTAAATAAGTGAGGCAATAGCTGTCTGTTGACTGATGACAATCACCCATGACCTTGAGGTGCAGTGACATGACATATCAGTTACTAATTGACTTGAGTGACTGTGGGGGTGGTGGAGCTTCTGGGTTGATTTAATTGTGGCTAAATCCAAAACTAGTAACTTCAGTATCACACATGATTCATCTTGTATTTTATCAAATGGATCGGTATTTTTCATGATAAAACTTCATTGTGTTCTAATGCCAAACTATTGTTACACGCTACCAGTTCCACACCAGCGGCATTCACACCGTAAGCAGTGGCGTGTATCAAGAACACACGCGGGCTGTAACCAAAGGCATTCAGAGCATGCGTCCAGGACAAGCAGAAACACAGAGATGACCGCTTTTCCACTTTATTATAGGCACAGGGGAACTGCCAGGCACACATAGGGGCCTGTGGGATCACAGCACACAGCAAGGCACAAAATAAGTCAGGATAAACCCCCCAAATGGTGAACTAGGAAGGGAAACCGAGAGAGACAGTAGTGCGAAAAAGGTGTTTATCCCCAGGCTTCTCAAGGATGACTGCCTCAGGCGACACCGCGGCCGCATTCTCCCCCACCTACTCCGCTCTATCTCCCACCAAAACTCAGAGATTACACCATCCCACGCAATGTTGCACCATGCCATCGTAACACTATCCCCCCCTCAAAAGCTGACACCCCGGCAGCTCCAACACAAAGAAACTAAATAAAAGAAACATTAATCTGTGTAGTAGTCCTCCAGCCACCCTGGGCCCAGATTCAGAAAGCACTTTACACTGTTCAAGGGGTATATACGGTATCTCTAGGTTACAACTTTCAAACAGTATATGGTATTCAGAAAGCTCTTTACAACTTTCAAATGTCATGGCTAGAGTGGAAATCTGGGCCCAGAACTACACCAACTCAGGAGGTGGTGTAACTCACTCAGATGAACATAAAATTCGGTATAAATAATGTTTGACAAGAAGATATAAGTGATTTGAGACAATATGACACCTAAAAGATCATTCCATAAAGGCGGGATGGTATATAGCCCACTGTGGAGACGATTCTCGGCTAGCCTAACTTCATCCCCACGGGCCCCGCAGGCGAGCTGGAGGGACCACAGACCGATACGAGTGTCCCTAATATTTAGATCTGGTGTTTTTATTTGTTTCACTTGATTTATGCTGCAGATACATCATTACGATGTTTCTCCATCACTATAAAAACTGTTTCCCACAGGTCCTACAAGTTTGTGGAAGAGGGAACTCAGAAATGGGTGGTTTCCCCCCAGGGAAATTTGCGGACACAAAATCATATAGAACATCACTAATTTATTCAGACACACATTACCTTCCTAATAATAATGTCCTTGTGTATGTCTTCTGCTTCTATAATGACTAAAACTAAAGGGAACTGATAAAACCTTTAAGTAAAACAAGACAGAAGTAGAGGTGGCGATCAACAGAGAGATGATCATCAAAACAAGTCACAAGAGTAAGAAGAAGAAAAGGGCGGAGTTTAGAGGGAGCGGAGAGGCAGGAGGGTTTGTGAATGGTTAGCCGTTTTGTGTCAGGGCTTGTGATTCGCTGGCGTCTATGAAGTCATCATGGGTAGGATTGTCTCGATCAGCTGCCTCTATGTGTCCACTGAAGAGGAAGAGGAAGTTACACCTAGCTTTCTGAATCCCAATGCGAGCATAGTGTAAGTAGCCAAAACTTTCAAAGGTTGTGGAGAGCTACGACTTCCTAACACCTATACTCTTTCTGAATTGGTCGCGCCTCTCCCTCCTGGCTCAAGGCAAAGGTGACCGGGGCAGTGAGGCAGCTACATCACCGGCAGCAAGCTCTGCCTCGGAGTAACCTTCACCGCTACTGCCAGGGTGCTCTTCCTCCTCAGCCTCTCCTCCACGCCATGAGTAGTGCCATAACCTGTCGACGTGGACAACAGAGGGGCGTTTCCAGCCTCGGCGAATATGATAGGTGACAGCAGAGAGGGCTACCACCACCGTATACGGCCCCTCCAAAGGGTTCTGCAACTTGGGTGAAAGTCCCTGCTTCCGGCAGAAGTTGTACAGCCACACCCTGTCATCTGTGGAATACTTCACCTCTCTCATTCGCCTGTCATAAGTCTCCTTCATGGCCTGGCCCGCCAGCCTGAGCTTGCCTTCCACATGGCAATGCACTTCCACCAAAGTGTCCTATAGTGCATCTGAGTAGCGGGTGGCGATGGTACGAAGGCTCACATCAGGCGGCCTTCCAGTGGCCAGGTCCACTGGTAGCCTAATTCCCTACCAAACCTGAACGTGTGGCGGTGATGTCCACCGCCACACGTTCCATGGACGCCCCCACACAGTACACTTGAAGTGGTGCCCAATTCTGTCTTGCAGGGCCCTTCGCATTGCAAACGTCACATGCTCTACACAATTCAGACACGTCACTCCACATGCCTATCCATTAAAAGCATTGACGGAGATGGCATAGGGTCTTTTTTATGCCCAAATGACCATTAGTCACTCCTGCATGCAACTCCTGCAGCATCTCAGCGCGCTAAACCCGGGGTACTACCACCACCCACGCATCACTGTGCGTTCCACTTAACGTCACCCAGCGTTTCACTAGCACTCCACTCTCGTCCAACTGTAGTGTTTCACACTGATCAACAATGTACTTAGTGGCAGGGCTCTGCAGGGCCACTACCTTCCAACTCAGCCGCTCTCCGGTCACTTCAAGCCACTGCATTACACGCGTGAGGTCAGAGTCCTCGCACTACACCTTCTGCCACCTCTTACTGCCCTCAGTGGCGCCTGCCAGCACCTGCAGACAGAGGCACACCGCATCAGATTCCTTCTGAGCACATTGTGAGCAGCCAGCCTCACATGGGCATCGACTCAGACTATCCACATTGCAGTGAACACGGCCCGGGCGGTGGACAATGCGGTAGTTATACTTTGAGGCATCCTAGCCACCTCACCAGCTGACCCTCCAGTACCTTCAGGGATTTCAACCACTGCAGGGCTATGTGGTCAGTCCAGATGGTGAACTCGGCACCATACAGGTACGGGTGGAAGTGCTCAAGACTCTACACCACCGCCAACAGCTCCCTCCTTGATATGCAGTAGTTGCATTCTGACCTGCTGAACTTGGCGCTGTAATGATAATAATAATTGATGGTTTATTTGAAAGCAGCTTACAATTGTTGGCTGAAAATCTACAGGTTAACATACAAATCCTTATGTTCTAACATTCACACACCTTAAGTCTACCCAGTCGCATCTGACAACTCGATGTGCAGCTGTTAGATAGTGCCAACAAGCCTAGTGGACTAGGCCCCGGGGTGATCAGGCCACCCCGCACATTTTTATTTGGAGTTTATTTCTCCTACCCCGAAGCGGATCACAACTTCTGACTTACACCAGGTACCTAATCACTGCTAGATGGATAGGGGCAACACACTTGAATAAAAGTCTTGCCAAAATAACCTCCAACCTGATCCAGGAATCGAACAAAGGCTTTCCTGATTGTGAGTCAGGCATGCTACCACTACATCACCAGGTAGTATGACACAACGTGCTCCTTCCCGTCCTTCACCTGTGACAGGATGACCCCGACACCCTCCGCGCTGGTGTCAGTGACCAACAGGTAGGGGAGCTTCAGGTTTGGGTAAGGCAGGACCGGTGCTTCCCCAATGGCCTTCTTCAGTCCGTTGAATGTGGACTGGCATGCCTTATCCCACAAGAAGTGCACGCCTTTTCTGGTGAGCCAGTGGAATGGGGCCACCACACTGGCGAAGTCCTGCACAAAACAACAATAATATGTGCAGAGGCCCAGGAAGCTCTTGACTTCAACCATACTGGCCGGCAAAAGCCATTTCTCTACCACTGCCAATTTCTTCAGGTCAGTGAGCATGCTGTCCTAACTAACGACATGCCCCAGGAATGGCACCTCATGCTAAATCCTTCAGGAAGTTGGGCAGCAGCCGTTTCTGCACTCTCCGATGATTCCTTTGGGCGCTCCATCTCCTCACATGTGCCTAGCTCAGCACTAGCTAGTATTTTGCAAGCCTTGTCCAAGAAGTTACCCACCAACACGGTAACTAACTCCTCCCCATCACTGACGAGACTCTGTCCAACTGCCACGCCATCAGCCAGCCGCAGGTTCTCTGTTGGCTCAACCATGCGCTCCGCTCCAATCATTGCTCTCAATAGTCGACACTGAACCCTGGCCTCACTCCTACGGGTGATGTGGAGCCTCTCAGCCGTGACTACCTCTGCACAGCCCACCTCCGGAAGCAAGGGCACTTCTTGACTGTGCACCCTCATCAGCTTCTGTCCTAGGTCAACACAGGCTTTACTCTGCGTCAGTTAGTCAAGGCCCAGCAGGACAGGCTCGTCCAAATCGGTGACATACACAGGCAGTCGCTCCACTGCGCTGCTCATGCCGATATGAGCCTCCACAGGTCCCTTGAGCTCTACACAGTGCCCCATGATGCCGCACAGCCTCTGCAGCATGTCAGTGAGGCATTAGCGGCCAGCATGTCAGGTCGCACCAGGGTCTTCTCTACACCAATGTCTACTGTCAGGCGGCATGGTGGTCCATCCGCAGTGCCTTCCACCTGCACTGCGCTAGTTGTCCGGCAGCAGACTACACAAGTTCGGGCCCGGGAACTGACAGCGGCTGGGATATGGGCCCCTTCTCCAGACTGCCCGAGTTTCCCGCCTGCGCCCCTTCCTTAGGCTTGGGGCAGGCGCTCGAGCGGTGATTAGACTTGGTGCAGTCCTTACAGCAAGGCTGGAAGGCACCAGTGCTCAACCGGTCAAGAGAACGGGTTCTTCACTCCCTCGGACACCAGCTGTGTTGTGCCCCTTCTTGCCGCAGCCCCAAGAAGCGCTGTGGAAGCCCTCTGGGCTCACTTTCCTCGATGCTGCCTTCTCCACCTTCACCTTCCGACCCCAGAGGTCACGGTGGGGATGGGCGGCCACCCCTTGGCCATCGGTCGCTTTCAGGAAGGCCTCGAACTCCAAGGCCCTTGCCAGCGCTACCTGCATGTCCCCAGGGTACGCCTGCTTGACGTCTACCTGCAGCTGTCGATCCTGCAGAGCGTTGATGAATGAATCGCGATCTAGAACTGTGATCATTTATTTATGGCCCTTCCACGTTGCGCCAGCTGGGACAATGTTTCGCCCAGCTCCTGAGTCCGCCTCTTCAAGCAGGCACGATAGACCTCTGCCTGCTGGTGGTGCCGAAAATGATACTTAAGAGTCTCTGTCATGCTCTGGTAGGAAGCTCGCTGGGCCGCAGGTAAGTGCTCCAATACCTCCATCACTGGCCCCTGCAGCGACGTTGCCAGCTGTAGAGCCTTCTCTGCCTCATTCCACCCCTGCACCATGGCCAGCATGTCAAACTGAGCGATGTAGGCCTCCTTAGCTACCTTCCCATCGTACTCAGTGGGTTTTTGTCTAGCTGGCCGCTGGGCTGGGGCGCGTCCAGTGGCGGGGAGAGGTGACGGTGGCAGGGAGAGGTGAGAGGGGCTGGGATTCAGTGTGACTGGGGTGGTGCTTCGGGGAGGGAGGGGGTAAAGGAGGCACAAAGGAGGAGTGAAGGTGTCGACCAACTGCCCCTAAACACCCCAAAGGAATTGGAGGTTCGGAAGCAGTACTAGCAGGCCCAGAGGCTCCCTGCCATGAGCCCCATGCAGCCACCATAGCGCGCTTGTCCCGCTCTTGCCACGTTGCCATGTCTGCCTCCCGCTTCTGGTGTTGTGCCTCCTCCTTCAATCCCGCCACTTCACTTTTCAGAGTCTGCACCTCTGTGAGCACTTCACTCTTCAGGCTTTATCACGCCTGATCTGTGTAATGCTGTGTTTCAGTCCTCAGAGAAGGCAGGCCAGCCTGCACTATTTCCACAAGATGGCGGGCCTGCTAATCCTCCTGCTTAGCCAGCATGCAGGCCTGCTCTTCAGCCCGCTCAGTCTGCATCCGGGGCTGCTCCTCACGTGCTCATGCTGCTTCCTGCCGATCACATGCCATTTCCTCCCTCATAGCAGTCAGCATGGCAGTGATCAAATCCATCTGGCTCAGCTTAACGTCCCCCGTGCCCGTTTCACTTTCGTCGGCCTCCACTTTCATCACCTCACCAGCACTGTCCAGGGACGCCATTTTAGCACACTCACTTCAACCTTTTGTCACTTGTGCCACTCCTGACACCACTTTGTTACACACCACCAGTTCCACACAAGCAGCACTCACACGCAAGCAGTGGCGTGCATCAAGAACACAAGGGGGCCGTAACCAAAGGCATTCAGAGCATGCATCCAGGACAGGCAGAAACACAGAGATGACTGCTTTTTCACTTTGGTACAAGCACAGGGGAACTGCCAGGCACACACAGGGCCTGCAGGATCACAGCACACAGCAATGCACAAAATAAGTCAGGATAACCACCCGCATATGGTGAACTAGGAAGGGAAACCAAGAAAGACAGCCTAGCTAAGGTGTTTAATCCCGAGGCTTCTCAAAGCTGACTGTCTCAGGCAACGCAGCCCCACCCAAGCCGCTGTCTCCCGAAGCTCAGAGATTACATCATCCCACACAATGTTGCACCATGCCATCATAACACTATATAAAAATCCAAAGGTGATAGCTGAACCTGATATTACTACCAGCTTACGTAGTACAGTAATATATATGTAATTTTTTTGCTCCCAAATCTGCTGGCTCTGCTGCAATTTCCTGATCTATTGACTTGTATTAACCAGATACGTAGCTCACATTACTATTGTTCTAAATCCATTTGGTTGCAATATGAATAATATTGGGAGAGAGGTAAAGTAATTTAGTCCCTGTGCAGTCACAAAGGCAATGCAGAACCAGGGTAGTAAAAGACGAATATTGTTAAAACTGAAGATTGTATAATGGTATATCATATAACGGGGGATGCACACACACACACACACACACACACACACACACACACACACACACACACACACACACACACACACACCGCTTAGTGTAATGGTTAGCACGCTCGGCTCACAACCGAGAGGATCCGGGTTAGAGTCCCGGGCGCGGCGAGGCAAATGGGCAAGCGTCTTATGTAATGTGTATCTAGCCCCTGTTCACCTAGCAGCAAGTAGATACGGGATGTAACTCGAGGGGTTGTGGCCTCACTGTCCCAGTGTGTAGTGTGTGATGTGGTTTCAGCCCTACCCGAAGATCAGTCTATGAGCTCTGAGGTCGCTCCGTAGGGTAAAGGCTGGCTGGGTGACCAGCAGGCGACCGTGACAGTGAATCACACACACACACACACACACACACACACACATATATATATATATATATATATATATATATATATATATATATATATATATATATATATATATATTGTTACGACCCCAGGTTAAAACCTGACAAAGTTCCCAACCCAACTTGGGAACCTGTCAATAAGTGAGGTGAATGAATAATAAGGCCACGTCACAACAGGTTTAACGCTTTGGGTTAACTCAGGGGTGTAACTAGAAAAGAAAAAAGAAAATAATAGAATTAATAAAATTACCACAAGTTCTAGGGGATGGAGACTTAGGAAAAGAGTCTCATATATTCACAAGATTTATTCACAAATAATTAAGATTAGGAGTTAAGTTTTACCAGGATAGAAATAAGTAAGGTCCGTTACAGTTAAGGGAATTATAGTCACTTTCAGTAAAATTAAAATAACACAAAGATTAAATATTTCACCTCAAAAATAAGAATAATTCAAGAACCAAACGACTCCAAAATAACGGAGAAAGATCCACACACGCTGGTGATCACATACATACCAGTTCAAACATGAATAAATCCCGGATTACACAGAGAAAATAGGAAAGTACACGAGACTTACCTTTAAGTTGAAGTGTGCTTGACATTTTACGAGTCAAATCACCTCTGCTTAGGGGGAGCTTTCATATGAGATGTGGTGTTCCGCTCCGAACCGATCAGACCGACACAACGATCACCCACATGAGACACAGAATTATACAACGTGCATCATAGCATAACAACCCATACCCAGAAATAACAGGGCGGGAGAGGAGGGCATATGAAAGCTCCCCCTAAGCAGAGGTGATTTGACTCGTAAAATGTCAAGCACACTTCAACTTAAAGGTAAGTCTCGTGTACTTTCCTATTTTACACCATCAAACCACCTCCTGCTTAGTGGAGCTTCCATATGAGGCTTCGAAGCCATGTGGGTGTCGTGTCAAATAAATGTCCCGAGAATAACCTCCAGAAAAAGGAAAAATAAAGAAAAATGTAATAGCACAACAACGTTCATTGTTCAACAGTGACAATGAACAAAGGCATACCCAAACAAATCACTCACCAAAAAACACTATAGAATAGAACAGACATGGGCACAAATTGAAATATAACAGCAACCAAACAAACCCTGCACCCAAACAAATCCTGCACACAAACAGTACAAAAAGCAAACAATGCATATATAAATCCAAAAACATACATGTAACATTGCAAAAATAATGCCAACCATGAACCTTCCCAGGAACCAAAACATGGTGGCAGACAAACTATCACTACTCACATTGCAAGACCGCCTCCTGAAACTGGTCTACCGGCCTAATAATAGTCTTGTCATAGAACTTAGCGAAGGTACTCTCCTGAGACCAACCAGCTTTGGCCATAATACAAGATATAGGGACTGACAAGGCCTTTGCCTTTGAAGCAGCAGCAGGCCTAACACTGCCCGCACTGAATTTAGTAGTGTCCACACCTGACCTATTAAGCATACACTTGACCCAACGGGCAACCGTGTCCCTAGAGACTGCCCTATGGGGTTTAATGAAACTAATGAGTAAGCTAGTCCGATCTTGGGAGGTACCCTGCCTAAGGTCCTCTGTCCTGGTAATGTAATGCCTCAAAGTCTCACACACGCACAGGCGAATATCCTTGGGGTAAGCCTGAAACCTAACAGAACGTACATTAAAACCCGGCCGGCACTGCTTAATGTTACCCCTTAACGCAAGAGTAGTGAAGCCAGGCTCAAAACAGAGACCATCAAGTATTAAAAAATGTAAAGTTTGAACACGGGCCGCTTGAGTAAGTGCCATCAACATGACAAGCTTTAAAGTTAAGTCCTTAAGGGACAAAGAGTGCAAAGGGTACATGGATTGAAGTGCGTTCAGAACCGGTTGCGTGTCCCAGGTTTCAGTGTACCGAGGCAAGGGTGGCCTGAGGTTAAAAACCCCCTTCATAAACCGAACAACCAACGGGTGGGTGCCAACTCTGCATCCGGCCACAACGATGCCTAGGGAAGAGAGGGCACTCCTCGCTGTGTTGACAGCCTCATAACCCACGTTCCTGTGGAAGGTTTCAGATAAGAAATTTACAACGTGTGAGATACCGGGAGTAAAGGAATTGACACGCCATCTATCACAAAACTCCGACCACCTTCTAATATGCGGACGGTATTGTTTCCCTGTACCTGGCTTCCATGAGGCCATGAGGATATCCGCACCCTCTGCCGATATGCCTCGTTCTCGGAAGCCTTCCCGGACAGCAGGCATGCCATCAAGCGGGTGTGACTCATTACCGGATGATCCTCCGCTGAGGATGGGTGGACAAGAACTCCCTTCCTCTGCGTTATAAGGCGTGGGTGGTCGATCAACAGCCGGAGCAACACCCCCATCCACGGCTGTGACAACCACAGGGGAACAACCATCCATCCCCTCGCCTCTTCTGCTCGAAACTTCTGCAGGCACCTAGTAATCAGTGAAAACGGTGGGAAAAGATAAGAGAGCTCAAACCGAGCCCAATGTAATGAAAATGCATCAATGTAAGAAGCGCCAGGATCTGGTTTCCAGGCACAAAAGGAAGGTACCTGGTTGTTAAGCCTAGAAGCAAACAAGTCAACATTAGGGGTGCCAAAAACTCCACATAAATGACGGAAAACTTGTACATTAAGTTTCCACTCCAGCCTGGTATTAACAACACGTGACGCCAAGTCAGCCTGCAAGTTCTCCCTCCCAGGGATATGGGAGCAAGTGATCCAGGCGTTATTAGAAATACACCAATCCCATATGTCAGTGGCGATATCATTACAAGCAAGTGACTTGGTACCGCCCATCTCATTTACATAAGTCGTTGCTGTGGTGTTATCACAAAAAACCTTGATGTGCCTACCCCGTAGGTCTAGTTGAAAAGTTTGAAGAACCAATAAAATAGCTTTAAGTTCAAGATATGCAAAGACCGTTCCTCCAGAGACCAACCCCCACCGGTAGACCGATGGTGAAGGTGGCCTCCCCAGCCTAAGTTGGAAGCATCAGTATAGAGGTCAACATCTGGGCCAGGCCTGAAAATCTTCCTAACCTGTGTAGAGACATTATCAACCCACCAGCTGAGGTCAGTCCTCATGCCAACTGTAACATTCATCCAGCTATCAAAATTTTCACCTACCAACCGCAAGGCTGCAATCTTCTCCTTTTCTAACTGCCTATAATGCAACTTGCCCATTTCCACAGCCGGAATGGCAGCAACTAAGAGCCCAGTAACACGTGCCACCTCACGGATCCTATCTCTGCTTTTACCCAGAAGCTGCTGACATGCCTGAGTAATTTTTAGAACTTTCCGTTCAGGGAGGGAAACAGTCATAGAATTAGTGTCAATAACATTCCCCAAATACTCTAGAGTTCTGGTGGGGAGCAACAAAGACTTGCCCTCATTAATGCAAAACCCAAGCCTCTGTAAAAGTTCAATAGTGTCATTAATACAGGCAAAACAACCTGACAAAGAAGCATTACAAATCAGGGTATCATCTATGAAACTAGTAATAGAGTAACCACGCTCCCTCAGAGTAGCAAACACAGGTTTCATCAACTTGGTAAAAATACGCGGTCCCTCTGAAATACCATTAGGGAGACAGGTGAAACGATAAACAGTATCGTCCCACAGAAAACATAAGAAATCCTGTTGCTCACTCGCAATCCTAACCGAGTAGTAAGCATGTCTAAGGTCAACTGAAGCTAGATAGTCCCCCTCTTGAACAAGCCCAAGAGCCTGCTCAAAATTTTCCATCTTGAAGTGCTTATAAGGAATGTGGGTGTTAAGCTCCTTTAAGTTGAGCACCAACCTATACCCACCATCCTTCTTGGGTCTCAGGAAAATGGGGGAAATAATTTGACCAACCTTCCTCTCCGTAACAACAATGACCTTTTGCGCCAAAAGTTTGGCAATTTCCTCACCAATGATAAGTTGTTCCCTAACATTAAAGCGGTAAGCAGGTTCACCTAAAAACAAGTGTTCAACAGCACGTATGTCTATATCAAGGTGGCAGTGCTGCACAATATCCAGAATGACAGGGTCTGTAGTAATCTTATTCCACTCGGCAACAAACCTGGAAAGACGCCCTGCCTCAAAAGCGTTACTAACCTCAACTAGTGCCGGGGTCTGGAGTGACCCCGGCCCCGGGCGTTTTTTGAGTCCAAATCCTGACGCACTGAGGGCTGACGCTGGCCACCCCGGTAGCCGAACCTCTGCAGGCCATATGGCTGGAACCGCGCAGAGTAGTTCCGGTGCGTGGTCCTGCCCCAGAAACCTCTGGACCTGCCACTGGTGAACTTCCACTGACTGGAACTTTTCTTGGCTGAAAACTTATTCTTCAGCTTCTCAGTGTCGTCAATCTGTTTAGCAGTTTGAGAAACATCATCACCGAACAAGTAACGAGACATTGTCACTTTGTCCGTACAGAGGTGTGAATATTTCGGATTTATCTCACGTCTCATAATAAAGCGCCTTGCTAAATTTGTTCTGTGATTAGCATGACCCAGGAGCGCCAAAACACCATTAAGTAGACCAACCTCCTGTGCAACCACTGGGTTATCATCCTCCTGGGCCACCTTGTCCAAAATTAATAGACTTGGTAAGAATGGTACCAGCTTTAAGAATATCAGCACTTACGTCTCTAAGGCGACCATCCGCCCTTCTCGCATCAGTTTTCAAAGCCCCTAAGATTTGAGAGTTGCAATCCACAGGGGCAAGGGCCGGGCAGTTGCTGGGACGCCTGGCAATAACGTCCTCAGTGATGGCCTTGTAGTCCTCCTCCTGCATACCATTATCAAAAAGAAAATTTACCATACCAGCCACCTGTTGATCAATGTCAGCAGACACAGATTCCGGGGGTCCCAGGTCCTTCACACCCTGAAGTAAAACACTTTTCCTAGGGGTTACCTCCCTAAGCTCACCATCTTCACTGCCAGAGTCCCCAAAACCAGAGAAGTTAGTGGGGGAAACCGCCTGCTGGGCGACTCCAGGAGTGTGAGAGGGACCCGGCTGAGCATAAACCTCCGGCTGCGAGGAAGTGGGCGGAACGGCTTTCAATTTCTCCACCTCACCTCTTAACGCCGTGAGTTCATCTAACACCAAACGCCACGATGGCTCAGGTACATTAGCCCGGGTATAGGGGCCATGAGCGTTGGCGTGTACTTGAAGTGGCACTGTAAGGTGAGACGGGCCCGCCGGTGAGAGGCTCCGCCTGGTCCGCCGGTGATCATAACTCCTCTGTGGCGATGGCGACGCGGAGCCACCTGAACAAAGGCTCTCACTACGAGCAGAAGGCCACTCACGGTCCCGCGAAGACCGGCCTGAACACCGTCCAGTGTCGTCAGGCTGAGAAACCTCCGACGGCAGGGCCGTACAGTCCCCGGGGCGAGACATGACCGACCTGCTGCACAACAAGCCGTCAGCCACAAACGCCCCAAAAACCGCATACATAATATAATAAAGGCAGGCCCAACCCATGCCATATTCCAATGGCAGGCCCAACCCATGCCATATCACGATGGTAGGCCCAACCCATACCACGGGTCCAATATAAAAGGCAAAGTACCTTATCCACCGGTGACGTGGCCTCAGCTGTGCAGCGTAAACACAGAGCCGCAGTGTAGAACGTCCGTCTGGCTTGAGCGCGAAACAGCTACTGATCGGTTCGGAGCGGAACACCACATCTCATATGGAAGCTCCACTAAGCAGGAGGTGGTTTGATGGTGTAAAATAACCACCAAAACACGCCATAATAAAGTTCACAAGAAAATAGCACTACAACTTGTTAACACTCGTAGCTGAATCACGATAATAAGAGATAAACCCAACACAATGCAATAATGATGCTAAGATAAAGGAAACTGGGCGGGCACCTACAAAATGGCGTACCTGAGGGTAAATACGACTCACGAACAAACACCTGTCACCACTCTCGCCAAAATACCACGATAAATCAAGAACAAACCCTTACAACAAATAACCCGTAAAACAACTCCACACATTGGCAATAATTGTGTCTAAAAGACAGAATCCTAGCACCAAGAATAAGAACAATAGAAAAATACTCAGCCCGGAACAAAGAGAGACACCACTGTGTCCGGTCCCCTCGCCTCTCGCCTGCTCGGTCAGGTCTGTCGGACTTTGTCCCTGTCCTGTCCGGTTTTCGTCCATCGCGCTTCTCTCTCCCTCCCTTGGCAGAGGAACACCATTACGTCACACATCACCTCTTCCACCTCAAGGTGGAAGAGGCGAACGCGAACGGAAATTACACTATTATTCTAACAATACATTTACACAATTATAATATAGATAGATGCATTACAAATAAATTCATATATGGCACTACACATACTTCGCTTCCCTCGGGGGAGCGACGCGGCGCGTACCCGGCCTTCATAGAGCAGCGTTGTTTGTCACATAAATTCCGCTGACCTGACAAAACGTGACCCGGCTAGTCACCAACGAACCTTCTAGACGCTACATAGTTATATGAACATTACAATACATTTACGAATAACGAGGTTACATACAATAGATACATACATATAGTAAATAAGTGTAAGGTATAATATATATATTAAGAATGGGCTGTCCTGGGAACATTACATATAGGTACATACAAACAAATATTGCTCGTAGGACACCAATAATAATATTTAACGTCAATACCTGATGGTCGTAACAATATATATATATATATATATATATATATATATATATATATATATATATATATGTATTGTTACGGTGACCTCACTCGGCTTCCACAGCCGCTACAGGTACACACTTACCAAAAACGGCAGCCCCAGGACAGTCACAGGGATACTCCTAGGCAAAGATTCATGGCTAGTGAGGGAAAGTGAGGTAACAGACCCACACACTCACCAGACTCACTCAGAGAGGCAGGAAGACAGTCTAAGGCTTGGCAAGCTGCAGAGAGAAAGAGTTTACCAGCAGCCACGTGTGCTCCTGTGTCGCTGCATCCTCTACGCCCCTCCACAACACGCAGTCCTCTCTCCACACAGCGTCTTCCACTGCTCGATCAAAGCCTTGGTAACAGGACTTTCCGGCAAGAATTCCTCCCTCCATGGCTGCTCTCCTTCCTCCACCCCCCTCCCCTCCCAACACCAGGGCAATGTCAGGGTTGAAGTGCCAATCGCCATCCTGCCGCTGGCCAGCCTCACTCCGTCCGCTCCCCACGAGGCCCGCCTTTCCCGCGCAGCCATTCACCTAACACCTGCAGCTATTTACGTACCTCTGCATGGCCTCCACGGGTTTCCTCAGTGGTGTCTGCCACCTCACCTTCCCTCATGACAGAGCAGTACAGCTCCAGTCTCTCCTCCTCAACATCTGGACTCATCACGGGGTTCTCCACCTGGGGATACTTTTTGGCGAAGATTCATGGCTAGCAAGGGAAAGCGAGATAACAGACCCACACACTCACCAGACTCACTCAGAGAAGCAGGAAGACAGTCAAAGGCTTGGCACAACTTCCTTAGTTTACTGGCACACAACAGGGCAAATACAGGGTGGCACACAATACTTAACAGGGCAGAAACAAAGCAGGGCAAGATTGTGTCCCCACTAATGCAGGTGGTAGCCTCTTCTCAGGGAGAGCAGGAGAGAGAGACATCCTCTTCATGCGGGGGTGGCTACTCAGAGCTGGAGTGAGAGCAGGCAGTGTTCTCATGGGAGCAGAGTGACTGCCTCACCCACCTGTGGTGGTCTCCTCACGGGAGTGGGGCAGCTGGCTGCTCTGAGCTCAGCATTATTCTACCCAGGAGTGGGTCCGGAACCCAAAAAGGACATCTCTGGTCCATCCCTGATTGGCTTCCTCATAGCCAATCAGAGACGAAGTATCCACCTGGCCACAAACTGCTGCCATTGTGACACCTCTGCACCAATATCAATGTTCCCAATTTCGCATCATTGCCACCACTATCTTCACACTAGCCACCGCCACAACTATAATTATATATATATATAAATATATATATATATATATATATATATATATATATATATATATATATATATAACAGTCGGCCCTTGTTTCTTCAGACTTCAGTTCATCGGACTTTCAATTCTTCGGTCAATGTCCGGGATTCGGACGATTGCCCGATGTGGCTGAGTTTGTCTAGAGAGTGACAACTTTGGATTTCTGGCAGTATCTGGAGCCATTGTGGAAAACAGGATGTGGGGAGGGAGGTAGGGGGAGGTGGGATGGGGGGATACACACAGATGGCTCATTGCCATGGCCACTACCATCTGGCAGTGTTGTCAATGTCACATGTGAATACACACAACCATGTTCAGTCTGTGCATGTTTCTGTGTGTGTGTGTGTGTGTGTGTGAATCTATAACACTCTCTCTCTCTCTCTCTCTCTCTCTCTCTCTCTCTCTCTCTCTCTCTCTCTCTCTCTCTCTCTCTCTCTCTCTCTCTCTCTCTCTGTCTTGCTTCAAAAGAAATAAATGATAAAACAAAAATATTTTCTTTCTATAATGGCAATCTCCGTATAAGTAATATTCTTTCCATTACTCAGACACTAATATATTGAATCGCAAATAAAGTAAATGGCATCAAAGTATATGGTGTAAACTACATACTTATGGAAACACAAATTTAGGTATATATATATATATATATATATATATATATATATATATATATATATATATATATATATATATATATATATATATATATATACCACCAAGTACCAGATGATCAAACAATGGATAATGGGTCAAATAAAAATAGATATGGTAATGGTAATGTGAAATATTGCTCTAGATAAGACATAGTAAACATAGCCTCCTATTATTTTACAATCTCTCTCTCTCTCTCTCTCTCTCTCTCTCTCTCTCTCTCTCTCTCTCTCTCTCTGTTTTAGAGGTATATTTCTTCTGTTCTTTCAGTAATATTTAAATTTTTTTAAGTAGTAGTTTCCTTTTGGTTTTCCAGCACTTTTCAAATTCTATTACACTACATTTCTTGGCATTAGATTAAACTCATATTCCACCTCCATAGCTATTCATTCATCCTAATCAATTCTTGATTTGGTACCTCAGTCCTCTTTTTTTTGTTACTTTTCTCATTATCTTAGCATCACCACAAAAACTCTTGTAGCTTGTCATCCCTTCCATCATGTCATTTATATATATATATATATATATATATATATCCCGGCACTATTGAGGTTAGTAACGCTTTTGAGGCATTCGTATTCCAGGTTTGTTGCCGAGTGGAATAAGATTACTACAGACCCTGTCATTCTGGATATTGTGCAGCACTGCCACCTTGATATAGACATACGTGCTGTTGAACACTTGTTTTTAGGTCAAACTATATACACTCAGGCCATCCATCTTTCTGTTGCACTTGTCCATTAGTTGGAGTAGAATCTTATCAAAGGTCATTGTTGTTACAGGAGTAGGAAGGAATGGTCAATTGTATGTATATGATTTCCTGAAGCCCAAGAAGGATGGTGGGTATAGGTTGATATCAAGCAAAATATTTAACAGAAACACCCTTGAACACTTCAAGATTTAAATTTTGATAAGGCTCTTGGGCTGTTGGAGAGGGGGACTATCTGCAAAGTTAGTTAGACATGCTTTGCCTGGTAGGATTGCGGTCTCCAACAGGATTTCTTATGCTTCTACTGACGACACTGTCCCGGCTTTCTGGTGTTGGATAATGGTATTTCAGAGGGACCTCGTATTTTACAGCTGTTCATGAAAAGTGTGTTTGTACTCTGAGGGACGTGGTTACTCTATTATAGTTTCATAGATGATACCTGATTAACAATGCTTCCAAGTCAGGTTGTTTTGCCTGTAAAATGAGTACGTGGGTATTTACATAGGCTTTATTTTGCATTATGAGGCAACTCTTTGTTGCTCAACCCTTGAGTATTGATGTTTTGAACAAAGATGGCCCTACAGCAGTAGCACAAGAAGTGGCCATGAGAGTGTTAGAAAAGTGCATGGTGGAAGCAGTCATTTAAACCTTCAGAAGAGACCTCATCAGCAAACACACCTACCAAGTCCACAGATAGAAAGCTTTTCATTACGGTTATGTAAATGAGATCGGTAAAGTGTTGGAATGTACCATGACATCGGGATTGGTGTATTTCTATGCCTCACACCTCCCATATCTGGGAGGGAGATACTGCAGGCTGACTGGCGTTGTTGTTAATACCAGGCTGGAGTGGAAACTTAATGAACTGTCGTATTTAATTTTTGCAATGTTGCTTGTTTACTTCTAGGCGAACACCAGTCCTTCCTTTTGATGGTGGACTGGCTTTTTACATTGCAGGCCACAGGGTTGTCTGAGCTCTCATCTTTAATGTTTTCACTGATACTGGCCTGAGAAGTTAGAGAAGAGGCGGGGGTGGATGGTTGTTCCCTGTGGTGTCACAGCCTTTTGTTGCCCGGTTGTTGTGCCACCCAGTTTAACGCAGAGGTGGGAGTAGCTTGTTACCCATCCTCAGCGGAGGATCATCCGGTAATAGTCACATGGCTTGATGGCATGCCTGCTGTCCGGGAAGCTTGGCATGAAGTCATTGGTTAAGCCAGATGCTCTCACACTTGAAATGCCTATCTGAAACCTTCCACAGGCGTGTTTTGCCTTAATACAGGAGGAGTGCCCTCTTTCCCTAGCACGTTGTGGCCAATGCAAGTTACACCCCCCGTTGGTTGTTCGGTTTATAAGGGGGTTTTTAACTCAGCCACCCTTGCCTCGGTCACATGTGGTGGGACACGCAACCGGTTCTGACGCAAACAATCCATAACCCTTTGCACTCTTTGTCCCTTAATAGAAGAAATAGTATAATCACACTATTACCATATAGGTTTAGGTGAAAACTTCTGGATGGGATGGGGTCCCCTAAGCCTGACCATTTTATGTCAGATCTTGGGCATGGTTCTTTCAGTGATCCAAAAGTAATACACAGAAGTCAGTTGGTTGTTACTGCAGATGTTTGGTCCTGGGAAACCAGACAAACATCTTGGAGATTAGACATTTATTTAAAGCCTCATTAGCTCCACTAAGCCACCTCCTTTAAGTTGAATTTGCTTGAATTTTCGAGTTCACCTCCATAAGTTTCAATTCTTGTTATTGATGGTATACCTCAGTCCTCTGTTTTTTATGTTACTTTTCTCGTAAAATGTAAGAATATTCGACCTTATAAGGATAGTTCTGCATCACCACAAAAACTCTTGTGAGCTTGTGACATCCCTGTCCATCATGGTCATTTATATATATATATATATATTAATATATATAATATCTAATATTATCATCACCTCACTTATTGACAGGTTCCCAAGTTGGGTTGGGAATCTGTGTATATCGTAATATATATATATATATATATATATATATATATATATATATATATATATATATATATATATATATATGTTACGAACCCATGTGTGGGGGGTGGGTGCCGTGGCCGTGGGTATGTGTGTGTGTATGTGCGTGGTGGCCGTGAGTAGACAAAGAAGCAACGGGTCTGGGACGGGAAGGAGAGAGAGAGAGAGGGCTATCGCAGAGAGATGTGCAAAGTTGGGGCCCAGTGAGGAGTCCAAAGGGAAGAGCTGCCTCGCTTCCCCTCTGTTAGAGCTGGACAGATATATTCTGATCTCTGCCATGTAATAGGCCCTGTGCGGGCAGTGTGCGCCTGGACTGTGTGTGCCTAGACAGATGTGCTGGGAAAAGTGAATGAGCAGTGAGGTGTTAGGAGGCCCACCGCCTGTGCCGTTTGTTGGCGCCTTGTGTCTTGTGCACGCCACTGTTGCTTGTGTACTGTTGTGTGGCCTGAGTGGTCTCCAACAAAGTTGTGTCTGGAGTGGCACTGTGACCCAGGTTGAAGTGAGTGCTAAAATGGCTTGGACAGTGCATGGGAGTGATAAAGTGGAGCCCGACCTAGTGAAACTCCTGGGCCAAGTGAGCCTGGATTTATCACTCCATGCTTGCTATGATGGAGGAAATGGCATGTATCGGTTAAAGCATATAGCACGTCTTCAGCCTGATGAGATGGCCAAACAGCCTCATTGGCTAAGCAAGGATTAGCACCCGCCATATTTGGAAATAGTGCAGGAGGCCTGCCTTCCAGGCTGCACACAGCATTCAAGATCACAATAAACCTGGAGTAAGTGCTACAGAGGTGCAATAACTATGAAAAGTGAGTGGCGGGATTGAAGGAGGAGGCACAACGGTGTACGGGATCAGTATGGCAAAGCCCAAGAGGGGCATCCGCGCTACATGGCTGCAGGGGCCATGGCAGGGGCCTCTGGGCCGAGTAAAATTGAACCTAAATTCCTTTAGAGTTAGGGGCAGTGGTCGACACCTTCACTTCCTTTGTGGGACTGGGATTCCGCGGCCCGCTAGCCAGTAGTGAGTAGTCACTTCCGCCGCGCCTCGTGTTCGTTTGTTCGACTGGTTCTCCTCTACATTCACTCTATCTGATGAAGACCTTTTCGTTGCGGTACTTGAAGAAAGATACGAAGGAAAATAACTGGGCAGAGGTTTTTGTCTGGAATAGCGGCTTTCTGCGGCCAGATGCTTTTTCCAGACAATACAGTTTAATTGTTAAGATTTTGCTGTTTAGTTAAGAATTCATTCACACGGTTAGTTAATAAAGTGAGTGCTATTATGTTTTGTTGGTGTACATCTGACATGGTTAAGCTGAGTGAATAGACTCATTCTATTATCCCTTCCTGGAAGCGATCCGGTATGCCGTGGGCCCTATTGATGCCGGATACGAGGGCTTTTCTGATATGTAATGTGTGTGAGAAGCAGCATCAAAAGTGAGCCCAGATCTTCCACAGCGCTTATTGGGGCTGTGCAAGAAGGGGCACAATCATCAGCTGGTATATAGGGATTGAAGAAGGGTTCTCTTACCGGTTGAGCTACTGGTCCTTCCAGCCTTGCTGTAAGGACTGCACCAAGTCTAATCACCGCTCGAGCGCCTGCCCCAAGCCTAAGGAAGGGGCGCAGGCGGGAAACTCGGGCAGTCTGGAGAAGGGGCCCATATCCCAGCCGCTGTCAGTTCCCGGGCCCGAACTTGTGTAGTCTGCTGCCGGACAACTAGCGCAGTGCAGGTGGAAGGCACTGCGGATGGACCACCATGCCGCCTGACAGTAGACATTGGTGTAGAGAAGACCCTGGTGCGACCTGACATGCTGGCCGCTAATGCCTCACTGACATGCTGCAGAGGCTGTGCGGCATCATGGGGCACTGTGTAGAGCTCAAGGGACCTGTGGAGGCTCATATCGGCATGAGCAGCGCAGTGGAGCGACTGCCTGTGTATGTCACCGATTTGGACGAGCCTGTCCTGCTGGGCCTTGACTAACTGATGCAGAGTAAAGCCTGTGTTGACCTAGGACAGAAGCTGATGAGGGTGCACAGTCAAGAAGTGCCCTTGGTTCCGGAGGTGGGCTGTGCAGAGGTAGTCACGGCTGAGAGGCTCCACATCACCCGTAGGAGTGAGGCCAGGGTTCAGTGTCGACTATTGAGAGCAATGATTGGAGCGGAGCGCATGGTTGAGCCAACAGAGAACCTGCGGCTGGCTGATGGCGTGGCAGTTGGACAGAGTCTCGTCAGTGATGGGGAGGAGTTAGTTACCGTGTTGGTGGGTAACTTCTTGGACAAGGCTTGCAAAATACTAGCTAGTGCTGAGCTAGGCACATGTGAGGAGATGGAGCGCCCAAAGGAATCATGGAGACAGAAAGCCCAACTTCCTGAAGGATTTAGCATGAGGTGCCATTCCTGGGGCATGTCGTTAGTTAGGACAGCATGCTCACTGACCTGAAGAAATAAATGGCAGGAATATATTACAAAAAGAAATGCATATGTTATTATACAAAGAAAAGAAAAGATAACTATGAAAAGGATGTAATTGCTAAATATCAGCCCAAACTATTTTATAGATATGTAAATGGAAACTGAGCAACAAACATGAGATAGAGAAATTCTATCAGAATGGTAAATACCAAGGATCCTATATTATCCTTAGTGTCAGGAGTCCCTGGGACGTCGGTGGCGAGGACTAAGTGGATTATATGTTTGGACAGGCAAGTGTTGTGGCTCGCGGCGCGGTGGTTAGGCTCAGTATTTTGTTGGTGTGGTGGTGGATGACGGACTGCTGGTGAAAGAGGCGGTAGTTTCCCATCTGTCTTGCACCCAATGCCCACTTCAGTGGGCGCAAAAATGCTCGCCTTCTAAGTTCTGTATATACTTTAGTTACCGTTCGATTCTGGTTTTCTTTGTTACAAACGGAAGAGAGAAAATGGAGCTAGGGGCCGTTTTTTCCTTCTTTTCCAGGAAATTAGCCGCTTAGCAGTGAGGGGTTTGATGTCAGACACCACCAGATTTTGTCATTCTTGTTGAAAAAATAAGTACTCTTTGGGGCAAGCTTTAAAAAACTTACAAAGGTGTGTGTGTCGTTACACATTAATGCTTCTGAAATTTAAATAAATCTATTTCATGATAATTGATGGTATATGACATTGTTTGAGCCTTTATTCATAATTTCAGATATTCATAAAACCACCTATGATTGTATCAAGGCAAGTAATCTGTCATTTTCTACTGACTTCAATGGACGTACAATAATATTTAATTTCATTTGAATGTATTGAACAATAGGCAAACGCATGTAATGTATAGGAAATATTATGTTCTAACAAATACGTAACGTTTCCGTACGACAACTATCCTCGGCTGGCGGCAACAAACAAGCCTAAACAACATTTCTTCTTTCTTTTAGCTTCCGTTTTTCCGCTCGGAAATCTCGCAAATCCTTTGACCTTATCAGTTACTTGGTCTATCTTTCTCTTCCTTTTCTGGAATCAGACGTGCAGTCTGCCAAGGTGCGTCACGGGTCCTACAAATTTGTGGAAGAAGAGGGATGTGTGGTTTGGCCCGCGGAAATTTGCCGACACAAAATCATATAGAACATCACTAATTTATTCAGACACATTACCTTCCTAATAATAATGTCCTTGTGTATGCCTTCTGCTTCTACAATGACTAAAACTAAAGGGAACTGATAAAACCTTTAAGTAAAACAAGACAGAAGTAGAGGTGACGATCAACAGAGACAACCATCAAAAGTCACAAGAGGAGAAGAAGAAGAAGAAAAGGGCGGAGTTTAGACAGAGCGGTGAGGCAGGAGGGCGAGCTTATTTCAGCTCGTCGTACGTCCGCCAGCGATGCTGTTGTTTTTATTTCACTGATTAGCTTCATATATAGGAGGTGACAGTGTTATCTGCTATTTTTCAATAATCCCAGATAAAATGCATAAACCAAAATCAGCATTACTTTATTTTTATCGCACGTACTTACTTTAAAAAAAATCATTACCTATTTTTAAGTTTTATCATATAATTGAATTAACAAAGCCTTATCATACACTAGTAAGTATAAATAATAACATAAACAGTTATGTTTTTAATTTTAAATACACTTGTGCAGCAATTCATGTATTTGTTTCTGCACATCGGTTTTCAGATTAGCTAAGTCACCCCTTTGCCACAGGAAATCGAAGACAATTTAAAATTGTAGCACTAATAGGTATCTACGACCCTCACTGCGACACGGCTAATTAAAAATTGTAGCGCTAATAGGTATCTACGACCCTCACTGCGACGCGGCTAATTCAAGAACGTAGAAGATGCCGTTGCCTTCCTGGACACGATTCTGGGTGAAGACGATGATGCCGTCAGATATGATATTGCACTGGAGCCACCGGAGGATGGAAGAGACTCAGATGCTGACGACCTTGATAATGATGCTGTCATAGTGGATGAAAATGTAAATCTGATTGGTAGTCGTCTGCTCGCCATGCCAGCTCACATCACTGTCTTGTACTACCAGATCAGGGAATCGAAACCAAATTGAAGATATCTCAGATGAAGAAACTGAAACTCTCTCAGGAACTCAAAGTAAAAAGAGAGTTAGGACAGCTTCAAATGCCACCAAAAAGAGAAAAAAGAGAAACCTTCATACGCTTGGAAAATAGAAAAATTCTCTGATATGAACAAGACCTGTCAAACTGACAACCACTTTCCTGCTGTGGTAAATGAATGGAAACAAGAAAAATCAAATCCAATTGATGTTTTCAAATTGTTTTGGAATGATGACATTGTGGATCTCATCGTTTTAGAAACAAATAACTACCATCAGCAAAAATTTGGAACAGAATTGCATGTAACAAAAGAAGAAATCTACCTGGTATTTGGCATTTTGATTCTCTCTGGCTATGTGACTGTAGGTACCCAATCGTCGACTCTTTTGGTCAACAAGATCAGATACTAGAAATATTGCTGTGGCTGAATGTGGCATGACCAGGAACAGATTTGAGCAAATCATCAGCAGCTTGCATCTCGTTGACAACGCAACTATTGACACAACTGATCGGCTATGCAAAGTACCTAAGGCCTTTGTTTGACCATTTCTGTAAAATTTTTTGCTGAAATGGCTGAACCTCTCCCTGCTACTTGGGCAATAGATGAAGCCATGGAACCCTACTTTGGTAGACACAGTCTGAAACAATTCATCCGTGGCAAACCAGTTCGCTTCGGCTATAAGTTCTGGTGTTTGTGTTCTCGTGAAGGAGCTATAATAAGGTTCAAGTTATATGAAGGGAAAGACACCGGTCGAGATGCAAGTATGGGAGTTGGCGAATCAGTTGTCACCAACATGGCTCTAAACTTTGTACCAAAAGGGAGCAGCGGCTTTGTTGATAACTACTTCACTGCACTACCCCTTCTGCAAAAGTTCCAAAATGCTGGCATCAATCTTACAGGGACGCTCAGAAAGGACAGAATTCGCAGTGTACCTCTCACTGATTATTCTAAAGTGCAAAGAGGTGAAGCAGAGGTTCTGGCTGTGGTTCATTGGCAGGACAATAGTGATGTCATTGTGGGAACCAACGAAACGGAAGGAAGCGCTTTGGCTCTTGGTAAATGCAATCGTTGGTCAACCAAGCATAAGAAAGTTGTCAGCATGTGTCAGCCAAAAGTCATCCAGAAATGCAATCACGGGATGGGTGGTGTAGATTTATTTGACCAATTTCGAGCAAAGTATCGGATTGCATTTCGCAAAAGAGTGTGGTATTATCCCATCTTTCGTTTCCTTCTGAATGCCACACTTGTGAATGGCTGGTTGTGTTACGGGAAAATAAAGCAACAGACACAACTGGAATTCACTCAGCAAATTGTTAGCAGCCTACTAACACCTTTGTCAGGAATTGCAACTAAGAACCATGTTCCACGCAACATCAGTGAATCAGGACGATACGATGGCATCAACCACAACATTGTTATGGAACCCACACAATGGCGATGCGGAATGTGCAAGAAAAATGTTCGTCACATGTGCACTAAGTGCGATATTCAATGTTGGCTGCAGTACCACACTCCTAGAAAATAATGCTCTGAAACTCACAACTCATATTTTATTTTGTTTTTTGCAAGGGAATAATATTTATGTAAGAAATAAAACGTTTCATTTCTATTAGATTACATGAAGGAAAGAACATCATATTTTTGTTATATAGTCGTAATGAATTTTCTAATGAAATATTACACTAAAGTAATGTATTTCATTCTATAATATATCCTAGAATAAGACAAATGAATAAGTTATGCATAAAAAACATGTCATATCTAGTCACCCACAAGGACACTAAAGTGTACCTAACTTGATTGGGCGACCAGTCGAACCCAATGCCCAGCGCCAATTCAGGTGGGCGTTCTGTAATCCAACACTATATTACAATTCTTTAATTCTAACTTCACATTCGTGATATTGAGCCCAAAACGTGTGGCGCATGGTGCTCTAGGTGGAGCGCATGATGTGAGCAAGCAGAGGCAGGAACACCGATGCCGCCAGCGGCGGCCACCACTTGGAATAGTTCACACTGGTTACCGCACGCAAAGGACTAAATACTTCCCACTTAATCAGCTAACTTTACGTGATCATACTGAAGACGTTCAACCCTATCATAGTCCCTCAACATGTAAAATGGGTAAATCAAAATGGGGTTAAATGTGACTAAGTGGCTACTCTGTCTCTGCTTCCCTGTCTAGCAGCATCGCCACACAGGCTGGCCAGACATAAAGTACTTCTCTTAATATGCATTATAATCCTACGCTCATATACACCCAATATGTTCTTAGCATACTTGTTGGGCAGCATGGAGGCAGGTATGGAAACAGGCAACATGTAAAATGGGTAAAATAAAATGGGGTTAAATGTGACTAAGTGGCTACTCTGTCTCTGCTTCCCCGGTCTAGCAGCATCGCCACACAGGCTGGCCAGACATATTGTTAGGAATTTAACTAGGAAAAAATAAAACAAGTATAATGCTTGTAAATAAAACAAGTATAATGCTTACAAGTAAGAATATATACGAATAAATATATTTAATAATAAATAAATAAATAGTAATGTTTCCTTAATAAATGAGACATGTAAAATCAAATAGCTAATTAAGTAGTTGAAGTTTACGGGAATATAAGACAGAGGGCGTTGGTGGCGCGGTATATAAATCACGACCGGCGTTCCTCAAGTCAGTCTCTCGTCAGTTTCACGTCCGAGACCAGTTAGTCTACCTCCACTACACTACCTTACTGCTCCGAATTACTACATTCGGGCCATTCAAGAGAACTTTTTGCCTTGAAACCGCCAACTTCTGCTACCTCAGCTAAGTAGTATTATATTTTAGAACATAGATGTGCTAGGCAATTTTTGTTGCAACAATTTTGAGCCGTAAGTATTTCTGTGGTTGAAATAAGTGCTGCTTGGCTGGTTATGGCAGCCCTGTAACCACTGTCAAGTGCAAGGTGGGTGGTTTCTCTCTTTTCTGATTCTCTTGGGTGCTTAATTATTGTGAAGGGTCACTGCTATTTTTACTTTTTCACAATATATTTTCAAGGCAAAAAAGAACTATTCTATCCATAATAATTCCATATTCCTGTTTTATTTACAAGCAATTGGCAATGCGAGTACTAGTAGTTGGCCATAGTTATGTGCGTGACCTGGCCATTCATGGCCCGTGGCAACAGGAACTGACGTTGTCCACCGGTGGGAGGGTGAATCCGGTTTT
>CM035177.1:13830191-13857058 GCA_020233015.1 Callinectes sapidus | reverse complement strand
ACTCAACAATATTAGTGAAACACATTGTTCTTTTCTTTTTTCTTCTTCCTCACTCAATTCATGGAATTTGGAACCACTTTCTTTATAAAGCCACGGACTGCAAAACACAGACAACTCTAATAGAGAAACTAGAGAAGAGCTGATGGGATAAAGTACAATAAAAATTCATTCATGTGTAGTATCCATGACATTGTTCTCTCTCTCTCTCTCTCTCTCTCTCTCTCTCTCTCTCTCTCTCTCTCTCTCTCTCTCTCTCTCTCTCTCTCGACTTCTTCAAAATTTAATACAATAATGTAAAGTCATTTACCAGAGTGAGAGAGAGAGAGAGAGAGAGAGAGAGAGAGAGAGAGAGAGAGAGAGAGAGAGAGTGAGAGAGAGAGAGAGAGAGAGAGAGAGAGAGAGAGAGAGAGAGAGAAAGGAAGAAAGGAGACGAGAAAGAGACGATAAGGAAGACGAGGACAAAACTAGAGGAAAAATGTATTTTTCTCTCGAGGGTAAGGATGCCGTAGTAAAGACAAGGGTGCAGCGACCATGAGGAAGTACGAAGTGACGGTACATACTTTCCAAATAAATTCCATGTTTTATTTTGTTTATATTTTTTTTCAATTACTATTTTTTTAAACTTTTTTGTTTTTTTAATCAGAAAAAAAATTCAATGACCTATATAAAAATATGACTCTGTAGCTTCATTGAAAATCTATTGAAATATAACATGTTAAAAATTGATGATCTTAAATGAAAAAATAAACTCTGTTCAGGTTTTAATTAACACTATTTAGATCAGGTAGAATCTCCCCTTAAGGGTATTTTTATGGTTCTGGTGATAGATTAGCAAGATCTCTAGTCTACTATAACGAGGAAATGTCTTGAAAACCCGTCTAGTCGTCTCTGTGGGCTTGGAAAATTATCGTGGTGACAAAGCAAGACGTTTCTAAATACGGCTGTAGCTTTCATTCGGTAGTCTTGGTGGTCAAATGTACTAAACATGTTGACGACTCGTGCTTTTCTGTTTGTGGCATCTCTGCAGCAATTATGACGCACCAAGTTTCAGTCGCAGCTCTTACTGTCTCCTCTAGTGCTAAAAGTCTGCTGGCATATAAATTGTATTGGCCGTAGACCTGTGCGAGCTTGTTTGTGTAATTTCTCCAGCAAGTATGAGATACCATGTATTTGTTATTGCTCCTACATTCTTCTCTTGTGTGCCAGTTAATACAGCGAAAGTTAGCAAATTATTGTATATCCTGTATGACTCTTTGCTGGCGTCTTTCTCTTCGATGGTAAGATAAGAGTCAAGAAAATTGGCTGTAGTGTGGAGTATTTACGGATCCATAGAAGGAGGGCTGAGTAAATGGGATCATCCATAAGTAAAGTTAGTAACAGCAAGTCAAAAGTTAATAGCATGTCAGCTGTGAAAGTTCAAGACCCAGATTTCCACTCAATGATTAAAGATTTGCATATCAACCATTCAAACTGGAGAAGCAATTATTGAATGTGGCCAAGACTTTGACCCCCCTGGCTAATAGTAAAAATAGTTGGAGGAAGGATAACGTGAGTGGAATGTACTGGTGCTGGTTACATGAGATTAACACACATGACACACCTGGCTGTTAAGCTTCAAGATATTAAATGACAGAGATAAAGTGGAGATACTTTGAAAGAAAGGAGTATGTTATAACTATATGGCAGGTCAACATTTGGCAAGATTTTGTACTATTAGAGATGGGTGCACAGTGATGACCAAGGATTCTTAGAACTAATAATATCCTTGGTGATGACGAATAACAAGGTATGTGGCATGTGGCACCATCCACTGCTACAAAAGGCGCAAGTAGATGGCAGTATGTATACCGACACTTAATGATAAGTCTAAAGTAATGTTGACGGTTAGCTCAGTATATTATATATTTGGTTTTCCATGTTGATATGATTTATGTGGGTGTGGAGCATTGTCGGGAACACTATTTGCAAGATGTTGGAGCTTGTATGTTTTGCAGGTTGAACAAAACAAGGTTACTACGTGGAGCAGCGAGTTCATTGGCCCTACCTGGCCCGCCTAGCAGTGTATATATATATATATATATATATATATATATATATATATATATATATATATATATATATACATATTTGGTTGCAATGTAAGTGATATTAGAATTTTTCCCCTGGTATCTATTAATTTCCTATTGAGCTGAACAAGAAGTGAAGATCTGACTTACACCCAAACTGGGATGTGCCACGGGTCATGAAATGGATTAAAAATGTAACCTCAGATACCATTGCATTACATATTTCCTTCCTCCACCTAACACACAACTTTTACTCAGGAAGAACTGCATATTTCACAGAAAGCTTCACCAAAGCTTCACAGTCCTCATACAGTATAACCTCGCATTTGGCGAGCACAATAGTCTGAAAATATCACGCCAGATTCGAAATCGCCAGATTTGGGGCAAACTTTAAATAGGAAAAATTAACAGGAGACTTTTGTCACCCGAAAGTTCATGTAATTTTCCCATATTTTCGTACTCTTATTCCTGGGAAGTTAATCACAACTACACAAAGCATTAACATACATATGTAAAGGAAATAAAAACTTACCAATATCCTGTTCGATGTTCCTTTTATTGGGCCAAAAGTGTGGGTTGTGCTTTGGAGAATAACTACGACCGAGTGGCAGCCTCCTCGTCGCTGTCCTCACTCAAGTCTTCTTCATCTTCATCTTGGATGGCTTGATTGAACCTTTGAAGGTGATAATTGTTCATCACGAATCCATCGAAGTCAAAATCTGGGTCATCAATGTCCCTGTCGTGTGCTGCCTCACCACCTCGTGCTGCTGTCGCTTCTTGTTGTTGCTGTTGTTGTTGTTCGTTTGCTTTTTGTTGTCTTTGCCCCAGGTATCTTGTTATTAGGACTTGTTCTCTTGCCTTTATTTTAGAGGTGTATTTGTCATTTATAATTTTACTTCGGCAAATCACTTGTCTGCTAGATGGCGCCGTTCATATGAGATACACTACACTTCCGCCACACGGTCAGTAGCTACGCGAACATCACACGGGTCAGACGTGCGTCCCGCCGCCTGATAGGTTACTACTTACATTTAATGGTGAGTGGGACGGTGTTTGGTTATATTGTGGAATACCGTTACCTGGTGTAGGACGGAATGTAACGTTGATAATCCGTTACCTGGTGTGTGGGCGGATTGGTTGATGGGATTTCAGGTACTTGTTATTATGGTGTTGTCGGCATTGAGAATTTGTGTACTCGTGAGCCGCATTCGGTGCGAGTTTTTATGCATATGGTTAATCTCGTGAGCCTATTTAGGTGCGAGATAATGGGTATTTGTATATTCTCGTGAGCCAAACTAGGTGCGGGATACTGTGATTATTGAGAATACTTGAAATCTCGTGAGCCGACATGGTGCGAGATGGTTCCTTCTTCGTTACCCATTATTGGGGCGAGAGGAATAAGGCATATTTCCCCGGTACCATACATGTTTTTTGAGTGTGGCAATTTTAACTTTCAGTTGTCCTGTGTGTGTGGTATTGCCGTTGTGGGATTGACTGCCGAACAGCTGTTACTCGTGGGGTCCTGTTTACGCTCGTAGCCATGTCTAGTAGGACGCCTTCGGTTGCTAATCACAGGCCTGAGGGGTTTATACCTACAAGCCCGTCGCACACCTCATCTATGGGAAAAGTGCTTCACAGGAGCAGGAAATATGGGGAGGAAAGGTCCAGGTCTAGGAGCCGTTCTACTGGACAAGATAGGTTGAGTTCCTCCAGTTCGCCTTCCCCCTCTCCACAACACACAGTTGGTGGTAATACTGCCCCTTCTTGGGATATGATTATGAGTGCTTTAAGTGAGTTACGGAAAGACATGGACGAGCTTAAAAAGGACAAGAGTGATGAGACTTCTGCTGTACGTGATAGTGCTCCCTTACCTGCCTCTCAGGTCTCCCCTGCTTCTCAGGATACACAGGCTGGATTTTCTGGGTTTCGATCTCCCTCGAGAGAGATAGGCAGAGGGGAGGAAATCCAGATGGATGGTCATCATGATAGTGTCCTCCTACAAAGTGCAAAAAATTATGGACCCATGGACAGTGTCTCTGAAGACCTTGATAAGGAGATTGCAGACATGGTGAACCACCTATTTATAAATGGAATGAAACAGGAGGACTACAAAGACATTGTTGAGGATGATGTGACTTTGCGACCAAGTAACTGCCATGCCTTGGATCCAGTGGATTGCAACAGACAGGTGCTGGACGCATTGCCTACAGAGGCAAGGAAGACGGATTTCAGACTACGTGAAGTCGGGAAAGACATTACTAAGGCTGCTACGATAGTAGTAAAGTCTCTTACAGTATTAGATAAGGTGGCCAGTGATGAAGACCAGCAAGTTGTTGCAAAGGAAGTGGCCATGCTTAACGGTGCTTTGGCATTGTTGGGTAATGCCAACTACAGAAACAATGTTGCAAGGAGACATGTCATAAAGAAGGACATCAATCCCAAATATGCGCACTTGTGCGCTGATAAGGCCCCTATTACAGGTTTATTGTTTGGGGATGATATTGCACAGGCAACAAAGAATATTGAAGAGGCAGATAAACTGAAAAGCAAATTCACTTGTAGGAAGACTTCTAACCCTTGGCATTCCAACAGTAGCAGATTTGGTGGCAGAAGACAGAGAAACTTCTTTGCCAAAGCCCCCTCCCGTGGCTTTTCCTCCAGATTTCAACCATACGGAGCCCGCAGGATGAACACAGGTGGGGAAGCCAGGCGCTCCTACCCTGGTCAAGCTGGGACGTCAAAAAACTTGCGGGGCCGGGGTGTTTACAACCCCCGGCGTTAACTCAGGTGAGACAGCACTTTGAGGCTGGACAACTACACAAGTTTATAGATGAATGGTATGTGATCACGAGTGACCCGTTCATCTTGAATATTGTGAAACATTGTAGTCTGGGTATAGATGAAGACAATATAGGATATTTATTTAGTGAGGATATTCAGTATGTGTTTAATGAGGAAGAGACACTGATTATGCAACAGGAAATTACTAAATTGTTGGAGATAAAGGCCATTGTTGAGACGTCCAGGGAAGAGCAACAGATCCTTTCCCCAGTCTTCCTAAGGAAAAATAAGACTGGGGATTCTCGGATGGTCTTAAATCTTGAGAAATTGAACAGGCATGTTCCTTACCATCACTTTAAAATGGAAAATTTTGAATTAGCCATACAGTTAGTTAATCGAGGGGATTTTATGGCCTCTATTGATCTTAAGAAAGCCTATTATTCTGTGAAAATTGCAGAGGACCAACAGAAATATCTTTGTTTTCGATGGTTCAATAAGATCTACCAATTTACATGTTTACCTAATGGATATTCAGATGGACCTCGTCTCTTTACTAAACTTTTGAAACCAGTTTTTTCCACACTTAGACATAAAGGCCATAACATCACCAGCTATATAGATGATACACTCATGTGTAGTAACACTTTGACTGACTGTTTTGATTGCATGAATGACACCATTAGGTTGTTACAGAAAGTAGGCTTTTGCATTAATGGGGAAAAATCGGTCTTGACTCCCACTACCAGGATAGAATATTTAGGCAATGTGATTGATTCGGTGGCCATGAATGTTACCTTGCCTGCACATAGAAGGAATAAGATTCTGCGACATTGTTCTCTGTTAGTGACTAAAAAGAAAGAGAAAATTAGAGAAGTTGCAAGAGTGATTGGACTGCTGGTGGCAGCATTCCCAGCTGTAGAGCTGGGGAAGCTGCACTATAGGAAGATGGAATGGGAAAAGATCAAGGCTTTGGCAGAGGCTGGTGGTGATTTTAGTGGATTGATGAACATTACGGAGGAGTTTAGAACAGAGTTGACCTGGTGGATTGAAAATTTGGAGAATCAGGACAGGAAAATATTTAGAAAGGCACCTGAAACTGTGTTGTTTACGGATGCTTCAGATCTTGGTTGGGCAGGTTGCATACATGACTCCACTACTAATGGCAGATGGTCGCCTGATGAAGTAGGATTGCACATCAATGCAAGAGAGTTACTGGCAATACTATTTTCCTTGAAATCTTTTACATACCTCATTAGTGGGTTGCACGTCAAGGTGTTATGTGATAACACCACCGCTATTTGCTATGTGAATGAGATGGGAGGCGTTAAGTCAACAATTTGTGATGAAGTTAGTAAGGACATTTGGAACTGGTGTATTTGTAATAATGCATGGCTTACAGCATCTCACATTCCAGGAAAGTGCAATGTTATGGCAGACGCAGCATCCCGTTCCTTCAATGACAGGCATGAGTGGCAGCTAAATGTCAGGATATTTAAAGAATTATGTTCCATATTTGGGAAGCCTTGCATAGACCTGTTTGCTTCCAGGCTAAATAAACAAATAGATCGGTTTTGTTCATGGTCACCGGATCCTGAGGCAACTTATATAGATGCCTTTACCATTTCATGGGAAAATTATGAGTTAGTTTATCTCTTTCCTCCATTCTCTTTGATATCTAGATGCCTCCAGAAGTTCAGAATGGAAAAGGTCAGGGGTTGGATTATAGTTCCACTTTGGCCGACACAACCATGGATGGGAATGCTCCTAAGGATGCTAGTCAAGGACCCTCGGGTCATAAAGAGCAGGAAGGCTGTGCTCGTGCATCCGTCAACAACAGAAGAACACCCGATGATGCAAACCACCAATTTGATGGCTTGTCTGTTGTCAGGACACACCTGGGAGCATGTGGAGTATCTTCAGAAGGTACGGACATCATCCTGGCCTCTTGGAAATCCACAACTAAGAGACAGTACAACACTCACATCAAGGGGTGGACACAATTTTGTCATAGAGAACACATTAATCCCCTTGCGCCATCTGTAGCTAACATTGTAAATTTCTTGTCTCATAACTTTCACAGAGGTGTGGGTTATGACAGCATAAATACAGCGAGAGGGGCCCTATCTGCACTAGGTATAATGGTGGACGGATGCAGAGCGGGAAATCACCCACTTGTAAACAGGTTTATGAGGGGGTTTTCAACTTGCGCCCTCCTACGCCCAGGTACGCGATGACCTGGGATGTGACAGTTGTGTTACAGAGGATTAGAGGCATGGAACCGCTACACTACTTATCTCTGAAGGACTTATCATTAAAATTGGTGATGTTGATGGCCCTCACACAGGCTGCCCGGATACAAACTTTGCATTTATTATTGCTGGATAACATTTCCTTTGGTGGCAACACTGTAACACTTTGGTTAGGGGGTAACATCAAGCAGTGCAGGCCAAAATTTAATGTTCATAACATTGTATTTAAAGCTTATACTCAGGATTCAAGTTTATGTGTAGTTCGGACTCTGACGGAGTATTTAGATAGAACAGAGAACCTAAGGCCTGGATCTGGGAATGTTGATGGTAAATTACTTATTAGTTACATTAAGCCTCACAGGTGTGTTTCAAAGGACACGGTGGCCAGGTGGATTAAAACTATGTTGTGTAAGTGTGGTATTGATACAAAGAAGTACACGGCGGGTAGCATTAGACCTGCTTCTGTCTCTATGGCAAAGGCAAAGGATGTGCCTATTGACACAATAATGGCAAAGGCTGGGTGGACGCAGGAAAACACCTTTGCTAAATATTACCATAAGGTTATACAAGGGGACAAGGACTCTTTCCAAGAAGCGGTGTTGGGATCGGTATAATATATATGTTTGTTCTGTAATATACATTGTGCAAACTGATGTATTTTCATGTTGAAGAATGGGAATTGGTAATAGGCAATTTTATTTACACCTATTTTAAATAATGTGGAAATTTATTGCATTATCTACATACAACTCCCCACATGGCTTTAAAATCTCATATGAACGGCGCCATCTAGCAGACAAGTGATTTGCCGAAGTAAAATTACAGAAGTACATGAGACTTACCGTAGGTTAGTTGAAATGTGCTTCGGATTTTGCGAGGCACATTACGTCTGCTAGATGGTAGAGTTCATATGCCCTCCACCCCCTCCCGTAGTTCCTTGCTGAATCTTGGATTACAAGGTGAACATTGGAAAGTTGGGGCTTCATGTGGATAGTTGTATCTTTAAAGACTGACCGTGTGGCGGAAGTGTAGTGTATCTCATATGAACTCTACCATCTAGCAGACGTAATGTGCCTCGCAAAATCCAAAGCACATTTCAACTAACCTACGGTAAGTCTCATGTACTTCTGTAAGTATTGTAGCTCTTTTGAGAAGGAAAATGGCTTCTTCACAGTGTTGAAAGTTCATTCCTTCCAGGCTTTTGGTAGCGCCGATGAGGGAAGCCAGCACATCAGACAAGGCTTTGGTTGACAGTTCCTTTTCTTGGGGCAACTCCTGTAACACCTCTTCTTCTCTCTCCTCATCAACATCTAGCATTCTTCAATTGTCTTTTCTTGTTCACCTCCGACAAGCTGAACGATGTCTTGTTCTGTCACTGCGTCCATGCCTGGTACTGCTCGTGCTGCTTGGGTTGCTTCTTTCACCAAATTTTCCGTCATTTGTCTTTCGCTTTCCTCCTGTTGCAGTTTTAGGTGAGGAAGAAGTGGATGCCATGCGTGCTTGATTGTGGGGATAGTTATTTTCCCCCATGCTGCACACAGTAGGTCAACGGCATGTTTTATTTTGAATTTTTGCCAAAACTCCTTCACTGTCATCGCTGCCTGCTCCGTCTTGCCTGCCTCTCCCGTCTTCCCTCCCTCCTTCTCCTTCTCTCCCTCTTCCATCTCCCCTGCCTGCTCCATGCCCTCTGTTTCGTCTGCTTGGTCTTCATCGTCACTTACTTCATCTATTTGCTTTAATTCAATCATGCTGTCTGTTTCCTTCCTCATTTTGTTATGGTGGAATAGAGAGGTTAAAGACGATAATTCACAATTCTGACAACAAAACGTTGGTGTTTGGGCCGCCATATTTGTTCATGCCGCCATCACAGCACAAAGCCACCCCACCTCCGAGCGGCGGGCGCTGAGGATCGTAGCAGGTTGTCTCCCGCTCCACCGCCTACTCGCGTTTGAGAAGACACTGGAGGATACGGCACGAAACATACGCTCTCAAACGCGCTCCAGGGTACGGACCCAGGATCGCGAGATGCGGAACGGTCGCGCCAGATGTGGAACATTGGAAAGTTTCTAACCTATCGCCAGATGCGGGATCGCCAGATAAAAAAACGCCAGATGCGAGGACTTACTGTATTAAGTTACCACAAAATCTGCATAGGATATGTAGCTGCCTTTACAGACTCTTGGTATATCTTCTGCACATACTTCATCTATACCTGCCATGCTACTAAATGTCAGTGAACCTACAACAGAAAGGCTGATGTGCCCCTAAAAACAAAAGAAAACGGTGACTGAAATATCAAGGAAAACGAACATTGATCGCTCCTTGACCAGCATCACAAATGTACTCTCTTGATTGGTGGAATAGTTCTATAGATACCATAACATCCTGATATCCTGCTACCCACAAATCCCAGTTATAAAACAAAAGAAACATTTTGATGTTTGTGCTTGCCTGGTGCACAACTCACTGGACTTGGAAAATGTTGAATTTCTGCCACACACCCAACCACTATTACAGACTTACTATGCACTTGCTGGAAAATTCCTCTTGCTTACAGGAAGGTCACTCACCCCTCTACATGATACATGAGTAGCGTGCTTGTATCTATTATGGAAATATTGTAAAGATTTACCAAAGATTCATATATCATACCTTTTTTATGGCCTCCTCTACTTCACGTTGTAGTTGTTTCTCAAGCCTCAGCTTTGCTTTCCCATTCTTGACAGGTTCCTAAAATAATAAAAAAATATCAATAAAATTATATGCAACAACTTAGGATAACATTACTGTTTAGTGGTCTGAAAATATTCATACTCAGATATTTGAATGATTCTGCTCCCTCAAGAGGGAGGGGACCAGAGAGCAAAACAAATACACACATCAGCAACAAAAAACACAATGAGCACATGCATCAATACATGATGCAAACCAGGACAAACAAAAAAGTCAAACACTACAGATACTTTTACTCTAGTAACAAAAATGCAGCAAGACGAACCAAACACAACTTTCATCTACAAACCAGTATTCTGCCCAACATGCAATCTTACACTCTCAAAGCAGTTATCCCTCTTGATCTTGATCTCCAAGTTCCAACTACATTTTCACTCACAAATCATGTGTGTGCGAGGGAAGAGACTGACTCAGAGGACGATGTCGATTCGGAGGATGCTGCTGAGGACTTGGATCATGTCCTTCCGAGGCGTTCATCGAGGTTAAGGAAACCTCGATTGTGTGATAACTGTGATTAGTATATCGGGGGAGTGTACGTGCGTGTATTCGTGTCATTCATGTGTGTGTGTGTGTGTGTGTGTGTGTGTGTGTGTGTGTATGTGTATGTGTGTCCTTCAACGATATATTTGTGCTACTGAGTGATTGCCTATAGTTATTGACGGTTGTATTATTGGTGGTGGTTAATTATCTTTGTACTAGCAGACTGTAGTTGGCGCGAGGTGACCTGTCACGTAGGCAGGAGTGTTGTGGTTCGGGGCTGTGTCGGTGGTACTTCGTGGTTGCCACGTCGGCAGGTGTGATGTTACCGACCCCGAGTTCCAGAGGTGTGGTAGGGCGGCAGCGCATCAGGACTGGGGAATTTGGTCAGAGTCAGCCAAGCTGTTCACACGTCCTGCCTACACCCAACACTTCTCAAGAGCGGCGGCAGAGTCTTTTCCGGCCCCAAGTGTCACTGTGTTACCTTGCCTTAGTATAAGTAAAGACAATAAGCAAGTTTTTGTTTTATTTTCGGCCACAAGCTATCTAGGCAGTATGGAAGGACAACACTTTGACTTGAAGTTGATCCCAGAGTTTGATGGAAGTGGCACACAGTCAGTGGTTGAGTGGATTGAGAAGCTGGAACTCGTGTGTAAACTCCGGAAAGTCAGCGACACGGCGAGTGTGATTCCTCTCCGGCTCACTGGTGGTGCCTTCGCTGTGTATCTACAGTTGGCTAAGGAAGACAGGAAGAGCAAGGAGAAGGTAAAGGCGATGCTGCTGGCCGCATTCGCCGTGGACCCCTACGTGCCTTATGAGCAGTTTATTGGTAGAAAGCTGCATCTTGGGGAGTCGCCGGACGTGTACCTGGCAGAGCTGCAGCGTCTGGCATCCCTGTTTGGAGGGATGACTGACAAAGCCCTCGCATGCGCCTTCGTTGCTGGACTGCTGGAGGGTGTCTGCCAGTTGCTCAGGGCTGGATCGCGCATGGTGGCCTTGGACTTGAATCAAATCCTTTCCCGGGTGAGAGCAGTCATCAGAGAAGACAGTCCCCTGGAGTCACCAAAAGCGAGCTTTGGAGCCATGATGCACTCTTCTGCAACGCCTGGAGTGGTTGGATCAAGTCAACGATGCTATGTTTGCAACGGTCCGAATCACTTCGCCAGGGACTGTTTAGTGCGAAGTGGCGGCGGCCACTCTCAGCGAAGAGGAAGGTGTTACCAGTGTAGTAATGTGGGCCACATTGCCTCTGCGTGTCCGGGAAATGCGCCCGGAGAGGGGGCGTCAACACCAGCCTCCTCTCCCAGTGGTCAGTGAGTGAGGCGCTGCCCAGTGCAGTGGTGAGTGAGGAGAGCGTACAATGTCATGCATTAGTGGATACCAGCTGCTCATGTAGCATTGCCCATGTCTCGTGCTGTAAAAGGTGGAAGAAGGGTGCTGGTAGAATAGTTACTGTCAGTGGGGAGGAATGGCAGTGCGAGGGAACAGGGTCTGTATGCCTTCAACTGAGCAGTGAGGCTTCGACGATCATCAGTGTGAGTGTCACTACTTTGAAGCCCCTTGGGTTTACGTTTATTCTGGGCATGGATGGCATCAAGGCACTCGGAGGAGTTACGGTTGATTCCCAGTGTGGTGTGCATTTCGGTATTGACAAAACTGTGATTTGTGCAGTAGGGGACACAGTGGAGGATGTTGATGAACCTGACTTTACTGCGACTTACGATCCTGTTACCAGCTCTTGGATTGCAGCCTGGAAGTGGTCGGAGGGTAAGAAGCCTGGTGTCCTGCAGAATAAAGTAGAAGCTTACGATGTCCCTCACAAGGCCAGGGAGTTGTATGAAGAAGAGCTTGGAAACTGGATCAAGGAAGGGTGACTGCTACCATATGACGAACGTAAATTTGGAGCAGCAAAAGGACTAATTCCCTTAATGGCAGTGGTGCAACAAAGCAAAAGGAAAGTGCGGCCCGTCCTGGACTTTAGAGAACTCAGCACTCACATCGACACATTCACAGCACACTCCAACGTATGTGCGGACCGTATGCGGGAGTGGAGGAGAGAAGGTGTGAATGTGTCCGTGGTAGACTTGACAAAAGCCTACTTGCAGATAAGGATTCATGAGTCTTTGTGGCCATACCAGACTGTTCTTTTTGAGGGCAAGAGGTATTGCCTAACACGACTGGGTTTTGGACTGAACGTTGCCCCACTAGTCATGAAAGCAGTGTTGAACAGAGTTCTCTCACAAGATCCAGACGTGAGAAGGGGGACGTCGGCGTATATCGATGACATCCTCGTTAATGAGGATATTATCAGTGCCAGTCGTGTGCAAGAACATCTAATGATCTTTGGTTTGACAAGCAAACCGCACGAGCGGGTTGCTGATGGAGCTCATGTGTTAGGCCTGAGAGTCTGGGGGGAGCGAGGGAGTCTTGTCTGGAGAAGAGACAGTGATGTGACTGATGTGCCGAGTGTGCTGGCGCGACGGAAAGCTTTCTTGTTCTGTGGCCAGTTGGTGCATCACTACCCAGTGTGTGGTTGGCTGCAGGTGGCGACTGCTTTCATTAAGCGGCAAGCCAATCATGGTACGGAAAGGTGGGACGACGCCATCGCTGACGAGGAGATCAGAGGGTTCATGGAGGAGACTGTGCGCGAGGTCAAAAGAAACGATCCAGTGCAAGGAAGGTGGGATGTCAACGGTGATGAAGCAAAGGTGTGGGTCAATGCCAGTTCTTTGGCACTTGGTGTTGCTGTAGAGATCGATGGGCACATCGTCGAAGATGCAAGCTGGCTGCGCAAGGAAGATTCGTGCCATATCAATCTGTCTGAGTTGGACGCAGCCATTAAAGGCCTGAACCTTGTTTTGGCTTGGCAAGTCAAGAAGCTGAAACTGGTGACAGATTCCTCGACAGTGCATCGCTGGATCTCGGACGGGCTCTCGGGAAAAACCAGGCTGAAAACGAAAGCTGCAAGTGAGATGCTGATCAGGAGAGTGGGGATAGTGTTGCCACTAGTCGAGGAGTGCAGCATTCAGCTGACATTTAGCCTCATAACCTCCTCAGACAACAAGGCCGACAACCTGACCCGCATGCCGCAACGATGGTTAAAGTCCGTTGTCTACCATGCAGCTATCCACTCGGCGTGCGCAGCCAGGGCTGGCATAACCGAAGACGTCATCACTGAGATACACGATTCTGTGGGTCATCCAGGTATCAAACGCACGCTTTATTTCATGAAGCGGGCGCACCCAACAGTCACGAGACAGCAGGTGCACGCTGTCGTTTCCAGGTGTGAGGCGTGTCAGTCCATTGACCCAGCACCGGCGAAGTGGCGGAAGGGATGCCTGGATGTGGACAAAGTTTGGCAGAGTTGGAATGGATATTACTCATTGTGGTGGACGGCCGTACTTAACGCTCATAGATTGCAGGCCATCAAGATTTGCTGTCTGGCGCCAGCTGAGGCTTCAGACAAGCGCAAGCATCATTGAACATTTAGAGGCAGTGTTCTGAGAACGCGGAGCGCCGGAAGAATTGCTAATTGACAATGACACTGCTTTTCATAGTAGGTCTTTTGCTGACTTTGCGGCACGATGGTGTGTGGGTCTCAGATTCAGGTGCGTGTACGGAGCGAGCTCAGAGCTCATAGACCAATCTTCGGGTAGGGCTGAAACCACATCACACACTACACACCGGGACAGCGAGGCCACAACCCCTCGACTTAAATCCAGTACCTACTTGCTGCTAGGTGAACAGGGGCTAGATACACATTAAGAGGCTTGCCCATTTGCCTCGCCGCGCCCGGGATTTGAACCCGCGCCCTCTCAGTTGTGAGCCGAGAATGCTAACCACTACACTACACTATTTGTGCTACTGAGTGATTGCCTATAGTTATTGACGGTTGTATTATTGGTGATGGTTAATTATCTTTGTACTAGCAGACTGTAGTTGGCGCGAGGTGACCTGTCACGTAGGCAGGAGTGTTGTGGTTCGGGGCTGTGTCGGTGGTACTTCGTGGTTGCCACGTCGGCAGGTGTGATGTTACCGACCCCGAGTTCCAGAGGTGTGGTAGGGCGGCAGCGCATCGGGACTGGGGAATTTGGTCAGAGTCAGCCAAGCTGTTCACACGTCCTGCCTACACCCAACACTTTTCAAGAGCGGCGGCAGAGTCTTTTCCGGCCCCAAGTGTCACTGTGTTACCTTGCCTTAGTATAAGTAAAGACAATAAGCAAGTTTTTGTTTTACTTTCGGCCACAAATCATTCAGCTGCTTCAGGACACAGGAGCATTGATGCTGTCACTCACCAGTCATTCTGCTGCTTCAGAACACAAAAACACTAATCCTGTCACTCACCAGTCATTCTGCTGCTTCAGGATACAGGTGCACTGATGCCATTACTCACTAAACAAGTTCTTTTTAAATGTCTAGCAAACTAATGATCCAGTTCATCCATGCATAAAAAACCTAATACATATACTAAAAATTATTTTTCATACATTAAAAATGATTTTTCATAGAGTAAATTTGGTGCATAATTCAATATCTTATATAAATTGATAGATCAAACAGGGAGTATTAGCATAAGTAGGTGACTGAATGACCATACAGTACATATTTATAATAACTTACTGGTGTTGCATCAATTTCTTGTTTCCATGTAATACTCCAGGAAGCAGTTTTCTTGCTTTCATATTCTTCTAACTTTTGTAGTTCAATGGATAGGTTGTCATCAAATACCCTTTTGCTTCTCATCAAGCAATTCATGACATCACTCACATTACAAGTACCTGTGGGAAAAAGGGAAGCGAATGCATAATGTGTGCATTTAAAAGCTTAACAATGATTTTGTCTTGGCTGATGTATGATCTTTCAATTTCCTGCATGTGAAGATTACATTGTGTTGTTGTGCTTGTCTTTGCATGCTGTCAAATTTCTTGATGTCCTTTTGATAACACTGAGACTGGAACAGAAACATACTTTCAAGTGCAATCTCACTAATGAAGTTACGAGCACATTATGACTTACAGTATTTTATAAAGTTGAATTACACACAATAGATTCCAAGATAATATTTGCTTCACAACTTGCAGCTAAAAACTACATAGCACATTTCAAATCACTCATGAATACATCCAGATCCTTCTCTTCAGTAACTTGGATCAAATTTTGTTCTTGCTAACTACAGTTATATTTTACATTGTTGTTGCTCATGTGCATTATTTTATATTTAGCTCCATTAAAATTGTCATGCAAGACATTATATAATGGGGCAGGATATGTAATAAAGAGCAAACACAATACATAGTACCCTGAACAGGGAATTCTTATATATAGCCATATAATTTATGTATATTGGTTGCTGTAACAACCTCCTCTTTTAATCCATTCCAGGTGTCCACAATTCTTTGTGGAAAACTGTACTTTTCGGGGTCCTTTAGACACCAACTCTTTCTGATTTTCCTTGAGTGTCCTGTCATCTGTCTAGTTTCTTCTTCCATCACCACCAGGTTTTGCTTGTCCAGCTTTTCAATACCACTTACTATCTTGTGTAGCGTTAATAGATCTCCTCTCTCCCTTCTATCTTGTAGAGTTGGCAGTCCCATTTCTTTTAATCTGTCTTCATATGTTAGTTCCCTTAACTCTGGTACAACTTTTGTGGCAACTCTTTGGATCCTTCCTAGTTTCCTTATATCCTTTTTCACATTTGGCGACCACACCACTGCAGCATATTCCAACCTCAGACGTATCATATTGGTTAGAATTTTTTTCATCATATCCTTATCCATGTAGTGGAAAGCCACCCTAATATTGGTAAACATTCTATATGTTGATCCAAATAGTTGATTTATGTGCTGTTCTGGGCTCAGTGTATTCTGTATCACCACCCCTAGGTCTTTTTCTTCTTTTGTCTTAGGTATTTCCTCCTGTCCCATCTTGTAGCTCCACTCTGGCCTTCTTTTGCTCTTGCCAAGCTCCATCATATGATGACATTTCTTTGCATCAAAATCCAGTTTCCACCTCTGACTCCATTCTTTGATCTTGTCTGTGTCACCTTGTAGCTCTCGACAGTCATCAGTGTTTTTAATAACTCTCATTAATTTGGCGTAAACTGCGAACAGATTCACATAGCTGGTCACACCACACTGCATATCATTTACATATATCTGGAACATTATGGGTGCTAGGACTGACCCCTGCAGTATTATACTCCACTTGTCACATTCCTCCAAATTGAAGTTGCTTCCCTGATTACAGTTCTCATTTCTCTATCTTTCAAATAATCCTGCAGCCATTCTAATAGTTTCTCTTGCAGTCCACCTATGTACTTCAGTTTCCATAATAGTTACTTGTGTGGAACTGTATCAAATGCTTTTTTAATGTCTAGGTAGACAGCATCCACCCATCCATCTCTGCTATCGATTCCTTCAATTACTTGTGTATAAAAACTTAGTAGGTTCGTGATGCAGGATTTTCCTTGTATAAATCCAAATTGCCTATTAGATATGACTCTATTGTCCTCCAAGTATCTCACCCATTTCTCTTTAATTGATATCTCACACATTTTGCTGACAACACTTGTTAGTAAAACGGGCCTATAATTTAGCGGGTCAATATTCTTTCCTCCTTTGTAAATAGGCACTATATTAGCCTTCTTCCACTCTTGTGGCACCCTCCCATCCTCCACTGAACTGGTAATCACTTCCCAAATTGGCTGTATTAGTTGATCTTTACATTCCCTTAGTGTCCATCAGGTCCCATTGCTTTTCTTACATCCAATCTTCCTATCAGTCTGCCAACATCCTGCTTCTGTATCAAACCTCCTTGAATCCCTCCTGTGCCTCTGTCATGTTTGGTTCTGTAAATGCCCCCTCTACAGTGAATACAGATTTGAAGTTCTCATTCATGATTTCACTAAGCTCTTCTGCTGTTTGGTATGTTTTTTCTCCCTTTACTATCTTATGTTCGGTTTCCTTACACTTCATCTTTCCATTTATATACTTATAGAAAAGTTTAGGTTAATTTCCACTTTTCTCTATCACATCCTTTTCAAAAGATATTTCTTCCTTCCTTCTTATCCATATTGCACTCCTTCCACAACTATGTCTTTTTTCACCATTATTAGTGCTCCTCCTCCTCCTCCTCCTCCTTCTTTTCCTTTTCTATCTCTCCTCCAATTTTTAAATTCCTCTTGCTGGAAATTTGTGTAGATCTCTTCCTTCAATTTTGTTTCCGCCATGCAGAAAACATCTGTTTTTTTACTACTTAATAATCCCTTATCTCTAACATACTGCTTAGTAACCCATCAACATTTGTATATGCTACTTTTAATTTTTTGCTCTTTCCATCACTGGTACCTCCTGCTACTGCTGTTGTGGTTCCTCTACTTCCTCTTCCTTCTCCCGAATAAACCACCTCAGCCTCATGTCTAACACCCTCCAGTAAAAAGTCTTCTTCTCGATCTCTGTCCTCCTTAAGTTTTTTTCCTTAGCCTCTTGTCTTAAATCTTTCTCTTTCTGTCTTCCTTCCAAATTCATGTCTCTCTTTATCCATACATCCTTATGTTCTTAAGCTTGAGCCAGTCTTCCAGCTCTTGCTGTTATTTCCTTCACAGCCAATTGCAACCTCTTCCTCACTTTGAACAGTCTTGTATTTCCTTCGCTGTATTTTCCAATTCTATGTGTTTCTTGAACTTCCTGTCCTAGGCTTTGTGTGTCATCCTGAACCTGTTTTATGACCTTTTTTTACTAATTCTCTCTCCTCTTTTTATCTTCTGTATTTATTAAGATTTTTCTTTTCCTGTATTCCTTAAATTACCAAACATTTTTTTCTGTTCACTGTATCCCTCACCAGTTTTTCTTTTCCCTAATAATTTGTGTGACAGTGTCCCTTGTTTTGTCTTGTATTTGTTTCTTACTTATCTCCACAAAGCTAATCTTTTCTTCTTCCCTTTCTTTCTTCCATACATTTTGCAGTTCTGCCAGTTTGAAGTTACTACACACTTCGTCATTTTTTTCGGAATCATCCATCACTTTACTTTTGAGATCTTCCAGCTGTGCTTCATAGCTCACAATTTCTCCTTGAGGTCTTCATTTTCTGCTTGTGACGTCACGTTGTCTGCAGCCAATCAGCAGGAAGGAGAAACAAAAGTTCGTAACTGACATTGTTATTTCTAAATTATTTACCAGTTATACTGTATCATGACTCTTTTCTAATTTTTGTATATTAACTGACATTGTTATTTCAAAGTTATTTGCCAGTTATACTGTATCATCTCTATTTTCTATTTTTTCTTTTATTTTAACTGACATTGTTACTTAAAAATTATTTACCAGTTAGGGTGAATGTGAGCGTTTTTCTGCTAAAAAAAAAAATGGCTTCAGAAATTCACGAAATTGCCAAAATTATGAAAAAAAAAACTTTGAGAACAAAATCCACGAGTATGCGGGGCCGCAAACGGTGAACCACGAATGGGTGAAGGTATACTGTATACAGCTTGCAATGCTGGCAATGATCATACTGTAATTTTACTCCTCACCAACAGATGGTATTACCGGGTAAGTCAGAGCTCCAATCAGCTGGTGTTTATAAACACGTCACTTTAGATTGGATTGCTTTCATTTTTACAAATTTGTTTTTAAAACACTGGAAATAATACAATAATACCAACAGTAAAATAAGGATGCATGAAGTTTAACCCTTAACATAAGGTGATCATTTAGGGAAGATCCTATTGTAGCGTACTGAGAGATGGGAATCATTCTGGGAATCATGATTTTTTGGTGCCAAACAATAATTTGTATGTCTCTCTCTCTCACTTTTGGTCCCAGGACTAGTGGAGGTATTTGGCAACTTTTCTCGCTCACCTCCTCAACCCTGTGACATGATTCCACAGCGCTCAGTTTATCTTTTCCCGTTATGGAGTCGACATCTGGCAACCCCCGTGATCCGGAGGGAGGAAGCAATACTCCGAGTGACGTTGACATGACATTGGTTCTCAGTAGTGACATTGAGAGCAGTGATGAAAATGAAAACAGAAGAAAGACAGTGAAGAAGAAAGTGAAGACTACAGTAGTGATTCTGACAGTGATCTGGGAGACAGAGGCAAGAGGTGCTAGAGGTGTTTCTTCCTGGTAGGTCACACCATGGGTTTTGGGAAAATTTTTTGAAAAGCAATAACTTTGCTCTCAGAGGTCATAGCATGTCAGAAACTACATCGTTGTACTCAGAATTACAAAGAGAAATAAACTTTCATATGGAAAATATTCTCTTGGCGTTTTCAACATGAGTGATTTTTACCCGCTCTAACAAATGGAGAGAAAGCAAATCAGCTCCCCGTACACTAAGGGTTAATAATGATAATAATAATAATAATAATAATAATAATAATAATAATAATAATAATAATAATAACAATAATAATAATAATAATAACAATAGTAATGATGATTATAATGGTGGTATTAGTAATGATCATACCATAGTTTTATTCCTTGCCAACAGATGGCTGTACCAGTAAGTCAGAGCACCAACAGGCAACGTTTATAAATGCAAGTCAAAGCATTTTAGATGAGATTGCTTTCATTTTCATGAATATAATTTTAAAGCACCAGTCATAATACGGTAATACCAGCAATAAAATACAGATGCATGGAGTTTCGGGTAGGTAAAAGTACCGAGCGTAAGCTGGGTTAGTGAGCATCAGAGAAAAGATTAACCTAGGCTTACGGGAGGTCTCAAACTTCACCTATGATGTATAAGATGCAGGGCAATTTTTTTTAGCCAAAACTTTTGAAAAAAAATGCACCTTATACACCGTCAAATAATTATATGATTAATTATAATTGTGACAGTCACTATCCAACCTTAAGAATGGTTGGTGACTCTCTATCTCTCTCTTATGCAGATTATAGCACTTAATGGATACATTTAGAATATAATCTCCTGTATAACTTGGTACTTTATTTTGTTTGAATAAATTATTGCACATCAGTGGAAAGGGGAGATCATAAGGAAAGGAAATTCAACTGACATTAGGCATAAAATATTTTGTTTTATCTTCATTTCATTGTGCTAAAGGGCACATGTAGAGATCTTGGAACGCATTACGATTTTTTGTATTAATTTTCAAGTTCGCTATACGATAATTGGCTTTAAGATGGGATTTTCAAGAACCAATTATTATCATATAAGGGGGATACCTGTAATCTACAAACATAAAATCAAACCAGTTCTTTATAAACTTAGCAGTGTGGCAAGGTGTATTGTCTTATACGAACACATCTGTTTAGCACATCTCAAAACAATCTTCCAAATGATGACTCAGTAATTCCAAGTATGCATTCATCATAACATTCTTCAGTAGCATTACCAATTTTACTTATCAAATCACCCTCTGCTGAGTGGAGCTGTCCCATGAGATACACTGTACCGTGCCGCGGAGGTAAATTTTCAGGCAAGTTCTTCCGGACCTACACAACTCTCAGCTTCACATGCTACCTTTTCTGGTTTTGGCAGTTCCTGTAGTGAGGATGGTGAAACTAGGGAGGTGCCCACTAGGGGCAGTGTTTTGCTTCAGAAGGCAAAGGATTTGGGGCCACGTGACTCTGTGTCCGAGGACATAGATCAGCAGGTGGCAGGTATGGTAAATCATTTATTTGGCAATGGCATGCAGGAGGAAGACTACAAGGCCATTTCTGAGGATGATATTACCAGACAACCTAATAATTGTCCTGCACTTGCCCCTGTGGAATGTAACCCACAGATATTAGGTGCACTGAAAATAGATGCCAAGAGAGCAGATTTTTGCCTTAAAAAAGTAAGTGCAAACATCATTAAAGCAGGTACTATTATTGCTAATCAGTTAGCTTTGGATAGGGTGGTACAGGATGATGGCCACCCTGTGGTTACACAAGAAAAGGGGATGATTAATGATGCTGTATCTCTGCTTGGTCATGCTAACCAGAGGGCCAACTTGGAGGCGCTTCATTATGAAACGTGAGATCAACAAAAAGTATGCTCACTTGTGCTCTGAAAGGTCCCTATGTCTCGTTTCCTGTTTGGGGATGATGTTTCTCAGTCTGCCAAGCAGATTGATGAGACAGAAAAGATGAAAAACAACTTTTCTGCCATGAAGTCTACCAGTCCTTGAAATTCAAGAGTGGCAGGTCCAGGGGATTCTGGGGAATAGTGGTCCAAAGAAACTCCTCAGCAAGGTTTCAGCCCTATGGTATCCACAGACTGGGCTTCAGGGGTGGCCAACGGCAGCATGCAACATGTCAAGATTCAGACCCAAAAAACGCCAGGGGCCGGGGTCACTACAAGCCCTGGCATTAACTACTGAGGTTAGTAATTTCTCTGAAGCAGGCAGACTTCACAAATTTGTTTCAGCATGGAAACAAATTACTAGAGACCCAGTTATTTTGGATATTGTGCTACACTTCCATTTGTATATTAATGTTAATGATATTGGCCACTTATTTTCAAGGGAGCTTACTTATCGTTTTAAGCTTGAGAAACAAATGGTTACTGGTGAGGAAATCAACAAGCTGTTGAACCTTAAGGTCATTGAGGTTACGCAGAGGAAGGAAGGATAAATTATTTCTCTTATTTTCCTACAACGGAATATAGGCTGGTTCTCAACTTGAAAGATCTCAATAAACATACCCTATTAACATTTCAAGATGGAGTATTTTGAGCAAGCCATCAGGCTTATTAATGCAGGGGATTATTTAGCTTCGGTGGACTTCAAGCATGCATATTATTCAGTTAAAGTTGCAGAGGAACTACAAAAATTCTTGTGTTTTAAATGGAAGGACACTGTGTATCAATTTACTTGCCTCCCTAATGGTACTGCAGAGGGCCCTAGACTATTCACAAAGTTGTTGAAACCAATGTTTGCAATGTTGAGAGAACGAGGCCATTCCATTACTAGCTTTATAGACAACACTCTGATTTGTCATGGTTCTGGGTCAGGGTGTCTTGCCAGTATTAATGACAGAATTGATCTTTTCCAACGCTGTGCATAAAGAAATGCTGGTTATAGACACTATTTCATTGTAAGATTTTCCTGCCTTACAGAGTGATGTAACAGGAGGAATCTGTTCACTTGCCAGCTCTTTAACTATACCCCTCAATATACAATCACCACAAACTGCCATGGAAAAGGGTAAATATCCTGGGGCAGACACACAACATGTGTGGTACACACATGCTCACTGTGACTACTCTAGAGTAATGAACTAGTTTTTAAATTATACATTGTGAAGTTGGTGTGTTCATATAACCACAGCTTGAACTCTCAATAATTTGGCAAGTTTGAAACCATACCAGAGGAGTGTAACCAAATAACGACAAAATGTGTGGCATTGTCCCTCTCACATCAAACATTTTGACTTAGACTGTACATTGAAATTATATTGACTTTTCAGTGAAAGCCACTATGCCTTTATTCACTGTAGTGTTGCGTCATATCCTACTGAAAGAGAAACAAACCATTAAGGTAAGGGTCTTTTTGTAATCATCTCTGTGCATGATGACTGAGAACATATTTGAAAATGTATGATTTTTATAAAAAATACCCCTTTAATTATTATAAAACTTGAGAAGGAACCACATTACAGTATAAGACCTCTAATCGGATAATTGATGAAGTACACGAGACTTACCATATAGGTCAGTTGAAATGTGCATGAAATTTTTTGGAAGCATATTACTTCTGCTAGAAGGGAACTTTCACAAGAGATACACTTCATTGTTACATGTCACCAAACTTTAAAGAAAATGATCACCCACATGAAAATAAATTCACTATTTTACATCACTTGAAGTGATTTAACCACAAGACACGACATAATGAAGGGAGGGAGTAGAGGGCATGTGAAAGCTCCCTTCTAGCAGAGGTGATTTGCTTCCCAATAATTCAAAGCATATTTCAACTGACCTAGGGTAAGCCTCATGTACATCAATTTTTCATCAGGAAATCATTTCTCTGCTAAAGGGTGCTTTCCCATGAGATTTTGAAGCCATATGGGTATTGTACTGTGAAAGCTGGAAATTATACATAGATGTGAATAATATAGCCATGTGCAAAACTCTGATTTAATAGAAAAATTACATAAACCGTACCTTTTCACACAAAAGATAAAACTCCAATCCAAAGAAAAGTTTACTTGCTACTGCAGTATAGTTTCTTGAAAGTTATCTAACTCCTGCACAATCTCCTTATCATAGTGCTTAGCAAAGGTGGTTTCTCTTGACCACCCAGCCTTTGCTATAATATGCATAATTGGCACTGCCATGGCGTTGGCTTTTGACACTGCAGCAGGCTGAACACTGCCAGCTGAGTATTTTTTAGTGTCTACTCCTGACATTTGTACCACTTTTCTAATTCTCCTTGCAATAGTGTCTTCTGACACATTCTTGTGTGGCTTAATAAAACTAATAAGTAAGTTTTCATTTTCCTGATCCACAGCATTTCTAAACTTCAGTTTTTCCAATGTACATTTTCAATGTCTCACATACATATAACCTATTGTCCTTAGCATATGCATGTTAAATTTTGGCCTACATTGTTTAATATGTCGTCCTCAAACCAAATAGAAAAAGAATCCTAACTGTGAATGTTCCCAAATAGTAACAAATGTAATGTTTGCACTCTGGCAGCTTGTGAGAGCATCATTAGCATCACAAGTTTTAATGATAGTTCCTTTAGAGAAAGAGAACCCAATAGTCAAATAGTTTGCAGTTTCTGAAGCACCAGCTGGACATCCCAGATCTCTGCATACCTTGGTGTAGACAGCCTAAAATTAAAAACTCCTTGTAAGAGCCTGTTGACAAGAGGATGATTGCCTGCTCTACAGCCATCTTCCATTATCCCTAGTGATGAGAGCACTCCCCTTGCTGTATTAACAGATTCATAGCCAGCACCTCTGTGGAAAGTGTCAGAGAGGAAACTAACAATATCAGTTATGGTGGGATTAATGGGACTGATGCACCATCTATTGCAAAACTGTAGCCATCTGTTCACATGTGGCCTATACTGTTTTGCAGTTGCAAGCCTCCACGAGGCCATGATGATGTCTATACCTGACAAAGACATTCCTCTGTCTTAAAGCTGTTGCTGGAGAAGAGACATGCCATCAGTCTTGTGTATTTCAGGATAGGGTGCTCCTCTGCTGTTTATGGCTGCCTCAGTACATTCACCCCTCTTAGTATCACGTGTGGTTCCTTGCTGACGATGGTAAGTAGAGTCACCATCCACAGGTGAGATGGCCACACTGGCACAATTATCCAACCCTGTGCCACCTCAGGACACACATTTTCCGAAGACATCTTGCAATCAAAGCAAAAGGACGAAACACATAGATCAGTTCAATTTGGGAACAGGTAAGTGAAAAAAATACATTTTGGACATAAAAATGAAATCTCACATAATGCCTGTTCCTTCTACTATAGACAGATTTCCACACTTAGGCGGTGGGGCAATACAGAATAGGGGGTTGAATATAGGTGATAAAGTTCACAAATAACTGCGACTTACCAAGAAGTAGCAAAGTTGCGTAGGGAAGGACGCTGATCCAAGTTGCCATAGCGTCTCCCAACAGACCTGCGTCATGCACCATGAGCTGACTCAGAGGGCAGGAGTGTGAGACAGTGCAGTAGGAATCAAGGAACAATGCTGCCAGCAGCCACTACTGGTTCCAGGGAAAAAACAGTCCTATACCCAGTGAACTGATCTGAGATAGTGAGTGGCGAAGACTGACTGTGTCCTCCAGCAAGCCACTTCCATGATCTCTGATAACACCCTGTTGCTAGACCACAAGAGAGATGTTGCCACACCCCGGATGTCATGTGCCCTCACCCGATAAGTAGGACTCAAATAGACAGGGAATTCCTCATGAACAGAACGTATTAACTGCCGGAGGAAATATGAGATGGCTGCTTTGGAGAGGGGGCGTGTGGGGTCTTGAACCTACAGGAACAGGTGCCTGGGTCGTGATAGAGATCGTGTCCTGTGAAGGTACCATCAAAGAGCCCAAACAGGACAGAGGAGCCATTCACTGTCATCCAAGCCAACAGCATCTGAGAGACTTGATAACACAAACTCCCGAGGAGTGGGTTTGTAGGAGTTTCTGTTTTGCCCACAAAGTCCGGAAGGTAGAAGAGAACCATATTGTTAACCTGGAAGGCAACCTGAGTGGACAGCATTTGTAGTTCGCCAACTCTTTTGGCTGTCGCCAGAGCCACAAGGAACAGGGTCTTTTGGGTCAGAAGACGAAGAGAGGATTGGTCCAATGGTTCGAAAGGCGCACCAACCAGATAGTGTAAAACCACATCCACATTCCAAGGGGGAACCCTTGCTGTGTTCCTGTGGGCCTGTTGATCTCAGGTATATATTGCCTTCCTTAAAACCTGGTGGTGGGTGGATTCTTTCCAAGTGAGGAGTGAGTGCCCTCTACCTCCCATAGCTCACTCCCCCCTCTGTCTCTCCTCATCTGTGCCTTCTCTTCCTCCTTTTTGGGCAACCAGGGTCCTTCCCCCCAGGGATACCAGTGTCCCTGGCCATGGCTGACCAGCTGGTTGGGGAGGGGGTTGCAACCCCTCCCTGTAAAAAACACCCACAGCCACCAACAAAGTTAGAGGCAGAGGTCGGGGTGGGGGCTATAGGCACGGGCGAGCCTCTGGCCACAGCCCCGATCCAAGTATGCTGGGGGGTCCGACCGTGCAGACCAAGGCACCAGAGGGGCCTGCCTACCGGTATGATGGATGCAGGGGAAAGCCTGCAGGAGCCCTGTGTCCTGAAAGGGGTGGGAGGACCCCCTAGCCCTACTTCTGATTTTGGGGGTGCTGGCGGGGCTGCAGATGTGGCGCCTGCACGTTGGACCGCTCCTGGGGTGAACCTTCGAAGGGTTCTGCGTGTGGGCTCCTGGAATGTCCTGAGTCTCTCAGAGGATCACCAACTGCCTCATTTATCAGATGAGCTCAGTAGGCTGAGGGTGGATATGGTGGGGCTCTCTGAGACAAGGAGGCCTGGTAGTGGCGAGACCAGTAGTAAGGGTTTTACTTACTACTGGTCTGGCATGAGCAATGGTCACCATGTCAAGGGGGTAGCCATAGGCGTCTCCAGCAGACTGCAGCCGTCTGTTGTAGAGGTTACTCCGGTTGATGAGCGTATAATGCGATTAAGGCTGAAGCACAGTTTAGGCTTCATCTCTGTTGTTGCTGTATATGCTCCTACCGAGGTATGTGAAACTGAAGAGAAGGAGATGTTCTATGCCAAACTCGACTCTGTACTGGACCAGTGTCCCCGTCGTGATGCACTCATTGTCCTGGGCGACTTTAATGCTGTCACTGGCACTGAAAGGGCTGGCTATGAAATATGTGTTGGTCCCCATGGTTCTGGTACCAGGAATGACAACAGCTCTTTCCTTCTGAATTTTGCAAGATCCAGAAGGCTGAGAATTGCGGGTTCCTGGTATCAGAGACAAGCGCTGCACCGCTGGACTTGGTATAGCAATGCCGGAGGGGTAGCGAAGGAGATCGATCATATCCTTGGCAGTACTCGTTGGAG
>CM035177.1:13783520-13830091 GCA_020233015.1 Callinectes sapidus | reverse complement strand
GTAGTGTGTGTGTGTGTGTGTGTGTGTGTGTGTGTGTGTGTGTGTGTGTGTGTGTGTGTGTGTGTGTGTTTGTTTGTGTGTGTGTTACACATGTCTTGGGAAAATTTGATTAACTTTGCTCACTCTGTTCCCTGTCACATTTAAGATAGATATTTGAAACCTTTATACATTTATTGTACCACTCATCCGCCAATCATATCCGCCATATCATGGCCCGCCTTGCAGTATATATATATATATATATATATATATATATATATATATATATATATATATATATATATATATATATATATATATATACTATATATATATACTATATATATACTATATATATATACTGCTAGGCGGGCCAGGTAGGGCCAATGAACTCGCTGCTCCACGTACTAACCTTATTTTGTTCAACCTGCAAAACATACAAACTCCAACATCTTGCAAATAGTGTTCCCGACAATGCTCCACACCCACAAAAATCATATCAACATGGAAAACCAAATAAATGATATACTGAGCTAACCATCAACATTACTTTAGACTTATCATTAAGTGTCGGTATACATACTGCCATCTACTTTCGCCTTTTGTAGCAGTGGATGGTGCCACATGCCATGTACCTTGTTATTCCTCATCACCAAGGATATTATTAGTTCTAAGAATCCTTGGTCATCACTGTGCACCCATCTCTTATAGTACAAAATCTTGCCAAATGTTGACCAGCCATATAGTTATAACATACTCCTTTCTTTCTAAGCATCTCCACTTTATCTCTGTCATTTAATATCTTGAAGCTGTAACAGCCAGGTGTGTCATGTGTGTTAATCTCATGTAACCAGCACCAGTACATTCCACTCAAGTTATCCTTCCTCCACCTATTTTTACTATTAGTCAAGGGGGTCAAAGTTTTGGCCACATTCAATAATTGCTTCTCCAGTTTGAATGGTTGATATGCAAATCTTTAATCATTGAGTGGAAATCTGGGTCCTGAACTTCCACAGCTGACATGCTATTAAATTTTGACTTGCTGTTACTAACTTTACTTATGGATGATCCCATATACTCAGCCCTCCTTCTCTGGATCCGTAAATACTTCACACTACAGCCAGTTTTCTTGACTCTTATCTTACCATCGAAGAGAAAGACGCCAGCAAAGAGTTATACAGGATATACAATAATTTACTAACTTTCGCTGCCTCACCAGCTGGTGGGGGTGGGGCTTGCAACCCCTCCCCGTAAAAAAATACCCAAGCCACCAACAAGATTAGAGGCAGAGGTCGGGGTGGGGGCTATAGGCGCGGGCGAGCCTATGGCCACGGCCCCGATCCAAATATGCTTGGGGGTCCGACCGTGCAGACCTCTCAGGTGCCAAGGCATTAGAGGGGCCTGCCTACCGGTATGACGGATGCAGGGGAAAGCCTGCGGGAGCCCTGTGTTCTGAAAGGGGCGGGAGGACCCCCTAGCCCTACTTCTGATTTTGGGGGTGCCGGTGGGGCTGCAGATGTGGCGCCTGCACGTTGGACCGCTCCTGGGGTGAACCTTCGAAGGGTTCTGTGTGTGGGCTCCTGGAATGTCCTGAGTCTCTCAGAGGATCACCGACTGCCTCATTTATCATATGAGCTCAGTAGGCTGAGGGTGGATATGGTGGGGCTCTCTGAGACAAGGAGGCCTGGCAGTGGCGAGACCAGTAGTAAGGGTTTTATTTACTACTGGTCCGGCACGAGTAATGGTCACCATGTCAAGGGGGTAGCCATAGGCGTCTCCAGCAGACTGCAGCCGTCTTTTGTAGAGGTTACTCCGGTTGATGAGCATATAATGCGATTAAGGCTGAAGCACAGTTTAGGCTTCATGTCTGTTGTTGCTGCATATGCTCCTACCGAGGTATGTGAAACTGAAGAGAAGGAGATGTTCTATGCCAAACTTGCCTCTGTACTGGACCAGTGTCCCCGCCGTGATGCACTCATTGTCCTGGGCGACTTTAATGCTGTCACTGGCACCGAAAGGGCTGGCTATGAAATATGTGTTGGTCCCCATGGTTCTGGTACCAGGAATGACAACAGCTCTTTCCTTCTGAATTTTGCAAGATCCAGAAGGATGAGACTTGCGGGTTCCTGGTATCAGAGACCAGCGCTGCACCGCTGGACTTGGTATAGCAATGCCGGAGGGGTAGCGAAGGAGATCGATCATATCCTTGTCAGTACTCGTTGGAGGATCCTCCAGAAATGCAGGGTTTTTCGGAGTGCCGAGTTCTTTGCGACCGATCACAGGCTTGTTGTTGCTTCACTCAAGCTTCATATCAAGTCCAGAAAGCCTCCAAGATGCATCCACACTGTGTTTCATCTTGAGAGGCTGAAGGACTTGACATGTGCACAAGAGTATGCAGGGACAGTCTCCAATCGGTTTGGAGTGCTCGACACCCTTGAGGACTCTGAGGAGCTATGGGATACCTTCAAACGTGAGACTCTTGAGGCTGCCAAGGAATGCATTGGGGAGCGCCCGAGGTCACAGAGTGGCTTCACCTCGGTAGAGACGCTGGAAAGTATTGAGGAGAGCCGCGCTGCCAGACTTGCTGGGGACCATGACAAGTACAGGGCTCTGTCACGTAGGACTAGAACTCTACTGAGAAGAGACAAGGAGAGGTACGTCAGGGGTCTCGCTGAGGATGTCGAGTGTCATTTAAATGCTAATGACCTCAGACCTGCCTATCGAGCTCTGAAGAAACTCCGCTCCAAGTCTACTTCTCAGGTGAGTGCTATCCGAACAGCAGATGGTTGCCTCATATTGGATGCAGATGGGCAGATGGCTCGTTGGGCTGAGTACTTTGAGCAGTTGTTCACGGTGGATCCTCCAAGCGGACAGCTCCGGACTGCAGGATTGCAGACGCTGGATGCTGATCCACCCATTGACGAAACCGCACTCTCTATTGGCGATGTCAAAGAGGCTCAGTGCGGAGCTGCTCAAAGCTGGGGTTGAAGCCATGATCCATGGGTTGCATGCTGTCTTGACTGCTGTATGGCATTCAGGTACCATTCCCCCTGACTGGAAGAAGGGGTTGGTCGTCCCTATCTGGAAGGGAAAGGGGACCGTCAAGACTGCAGCAACTACCGTGGAATAACGCTGCTCAGCGTGCCAGGCAAGGTGCTTGCCCATTTGCTGCTGACACGGATCCGCACTCACCTGCTGAAGCATCAGAGACCTGAACAGTCAGGGCTCACGGCCGGTAAGTCAACAACTGACCGTATCCTAGCGCTTCGCGTACTGGTGGAGCGCTGACATGAGTTTCGACAGGGAATGCTTGCAGCCTATGTAGATCTCAAGAAGGCGTTTGACTCAGTGCATCGAGAGACACTCTGGGATCTTCTGCGTCTCCGTGGGATTCCTGCAAGGATTATTGGTCAATTAACTGGCCTGTACTCCGGGACTGTAAATGCCGTGAAGTGTGGAGGAGGCGTGTCCAGCTTCTTCCCTGTGAATACAGGTGTGAGGCAGGGCTGTGTGCTTGCTCCATCGCTTTTCAACACATGCATGGATTGGGTACTAGGCAGAGTTGTGGAACAAAGTCATAGTGGAGCATCTGTCGGCAACACTGAGATTACAGATCTTGTTTTTACTGATGATGCAGCAATCTTCGCTGAGTCACTGGAGGTTCTGGTAATGGCTCTAGAGGCACTGCACGAGGAGGTGAAGCCCTTGGGACTTAAGGTTTCCTGGGCCAAGACCAAGGTCCAGGTGTTTGGAGGTGTACTGGATGAAACAGTAGTCTGTCCATGCGTGTGGCGAGGACATTGAGATCTTGAAAAACTTCACATACCTTGGTAGTGTAGTACATAACGATGGTGGGTCGAGCCAAGAAGTCACACGGCGGATTAGCCTGACCCACGGTGTTATGGATTCGCTCAACACGAGTATTTGGCGTTGTCGATACCTGTGCAGATGGACAAAGATTCAGATCTTCAAGTCGCTGGTGATCCCTGTCTTACTCTATGGTTGTGAGACATGGACACTGAACACTAACCTGAAGAGGCGAATTGATGTCTTTGGTACTAGATGCCTTCGCAGGATCATGGGATACCGCTGGTATGACTTTGTGTCAAATCAGCGATTGTTCCATGAGACCGATTTGAGGCCTATTACTAGCATAGTCCGTCAGCGCCAACTGCGGCTATATGGGCATGTGGCGCGATACCCGGAAGCCGACCCTGCTTGTCGGGTTATTTCCGTAAGGGACAACCCAACCTGGAGGAGGCCTAGGGGACACCCACAGAACTCTTGGCTGCGGCAAGTTGATGCCTCCTGCTGGGAGTTACTCGGTATAGGAAGGGAGCCTGCATGGAGACTCGCGAGGCGTGACCGCCAGGAGTGGCGCCGTAGGGTAGGCGAGGCAACTCGCCCCCCGGCGTATGCACCCCATGATTGATTGATTGATTAAAACCTAGTCAGTGGAAAGGTCAAACCCTTACAGGCAGAATATACTATTAAGCATAGCCTTGTAGCCCTTGAAAGCAGAGAGAGAAAGGTGACAGTCTTGGTGCAAATGCAGGACTGGAAGGTGTTGACACCATGTGGCCCTCCCGGCGGCACCATAGGCTGTAACGTCTCCATTTGCATTGGTAGTTCACAACCGTTGAATGCCGCCAAGAACTCGCCAGGAATGTCGCAACTCTCCAGTAGCCCTAAGAGTGGAGGAGTCGCTGGATAGTTTCCACATGCTCAGTTGAAGCGCATGGAGACTGTCATGGAAGCGACGAAAGTGTGGTTGCCGCAGTAGGTCTGAGCACATTGGTAGAAGGCAAGGAGTTTTGACGGTTGCTTGTAGCAGGTCTGGAAGCCACTCTTTGCTTGGCCAAAATTGAGCAATTAGGATGACTGACATCTCTCGTGAAGACTGGAGTTTGGAAAGGAGACGCCTGATCACCGGAAAGGGGGGAGAAGACATAGAGCTCCATGTGATCCCAGGAGAACAGAAAGGCATCTGTCACAATGCCAATGGGATCTGTAAACAGGGAGACAAATGCAGAAAGTCTGTAGTTCTGGCTGGTGGCAAAAAGGTCAATGAGAGGCATACCCCATAGTCGCCACAGAGTCCGACAGACCTCGTGGTGGAGGGTCCACTCTGTGGAAAGGACCTGAGACCTCCGGCTGATGGAATATGCCACCATGTTGCATGATCCACTGATGAATTGGAGGAGGAGAGAAATAGACCTGCTCTCCGCCCAACGCAACGTCTGCTGGGCTTCGTTGTTGAGGGCCGACGAATGAGTGACTCCTGGTGGAAAAGGTATGCCAGAGCTGTGGTGTTGTCTGCAAGCACTCCCACTGTTTTGCCCTTAAGGAGGTGTTGGAACTGGAGGAGAGCAAGCCTAACTGCCCGCAGCTCCAGGAGATTGATGTGGAGGGTGGACTCTTCCTTGGACCATAGGCCCCCCACAGTGTGATGAAGAAGGGAGCAGCCCCTGAGTGGAGGCATCCATGTACAGCAGGAAATCCTCCTGGAGATCTCTGCCTGCCAGAAGATTGACCTCCAACATCCACCATTGTAGGTTCGTGAGGTTGTTGGGGATCCAAGCAATCCGCATCGAGTCGTCATGCGTAGAGCTAGACCACTGAGACCGAAAGCGAAACTGCAGACTCCGCATCCCCAGCTGAGCCCCAGGAGCCAAGTAAATAAGGGACGCCATGTGGCCCAGCAAGGTTAGCCACTCCTTGGCAGTCGGGTGTGGTGAATCCAAGAAGAGCTTGCAGAAGAGAGAGAAGGTTGTCTATTCGTGTCCTCAATGGGAAAGTCTTCAAAGGAGAAGTCAGAATGTTGGTTCCCAGGAAGACCAGCTCCTGAGCTGGTTGTTGGCATAATTTGTCAAAGTTGATGTGGATTCCCAGTCTGCCACATAGCCGTAGCAGGAACTGGGTCGAATCGAGGCCTCTTGGTAAGACGATGCCAGAAGCCAATCGTTTAGACATTGGAGGAGCCGAATGCCATGCTTGTGTAACTCCACTGAAGCAGGACCCATGATTCTGGTTCTGTCCACAGCCCTTCAGGCTGTGGACAGGCCAAAGCACAGTGCTCTGAACTGTAGTGTACAACCTTCCCAGCCGAAATGAAGAAATCAACGGCTTTGAGGATGTATCGGAACTTGTAGATAAGCATCTTTTAGGTCGACCGACACCATCCACTCGTACCAGCAGACAGCTGCTAGCACGATCTGGATCGTTTCCATCCTGAACTTTATAGTAATGATATGACGATTGAGGAAGGAGAGGTCGATAACTGGACCACAAAGATATGACTGTAGAACCCGGGTGTTTGAGGGGCTTCTTCCACTGCACTCTAGTTGAGGAGAGCTGTCACTTCTGTTGACAAAGCTCTGTCTTGCTTGGAATCCAAGTGCCGAGGAAACCGGGACAATGGTGGAAAGGAATGAAATGAAATCCTGTACCCGTTGTGGAGGACCTGAAGAACCCAAGTCTCCGCTTCCATATCCTCCCAGTCAGATGCCGAGCGAGGCAACCCCCAATCGTCAGAGGTGAAGGGGAGTCATTTTCAAAATATCTTGGTCTTAAAATGTCTCATAGCTGAACGACTAGCTTCAAGAAAACAGCGAGAGTGAGAGTGATGAATGGTGAACCATTGGCGAGAGGGACCAGGCTGTGAGCGGGAGTCAGCCGAGGTGGAACGTCGCGGACGTTTTTCCACAAGCGGCGTCCCCTGTTTAGGCTTCTGTTTGATGAGAGCCCTGGCCGCGGCTTCAGTGAATGATACCAAGGCAACCTGTTGCGCTTGACCAATAGCTTTGTCTAACAGAAGGTCTGAGTCCATGTCCGACCGATGTAGTTGGGCCTTAGAAACTGAAGTGAAGCAGTGAGGAAGATGGGAGAGATAAGACTCCCCTTTCGCTGCCCTCATGTTGGCGAGAGCAAAGGCTGTAACCCTAGCTTGGTCAACCATAGCTCGCTGAATACTCAGTACCATTTGTTGAAGCATGGGGCCCCCTTTTGGCAATCCTCACTATCCGACATGAGAGTGACAAAAGTACCCATAAATCAGAATAGGAAGTTCTGTGTGTCCCGGGAGGAGAGGAGGGCTTGTTCAGATGTACTATCTCCCCTTGGGAAATGGAGATGCACATGGTTCATAGTGTATAGTCAGGTGGGGAAGAAGTTCTGGGTTCACTTTAGGCAATCTCTACTCTTGTCACTGCTAGTACAGTAGAATCTATAGTACCGTTGGGTTGGATATTTGGCAAATGAGAGCTTGGTGGACTCATTGGCACGGGCCAAGGCCTCAGAGGCTTGAGACATCAAGACACTGATGAGCTGCGACCACTTCAAAGAAGGAGCTGTGGCTAGATCTTCCCCACGCTGCATGCCCAGGAGAAATGGGGCAGTGTCTCGAGAAGCCTGACCATGGGTTTCTGGAAAAGTCCGGTAAACAAGGTCCATCATGTCCTTGAAAGTAGAGGAAGGATTCGGCAAACCATCATCTCCATCCGAGAAATCCTCTTCCCTGTCCCCACCAACAGCACTCCTGTCCCTACTCTGAGATGTGTAGGGACCTGAGACGAAAGGCAAAGGTGGTGGGAATGCCGTGTGTTGGCCACGCACAGACTCCAACCCACGAGAAGGCAAACAATGGTGTCATGAGGCCGTAGAGTTTGGTGCTGGTCGGTGGTGGTGACGATGTGCAGCCAAGGGGGGCACCATAGTGTACATCCCCTGTGGTGCTGCGGACAAAGGAGAGGGGTGGCGCGGCGTAGCATCGTGCACCCCAACTCCCGTGGAAACAGTGACTGGAGTCGCTTGACACTCCTTGTTGTCACCAGCTGTCCGACCCTCACCCAAGGGTCCAGGATACGCAAGTGAGATGAACGTCCTCCCTACGGCCACATCTGGGTCCCGAGCCAGGGAGAGCGGTGTTGAAATAACCATAGTTCTTCAGGGTCCTCAAGGGTGTTGAGCACTCCAAACCGATTGGAGACTGTCAATGCATACTCTTGTGCACATGTCAGGTGCTTCAGCTTCTCAAGATGAAACACAGTGTAGTTACATCTTGAAGGTTTTCTGGACTTGACATGAGTGAAGCAACTGAGTGAAGCAATAACAAGCCTGTGATCGGTCGCAAAGAACTTGGCACTCTGAAAATCCCTGCAGTTCTGGAGGATCCTCTACCGAATACTGACAAGGATATGGTAGATCTCCTTCGCTACCCCTCCGGCATTGCTATACCAAGTCCAGTGGTGCAGCGCTGGTCTCTGATACCAGGAACCCACAATTCTCAGCCTTCTGGATCTTGCAAAATTCAGAAGGAAAGAGCTGTTGTCATTCCTGGAACCATGGGGACCAACACATATTTCATAGCCAGCCCTTTCAGTGCCAGTGACAGCATTAAAGTCGCCCAGGACAATGAGTGCATCACGACGGGGACACTGGTCCAGTACAGAGTCGAGTTTGGCATAGAACATCTCCTTCTCTTCAGTTTCACATACCTCGGTAGGAGCATATACAGCAACAACAGAGATGAAGCCTAAACTGTGCTTCAGCCTTAATTACATTATACACTCATCAACCAGAGTAATCTCTACAACAGACGGCTGCAGTCTGCTGGAGACACCCATGGCTACCCCCTTGACATGGTGACCATTGCTCATGCCAGACCAGTAGTAAGTAAAACCCTTACTACTGGTCTTGCCACTACCAGGCCTCCTTGTCTCAGAGAGCCCCACCATATCCACCCTCAGCCTACTGAGCTCATCTGATAAGTGAGGCAGTTGGTGATCCTCTGAGAGACTCAGGACATTCCAGGAGCCCACACACAGAACCCTTCGAAGGTTCACCCCAGGAGCGGTCCAACGTATAGGCACCAAATCTGCAGCCCCACCAGCACCCCCAAAATTAGAAATAGGGCTAGGGGGTCCTACCGCCCCTCTCAGGACACAGGGCTCCCGCAGGCTTTACCCTGTATCCATCATACTGGTAAGCAGGCCCCTCTGGTGCCTCGGCACCTGAGAGGTCTGCACAGTCGGACTCCCAGCAAACCTGGATCAGGGCGGTGGCCAGAGGCTCGGCCGTGCCTATAGCCCCTACCCTGACCTCTGCCTCTAATATTGGTGGTGGTAGTGGATGTGTTTTACAGAGAGGGGTTGCAAGCCCTACCCCAACCAGCTAGGTCAGCCATAGGCAGGGACACAAGTGTGGTCAGCAAAATCTGTGAAATATTAATTAAAGGGAAATGGGTGAGATATTTGGAAGACAATAAAGGCATAACTAACAAGCAACACGGATTCAGGCAAGGAAAATTGTGTGTGACGAACCTACTAGGTTTCTATATAAGAGTAATTTAAGGAATTGATAATAGAGATGGGTGGGTGGATGCTGTCTACCTAAATATCAAAAAAGCACTTGATAGAGTGCCACACAAAAGACTCTTATGAAAACTGGGTGGATGCTGTCTACCTAAATATCAAAAAAGCACTTGATAGAGTGCCACACAAAAGACTCTTATGAAAACTGAAGCACATAAGTGGACTAAAAGGAAAAGTATTGGAACAGATGCAAGACTATTTGAAGGATAGAGAAATAAGAAATATGATCAGGGAAGCAACCTCAAGTTGGAGAAATGTAACAAGTGGAGTACTGCAGGGGTCAGTCTTAGCACCCATAATGTTCCAAATATATGTAAATGATATGCAGTATGGCGTGACCAGCTACATGAATCTGTTTGCAGATGACGCCAAATTGATGAGAACTGTTAAGAACACTGATGACTGTCGAGAACTACATGGGGATGTAGACAAGATTGATGAATGGAGAAAGATGTGGAAACTGAACTTTAATGCAAAGAAATGTCATGTGATGGAACTAGGAAAAAGCAAAAGAAGGCCAAAATGGAACTACAAGATGGGACAGCAGGAAATACTTAAGACCAAGGAAGAAAAGATCTAGGAGTGGTGATACAAGATACACAGAGCTCCAAACGGCATATAAATCAAATATTTGGATCCACATAGAGAACATTAACCAACATTAAGGTGGCTTTCCACTACATGGAAAAGGACATGATGAAAAAAATTCTAACCAGGATGATAAGTCCGAGGTTGGAATAATCCGCTGTGGTGTGGTCACCCAATGCAAAAAAGGATTTAAGTAAATTAAAAAGGATCCATAGAGTGGCCACGAAAATGGTACCAGAATTAAGAGAACTAACTTATGAGGACAGATTGAAGGAAATGGGACTGCCAACTCTGCAAGATAGAAGAGGGAGAGGTGATCTAATAACTGTATAAGATAGTAAATGGAATTGAAAAGCTGGACAGATGAAAGATGAAAGGACACTCAAGGAAGATAAAAAAAAGTCGGTGTCTGAAGGTCACAAGAAAATACAGTTTTCCACATAGAATTGTAGACACCTGCAATGGATTAAAAGAGGAGGTTGTTGAAGCAATCAGTATACATAGATTCATGGAAATATTGGATATATGGAGATATTGAGACAGGACACTATGAGCCCTGCTTGAACCTTGTACAATACAACTAGGTAAGTGTAAAGATGGTAAGAAAAAACTTGGGCTGGGTCAGAGATACTTTTTACTGTAACATTTAGACAGAATGTCTTCTTCAGAGTGAATGATAGAAATGGAGAGAATAGCTGCTTATATTCACTCATTGTGGATCACATGTGCGGACGTCTGCCAGGGGAGCGCGCTGATTGGTTCATTAGTGTGAGTTTGGCTGCCGAACGAGATAGGCTTACAAAGCCCTCTCTATGGTTGGTGACGAGGGAGGTAGCAATGTATGCAACCTCTACCAGCTTCCTCTTCCTTTTCTCCATTTTTGTGTGTAGGGCCATCGCGTTTTCCCAACATGGCAAAAGTCCATGCTCCTCCGCATATAACACGAGGAAATTGGTGATTCTGTGGTGTCGTGGGTTGCTTTTATGCTCCTTTAATCTTCTTTCCATCCCCTGTGCTGTTTCACCATTGTACACAGCAGAACAGCCACCACAAGGGATGGAGTACACCACACTTTCTCGCCTCGTGTCATCACTCTTCCTTGCACGCACTAAGTCTTATAGTTTCTGCCCAGAGGCATACGCTACAACTAGGTAAATACAACTAGGTAAATCCACACATACACACACACACACATACCTACAAATATACAACAGAGTTCTTAATTTCTGAGGTACTTCAGGAGTTCGTTAGTGTTTACTGAATAGCTCTTAGCATAGATACACACTTCTTTAGGACTTCAGAAATTTGTCACTGTTTAGTGAATTCCACCTGAGAGCCACCAGACCTTTGGATGAGCACCTCCTGTAGAGGACACTGCACTATAATGAAACACCACCACACTAAATCAAATCAATGATGAGTGGACACTCTGTTAGATAGAAACCAAACTGTAAAAAGCATATTATAGATGCCCCCACTGTAATACAAATCACTGAACCAAGTAGAAGATCAAGCATAAATAAGAGCAAGAAATTCCTATCTCTACCATGAACAGTTGCATGGCAAGTAGTACTTACCATATATATAAGAGAGGATCTCAGGACCCCAGCTGGTGTAGCAGATGGTTAACAGGAATGGCAGTCGGTTATTCCCTGCTTTCTTCATCTTCTCTGACAGTGAGTAACTCACATAGTCACGTATTGGCTTTGTAACTCTAAAAGTAATTAATACACATAAATTAATGTTTTCTACAAAGAAAATATGTATTTATTTATAACAGTCTATGCAGCAATTGTTTTATATTTTTGAGCCCCAGTTTAATGTGACCAGTGTCAAAATTTTCTATTTACATTTTATGCTACATTTCTTGGAAACTCATCTCCTCTGACTTTTTTTCAGCCTCTTTCTCATCATCACAATGTTGCATCTCTTACTATCTTCTACTGTTATTTTCATGCTAACTGCTATTCTGATCTTGCATGCCTTCCCTCTTCCTGCAGTTTCGCTGCACAGGACATTCTTCTTTCATCATTATTCTGTCCAACTCTCTAATGTAAGACTTAACCAGTACTCTCAACCATTCATCCCTTTCTCTGGTAAACTCTGGAACTCCCTACCTGTTTCTGTATTTCCATCAACCTGTCTTTAAATAATGTGTGTGATGTTTAGAAATCTTCTTGTTAAGGATATATTAAAGAACTTTAGATAAGCAGGTAATTTGAGCAATAGGATTGTAGTTTGAGAGGTTGGAACATGCTGAATATACACAAACTTCCTGCAGGAAGAGAAGGTAGATGTTAACAGACAAGAGTAAAAGAGTTTGACTAGGCAAGATGAATGCATGGAGGCACACTTTCAGAGAATAATAAGAGGGACCCTATCGGGTCCATAAGTCTTCTAAGGGTATAGGCCAGTTAGGGTAGGGAAAATTGTCAATGTAAAAAATTTTAACCCTAAAATGGGAGCATGACTCCACCTAGTCACGAGCTAAGTGTTTTGAAAAATACATCATTTAAACATTTTTTAATCATTCCAAGACTATGAATTGATTGCTATTTAGGTGTCAGATCTAAGAGAGATGATTGCACTCCTTGTTGGTGTTGCTCTTTCCTTTTCAAGCAAGAGCTGTGATACCAAATGGACCTACACAGTAAAATTAGGTACGAACTTATAAACATGTATAGGGAGGAAAACATTGTTTATTTCACATAATACCTGTTCCTTCTACCATAGGCAATGAACACATTGTCTCCTTGTGTCTGTCAGTGATTAAAATCAACCCCCTGTTTTTCGCTTGGCACTGCGCCTGCCTCTAGCCACCCCCTCTGGTGGCCATCCATGCCATCCACTTCTGTACTGACACTCAATGCAGTTACACACGCTGTTCTTCGTTTCGTGTTTGCTGTCGGTGATCTCGCTTTTCAACTTGCTTACAAGATCTGAGGCCGCTTCTCCTTCCCCTGCTAAAAGTGAAGTGCGGGGTGAAGGCTGGAAACGCCCGCCCAGCAGTCTTGTGATGTCCGGAGCTTCGCCGGCCACCTCTCTGCCCCCCGCCATCCCTGCCGGTGCCGCTAAGAGAACATGTGCCCTTCAAGACTGCAGCAGGGTACTTCCTAACGCCTCCCACGACCCGCATACCGTATGTATAACGTGCCAGGGTTTATGCTCAGATGCTACAAGGTGTGAGGAGTGTGCAGGCTGGGACGCTCTTACTGTGGGGAGAACCAGCTCTTACCAGGCTAAGTTAGAATGACGCTGTTCCCGTTATGCTCGTTCTAGACGGCATGGTAGCGTTAGCGCCCCTAGTAGCCCCCCCAGTGGGCGGTCCGGGGCAGGGGGCATTTCTACAGGGGTGGAACGTGTGGACTCGCTATCTTCTATAGATTCCATCACCCCCCAGGACTCTGCTTCCCAGGCGGGCCCCACACACTCCCAGGAGGGCCAGCTTGCCTCCCTATTGACCCATGGTTCTCACTTTCAAGCTATGCTTTCAGATATGTTTTCTTCTCAGCTAAATGCATGTCTGAATAATTTAGCTAATATTCCAGCAAGTTCGTTGTCTCAGGCAGAGTGTCTGGCTAGTTCTAAACCAACCTCCCCAAAGCCCGCGTCGCCCAGTAGAGTGCAAGAGGCACTCCAAGCCGAGGGGGAACGGGGAGGTAGCCGGAGACACGAACCATCGAGTGTTCAACCAGGTAAGCGTCCCGCGTTGGCGGACGCCCCGTCGTTTACGAAACGGTCCCGGGCCGAGGTGGGGGGAAGCGTGCGGCCTGGCCCTCCACCACTTCCCCCGGCTTGGGACCCGGATGTGGTTCTAGCTGAGGTGCTTGGCCTGCTAGTCCATCCAAGACCCCTGGGTGACGGTCGGACTGCTTGTGGTGATACGGAGCGTCAAGCGCATCCAGCCACTCTGTCCAAGGGAGGTGGGGTGCGAGAGGCAGCACCACGTCACCCCTCTCCTTCGTCCACGGCATCCGAGGGGGGGATCGTCCGCTGGACCCCCCCTCGCCTGCTCATCGTCACCACCACCACTCGGCTCCACTCTCTAGGGTGTCGACGAGCCAACCCTCGCTCTCTCATGAGATGGGTTCGGTGCACGGTGCACCACCGCCTCCCCCCCTCATTTACCTTCCGCCACTCGTCCCTCCACGGCCCATGGCGGGTATGGAGACTCTGTTGTGGGGGGAGGGGAGGACGATTCGTCTGGTGCGGAAGACCGTCTGCCAGATCCCACACCTTCCTTCACGGCTATGATGGAATTCGTTTGTGAGAAGTTTCCAGAATTCCCGTGGTACGGCTACCCAAGACTGTGCCCCCATGCTCCCGGGTATGCAGCGGGGTGAAACTCCTGTCACCACTCCTCGCTTTAACCAAGCACAACCCATTAACTTTTTGATGAGACAAGCCTCCGAGGCGTTAATACAGGCCAACGAGTCCTCCAAGCCTTCATTCGCCAAGTATCCAGCACGACGGTACCACAGATGTTACAGGACGAGTGGTGATGAAAGCAGAAGTCGTCATGCGAGGGTGAACCCTGAATTGGTCCCGCATATGATCATACGTGGCGAACCGCGCGTCTCTCTGGCTCAGGGAGAGATGGTACGACTGGAGGAGGCCCTTCTCTCCATTCGAGACACACAGAACTTCCTGTTCTGGCTGATGGGTACCTTTGTCTCCCTCACGTCATCGGGGGAAGGCTCGACCACACAGGGACCCATGTTGAACCAACTGGTGCTCAGCATTCAGCGGGCTATGGTAGACCAATCCAGGACGACGGCCTTTGCCCTCACCAATACGAGAGCAGCGAGGAGGGAATCCCTTCTCTCCCACCTTCCACACTGCTTCAACACGGTTTCAAAGGCCCAGCTCCGCCGATCGAACATGGATTCTGATCTTCTGTTCGACTCTGCTACTGTGGACAAGGCCATTGGTCAAGCACAGCAGGCTGCTTCAGTGTCACTGACTGAGGCCGCAGCTAGGGCTCTTATCAAGCCTAAGCCAAAACCGGGAACACCACTAGTGGAGAAGCAACCTCGACCCTCCACCTCTTCTGACTCTCGGCCCCGTCCTGGTCACTCTCAGCAACGGTTACCCAACCAGCGCTTCCTATCTCGCCGTTCCCAAGATTCTGGACGTCCCACTTTGAGACAACCTAAGCAGTTGTTTCGAAAATGACGAAACATCAGAGACATCGCTAATTGGAGGCTGCCTCGCTCGGAATCTGTCCGCCTGGGAGGACATAGGGGCGGAGAATTGGGTCTCCTCGGCACTTGGCCTCTTACTTGACAGATTCCGAGCGAGGCAGGGCTTTGGAAGGGGAAGTCACAGCCCTACTCAACAAGAATGCCGTGGAGGAAGCTCCTCGTACACCTGGGTTCTACAGTCGGCTGTTTGTAGTCCCCAAAGTGACGGGGGATTTCGCCCGGTCATCGACCTCTCCTTCCTCAATCACCACATCATCACCACCAAGTTTCGAATGGAGACTGTGCGGACGGTTCTGGTGGCTGTCCGCCGCCACGACTGGTATCAGTCGATCTGAAGGATGCTTATCTACAAGTCCCTGTCCATCCTCTAAGCTGACGGTTTCTCCGCTTCGGTTGGGAGGGACGTGCGCTCCAGTTCAGTGTGCTGTGCTTCAGCCTGTCTACAGCTCCTCAGGTGTTCCCCAGGATCATGGCTCCTGCTTCTGCAGAATTACACAGGAGGGGCATCCGACTCCTTCAGTATCTAGACGATTGGCTTCTCCTGGCTCCGTTTCATCAAGAGGCGCATGATTCTACCCAGGTTCTGCTTCAGCTGTGTACCCGGCTAGGGATTCACATCAACCTAACCAAATCTTGCCTGCACCCAGCTCAAGAGATGGTCTTCTTGGGAGTCAACATTCGGACTCCTCCTTTGAGGGCTTTCCCGACGCGGAATCGGGTGGACAACCTTCTCCATCATCTGCAAACTTTTATGGATTCACTACACCCGACCGCCAAAGAGTCGCTAACCTTGCTTGGTCACATGGCGTCCCTTCTCTACCTGGTCCCGGGTGCTCAGTTACGCATGAGGAGCCTACAGTTTCGCCTTTGCTCTCAATGGTCCAGCTCGACGCAAGATGACTCGATGCATATCAGCTGGACTCCCGACAACCTTGCAGACTTACAATGGTGGACTCTGGAGTCGAATCTTCTCGCCGGCAGGGATCTACAAGACTTGTCTCCGGACTTCCTGCTGTACACAGATGCCTCCACCCAGGGTTGGGGCTGCTCTCTCCTACATCACACCGCGGGCGGCCTGTGGTCGGAGGAGGAATCCACCCTACACATCAATCTTCTAGAGTTACGGGCAGTTCGGCTGGCGCTCCTGCACTTCCAACACGTGCTACAGGGCAAGACAGTGGGAGTGTGTGCAGACAACACCACTGCACTGGCATATCTCTCGCACCAATCACTCTTCAGCACTAAACAACGAGGCACAGCGGACGTTACGTTGGTCAGAGAGCAAATCCATCTCACTCAGGACTCAATTCATCAGTGGGTCTCGCAACGTGGTGGCGTACTCTCTCAGCCGGAGGTCTCAGGTCCTGTCTACGGAGTGGACTTTCCATCACGAGGTCTGTTGAGCTCTGTGGCGGCTATGGGGCATGCCTCTCGTGGACCTATTTGCCACCAGCCAGAACTTCAGGCTTCCGGCATTTGTCTCCCCGTTCCCCGATCCCATGGCCATCGCGACGGATGTCTTCCTCTTCGCTTGGGATCACCAGGAGCTTTATGCCTTCCCTCCATTTCCAGCGATCAGGCCTCTCCTCTCTATGGCCTCTCTGTGGCCGTTCTGGCCACGCAAGGAGTGGTTCCCGGATCTACAGCAGGCGACCGTCGATACTCCTCGCCTCCTCCCAACACAGACAGACCTGTTGAGGCAACCCCACTTCCATCGCTTTCACGACAGTCTCCACATGCTTCAGCTGACCGCGTGGAAACTATCCAGCGACTCCTCCGTTACCAGGGCTATTCCCGAAGAGTTGCGAAGTTCCTGGCGGGATCTAGGCGGCCTTCAACAGTTATGAATTAACAATACAAATGGAGATGCTACCGACTATGGTGCCACCGGGAGGGACACACTGCCTCGGCACCTTCCAGTCAAAAGTTTGCAGATTTCCTCCTACATTTACACCAGGACTGTCATCTTTCCCTCTCTGCAGTCAAAGGCTACAAGGCTATTCCGCCTTAAAGGTTTTGACCTCTCTAACAATCCGGTCCTACGGGATGTCATACGTGCGTGCAGTCAACGGGTCCAGAGGCCAGAACGCACGGTGCCCCCTTGGAATGTGGATGTGGTCCTACATCATCTTGTTGAGGCACCTTTCGAGCCGTTGGATCAGTCATCTCTGCGGCTCTTGACACAGAAGACTCTCTTCCTAGTGGCTCTGGCGACGGCCAAGAGAGTTGATGAACTACAAGCTCTATCAGCCCACGTCGCTTTCCAGGGCGGCGACATGGTACTGTCTTTCCTTCCGGAATTTGTGGCCAAGACTGAAACTCCCACCAACCCGCTTCCCAGGGAGTTTGTTCTGACTAGTCTTTCAGACTCAGTCGGCTTAGATGATGAAGAACATCTCTGTCCAGTTTGGGCCCTTCGTTGGTACCTTCATAGGACGCGGTCTCCGTCTCGGCCTCGACACCTTTTCCTCTCGGCCCGGGACCCCAAGCGCCCTCTCTCCAAAGCAGCCATCTCCTATTTCCTCCGGCAGTTGATACGCTCTGCCCACGAGGACTTCCCTTACCATCTGGGCCCTTCTCTCCGGGTAAAAGCACATGATGTCTGGAGTGTGGCGACATCTCTATTGTGGCTCAGTAACAAGGCAGTGTCTGACATCATGGCGGTGGCCTGCTGGAGGACGCAGTCCGTCTTCGCCACTCATTACCTCAGGCTGGTTCACAGGGCCCAAGAAGGGGTCTTCTCTATGGGACCCATTGCGGCTGCGGGTAGCATCATTCCTTGACTCCTGCTGCTGCGTGCCTCACACTCCTTCACTCTGAGTCAGTTCAAGGGTCATGGCACGGGTCGATTGGGAGGTGCTACAGCCGTGGTTCCCAACAGTGGTCCAGTGGACCCCTTGGGGGTCCACGAAGGCCTGGCCGGGGGTCCACGTGTAATGATCATTTTTTTTTTTTCTCTATTTCTTTTTCAAAATAATCAAGTATCACCTAGTAACTCGCTTGCCTTCGTTTTCTTTAATAGCTTACCAAGACTTTTCTTGAGTGACTATTTAAAAACATTTTTTGAACGAGTTATTAACAACGAACATAAATGAATTAGTTTACGAGCAAGATTTATAAGAAAAATCTTTTAAAATCACATAGCATAATTCTTTTCGACCTTATTACATGCAAAAATTGTCTTATAAAGAATGTCCTTCGTGTTTTTTTTAAACAACTAGGAAGGCAATGACGTCATTCGCGGGAACGTCTCTCATTCGTCCGTTTCCAAAACATGAAATATAAAAAAAACAAGAGTTCTGCATATATTTATAACTCAGCCAAAGAAGCCAAAGAAGAGAAATCGACTTGAAATGAGTAGTGATATGAGACTCGCATGTTCTGAGACCAAACCAAACATATTAAAACTGGTCGCGGACTGCAAAGAGCAGGTCTCGCATTGAAATTGAAATTCGCGTTTTTGACAAAATTGAGGCGGGGTCCACGGAAAGTGCCCGAAGACCGTTAGGGGTCCACGAGCCGAATCCAGTTGGGAACCACTGTGCTACAGCAACACGGGACAGCGTCCTCCTCTACGCAACTTCTGCTCCTTTCTGGTAAGGATCGCAAACCTTTGTGGACTTTATCGCCCATACTCAACCCCCTAATTAGAATTGCCCCACCGCCTAAGTGTGGGAATCTGCCTATGGTAGAAGGAACAGGTATTATGTGAAATAAATAACATTTTTATAGCTAAAATGTATTTTTTCACTTACCTGTTCCTTCTACACACTCGCCCTTCCTCCCCACGCAATGCTCCTCTTATGAGCTATTTCTCAATGTATTAGAGAAGTGGATGGCATGGATGGCCACCAGAGGGAATGGCTAGAGGCAGGCGCAGCGCCAAGCGCAAAAGAGGGGGTTGATTTTAATCACTGACAGACACAAGGAGACAATGTGTTCATTGCCTATGGTAGAAGGAACAGGTAAGTGAAAAAATACATTTTAGCTATAAAAATGTTATTTATAGACCTGTAGAGTGGACACTCAATACTCAAGCATCTCAAAAGTCAAACTTTTCAATATTAGAATGCAAAAGTTTGATTTAGTGCTCAAAAAAACATCTAGTACTTGAAAGTAAGCACATGTGATTGTAAACAATTCCTCTCCACCACTGCCACCCACAAGAGGTATCCACAAAAATTTGTGGTGGTTGGTAAGTGAAGGATGCCAGCTCACCTAAGAGTGTTCATTAGCATCACTACTATGATATCATGGTGGAAGATAGCCAATCAAAAGGTGGCATTACTCTAGGGCTGAGGAAAATCATATGAAATTCTTCACAAACTTTGATACAGCATCACATGCTCACATCTACTACTCACTACAGTCAGCACTCCTCACAGTAATATCATCATGGCTAGTGAACCCCATAATATAACAAGGAGACAATGATTCCTAGATACCAAGACCTTAACCCTGGTGGAGGTGGTGCAGTGTCAGGGTGGTGATTTCAGGCAGAGAGTATCACTATCAGTTACTGCCACAGAATCAAGGTAATCCTCATAACAATATTGTATATGAATAAGTAGATGATATCAATTATAGAAGGCAGTGGTGAAGCCAAAATATAAATATTGCAGCGAAAACAACACACATGAAAAGAACCATATTGTTTTTTCCCATTACTTCTTAACAATGGCTATTGCGTTCTTAGGTATTGCGGCGATGTGAAGGGACCAATTTCTTGCAGTAGCTGGGGTTGAGTGAAGTTTTTGTTTTTTTTCCTTTCTTTTTTTACTTAAAATCAACTGGAACAGATTAAATGTTCTTACATTAATTTCAATGATAAAAATAGCTTCATAATTCGAATTTTCACAATTCGAACAGTGATAAAGAAGGAATTAAGTTCGAATCAAGAGGTACCACTGTATATATATATATATATATATATATATATATATATATATATATATATATATATATATATATATATATATCAGATATCATGAAAAATTGGCCCCTTAACATCACTGCAATAGCTAAAATCTTGAGAACCATTGTAGTAATAGAAGTAATAGAAAAAATAAAATTGTGTCCTGGTCCACCAGAGTGGCAACATGATTTGACATATTGGCACCTTGTTTTCCCTTCATCTAATCATAATTCATAGATATTGTTCACATTTTGATAGTATAAAGTAAACACAGACATGAAATGTATAAAAAAAAAAAACAGGCATAACAAAAGACTTATTTCCTTCTGTGTGAAACTCCTGAGTCTGATGAAGACTGAATAGTCTTCCGTCTCATGCATTGAATACGGGAACAGATCGCATAGTATTCCCCCCTCCCCCTCACTTCGTCCCTATAAGGAATTATTTGAAAAGTATAAATAATAGTACAGTAAGTCCTCGCAGATAGCGAGTGTTATAGACTGGCAAAACCCTCGCTACCTGTGAAACCGCTATCCTGGGGGCAAACTTCTTACCTAAAAAAGTAAAAATAGTCTGAGACTCCAAGTCTGACCCCCCTATTTTCCGTGTATAGCCACCAATTTAATACAAAATTGGAACTACTACTACTACTAATTCATATTAATACGATAGGATACATAAACTCACTTGTAAGGGCTACGAAGTGCAGTATATTGAAAGAAGAGTGCAAAAAAGAAAAAGTGTGAGGTGGGTTACGCCTACTGGCGCTGCGTGCTGGGGCCGGGCTGCTGGTCGGGGCTGTCTGTCTGTCTGTCCGTCTGTTCACTCACTCGCGCCAGCCTCTCAATTCTGTTTGCCTCTATTTCCTCTTCTTCCCTTCCATCAAACATATCCTCATCTTCAGGTATTGCATCCTCTTCTGCTAAAACAGGTGGGTCGTCAAAATCATCATCATCATCATCATCATCACTGGCATTGATGATCATCTGAAGCGTTGCCCTTTGTCTGTCTTGCTGGTTTCGCATGAATCTGGTGATTAAAGTTTGTTGCCTGGCTGCAATTTTCTCATTTAATTTAAGGTTAAACAAGTTTGTTAGCTTACTCAGGAGGTGTTTGGCCTCATCACTCTCTTCAAACATTAGATCTTCGACTTTGGTTTCGCATTCGGCCAGTAAACTGAGGATGGCAGAAATGTCTTTAGTCGTTGGTGCTGGCTTGGGAGTTTCCACACTGTCCATTTCCTCTTCACTGTTCTTTTCTTCCTCCAAGTCCTGCTGAATCAAGTCTTCAATGGGTTGTTCAGAGTTTTTATCCTCAACACTCCATTGCTTCTTCGGCTTACCTCGCATAAATTCCCTTGGTTTCGTTGCTTTCTTGCCCTGCCTCTTGTCTGGTCCACCCCCACCATCTCGCCCACCACTCGGAGGTAATCCTGAGGTAGATACCATGATCACTTGGCTAGAAAATACAGCCCTAGGGAGACGAAAAACCACAATGAAACAGGTGTTGTTGTTTGTTGTTGTTGAGTGGCGCGGGAAATATCGCTCAGCGCTCGACCATCAAACATCGCTACCTGTGAAGCAGTAATCGCTATGAGAGTGTCGCCACTTGGTCGCTATCCGCGAAATCGCTATGCAAAAAAACGCTATCTGAGAGGCTTTACTGTACAAAACTGCAAATAGTTGTACTATCGAACACACTACCTACTTTTTATCTTACAATGTGCCAAATTATTGTATTTGTACGATAATTATCATACGTCTGAGAACTGTGGGTGGTAGAGGAGGGCGTAGCAAAAGTGTGTTAGCCAATCACAGCCAAATATGTCACTCAAACTCTGGCAATCGGCAAGTGAGTCTGGCCAACTAGTATGACATAGCCATCTGGAAAGGCTCGTTTATGAGATAGGCTCCTTCATGAGACACGATAGCTCCAATTGAGACACCTGTTAGCCATTTAAATGTGTCTTTTTGTGTTCCTATGATAGCTTTGAAACACAATAGCAAAACTTGTGTTAGCTGGGGGGATGAGTGTACATATATACAATGGTACCTCTTGATATGAACTTAATTCGTTCTTTTTGGCTGTTTGAATTGTGAAAATTCGAATTAGGAAGCAATTTATACCATTGAAATTAATGTAAAAACATTTAATCCGTTCCAGTTTATTTTAAATAGAAAATACAGTGGTACCTCTTGATTCGAACACCCTTTGACTCGAACACTTCCCAATCCGAACACGTTTGGCAAACAAATTTTGACCTACAATCCGAATGCAGCTTCTCAATTCGAAAAAAAAAAGAAAAAAAAAACATGGCGGCCGATTCGCCTTTCCGCCAGTCGGCCGGTCTCACTTGTACTTCGCCGTGAACACCTCTGTCTCGTGAACGGCTTTCAAGTCACTCTGGCCCCTAGTTGCCTTGGTTACTCCGGCCCCCAACCCTGATTACCTCGGAAGACGGACAGTTTGTCCACGGACGTTTTGGTCACGGACACATTGGCCACCAAATCGCCACCCGAGGGCTTTTTGGCCACGGAAAGTAGGATATTTTGGCCACGGGACAAAACATGAAGAAAAAAAGTATTCTTTAATGTAAAAACAATAATATTCTTTAAATTAAAAACCATAAGTCTGCTATAGGTTAGGTTAGGTTAGGTTAGGTTAGGTTTTTAAGGCAAATGACCAAAACATCCGTAGCCAAAATGTCCGTGGCCAAAACATCCTCCAAAGGTTTGCTGCCGTGGCCAAACCGTCCTAGTTTGGTGGCCAATGACCAAAACGTCCGTAGCCAAAATGTCCGTGACCAAAATGTCCTACACTCGATTACCTCCTACCTACCACCCAATTCAATGCAGCTTCTTCTCTAGTTACTGGCAAACTTGTTTACTAATGAAGATATATTGAACACTTTAAACAACCAATGAAGAATGAAATGTTAAACACCATTGTCATTTGCACAAACTACGATAATACAGTAATTTGCAGTTTTGTACAATAATTTATACTTTTCTTGAAATAATTCCTGTTGGAAATGATGTTGTGAGAATATATTCTACTTGATGAGAAAGAGAGAGAGAGAGGTTGGGGGGGGGGAGGGAGAGAGGATGGTGAGTGGCTGGAGGAGGGGAGGCGGCCTACTCGGTCTGTTTGCGTATCGAATGGGAGATGATAAGGACGGAGGGAGGGGGAAGGGAGGAATACTACGTGATCTGTTCCTGTATTCAGTGCATGGGAGGGAGGTGGGGACCGGGGGGAGGCTTGTCTAGTCTTCCTCGGAACTCGGAAGTTTCACACCAAAGTAAACAAGTTTTTTTGTTATGCTTTTTTTTTATTTATTGTATTTATTAATTTTTTTTTATGCATTTCATGTCTGTGTTTACTTTGTACTCTCAAAATGCAAAGAATATCTATGAATTATGATGAGATAAGGGGAAAACAAGGTGCCAATTTGTTAAATCATGTTGCCACTCTGGTGGGTCAGGACCAATTTTGTTTTTTCCCATTACTTCTTAACAATGGCTATTGCATTCTTAGGTATTGCGGCGATGTTAAGGCACCAATTTCTTGCAGTAGCTGGGGTTGAGTGTAGTGTTTATTTAATTTTTACTTAAAATCAACTGGAACAGATTAAATGTTTTTACATTAATTTCAATGGTAAAAATTGCTTCCTAATTCGAATTTTCCCAATTCGAACAGCCAAAAAGAATGAATTAAGTTCAAATCAAGATGTACCACTGTACTACATTCAACCCCAGCTATTGCGAGAAATTGGTCCCTTAACAGCGCCACAATAGCCATTGATAAGAAGTAATGGGAAAAAATAAAATTGGTCTGGGCCCACCAGAGTTACAACATGATTTAACAAATTGGCACCTTGTTTTCCCCTCATCTCATCATAATTCATAGATATCCTTCACATTTTGAGAGTATAAAGTAAACACAGACATGAAATACATAAAAAAAACAGGCATAACCAAACACTTATTTACTTTGGTGTGAAACTCCCGAGTCCTGATGAAGACTAAACAGGCTTCCCCTGGGTCCCTGCCTCCCTCTCGTGCACTAAATACAGGAACAGATTGCATAGTATTCCTCCCCTCCCCCTCACTCCGTCCCTATTCACTCCCGTTCGATACACAAACAGACCGAGTAGGCTGCCCCCCCCACTCCCTCCCTCCTCCAGCCACTCACCATCCTCTCCCACCCCCCTCCCTCTCTCTCTCTCTCTCTCTCACTCTCTCTCTCTCTCTCTCTCTCTCTCTCTTTATCAAGTAGGATATATTCTTGCAGCATCATTTCCAGCAGGAATTATTTCAAGAAAAGTATAGATTATTGTACAAAACTGCAAATTATTGAATTATCATAGTTTGCGCAAATGACAATGATATTTAACAATTTATTCTTCATTTGTTGTTTAAAGTGTTAAATATATCTTCATTAGTAAATAAGTTTGCCAGTGACCAGAGTAGAATGCCGCATTGACTGGAATGGTGGGTAGGAAGTGACCCCGGGTTGGGGGCTGGAGTAACCAAGGCAACTTGAAAGCCATTCACGAGTCGCAATAGAGAGAGGTGTTTATGGCGGAGAAATGCAAGCAAGACCAACCGTCTGGCGGAAAGGCAGCGTCGGCCACCACATGTGTTTGTGTTCGAATTGTAAGGCCACGTTCGGATTGGAGGTCAAAATTGTTCACCAAATGTGTTCGGATTGGGAAGTGTTCAAGTCAAAGGGTCTTCGAATCAAGAGGTACCACACACACACACACACACACACACACACAGACACACACACACATGAGAGCAGAGGATTAACAAAAATGTTTCTATTGGAGGGTCATAGACATAAAGATTCTGAAGTGGTAGGTAAGCAGGGAGGAGGCCAACATAGTAAATTAAGTAAGTTGAGTGAAAGCTATAAAGTGGTGTATACTAATATTAATGGACTAGTTTCCAGGTTAAGAGAATTGAACATTCAGCTGAAGAAAGCCATCCCTGACATAATTGGATTAACAGAGACAAAGTTGTATGAGGAATTACAAGAAGCCAAGAACATTGGCCAAGGCAACTATAATATATGGGAAAAAAGAAGAACAAACAAGAAGGGAGGAGTATGTTACTAGTTAAGAAAAATTTATGAGTGTCTGATATAAAATGTGGAAAGGGATCAGATGAGGTATTAAAGATCAGTGTTGAAGACATCCACAGCAGAATAAGACATTGTATTGTGACATATGTACCTCCAAAGACTAACACATAGAACAATGAAGAATATAAGAATATGTTGTTATTACACATACTACAACCCATAAATATTAATTATTGCTTAAGCCCTATCTACACCTATCTACACAACAAACTTACACATATGTCTACCAGCTCGTGAAAAGGAAACGAAATACTTGAGTTACCCCCTTCCTCGTTTTCTTTGATGACCCCGTGAACCTTTCTCTATCCCAGGAGCCCTGTATCAACACAAGGAACCCTCATTCGCCTTTTTGCTGTAGCAGTGACTACACACTGTTTCCAGCTATGTGTTTGCACCGGTTTCAGCCGGTCGTTTGGCTTTGTTTGATTGTTTTGTTTTCTCTCCCTTGTCTTTATTTACTTGCAGGGAGGATTTTCGGTGTTGTATTATGGCACGTAAATGTTTCAAGTGTTCTCCCTACCTTCCTTCATCCAATGTTGATCCTCATTTTTCTTGTTTGTCATGTAGGGAGGTGTTTTGTAGCCTTGATTCCCTTTGTGACAGCTGTAGGGATTTGTCCCACGATCAGTTTCAACGTCTGTTGGTGGGTATAAAAGATCGTATGGAGAGGAAAATGGCGTCTGCGTCGTCTGCTACAGGTAAACATAAGTCTTCCTCCTCTTCCCAACAGCTGGACAAAAGGATGGGCAGGATGGAAGAGATGTTGGATAAGCTTTCCCAGGTCCTTCTCTATTCTTCTTCAGGCTCTCCATTCTCGGGTTTCGTGTCACCTGCCTCCCAGATGGGCAGTTCCCAGCCAGGACCTAGTGGTACACAGGGTAAGACTTTATGGGGGTGAGGTTGGCGTCAGCCATCAGGCTCCCATGCCCAGCGGCCATCTCACCACCCAGGATACGGAGGTCGGCATCTGTCATAAAGCTCCCATGCTTGGCGGCCAGACTCCTATCCAGGATACTGTTGATGGCGTCTGTCATACGCCTCCCATGCCTGGCAGCCATCAACTTATCCCCAGACCTGGATTGAGTTTAGGTAAGGCTAATCAAGTTCACCAGGTAGGGGGGTTAGGTCACGGCCAATCAGTTTCTGTGCCTGGTGACCTTCTCCCTGCCCAGGACATGAGTATTCCTGTCAACCATATGGCTCCCATGCCTAGCAACCAATCTCATGATCCTAGTACAGAGGCTGGCGTCCCTTTGGCTCCCAGGCCAGATGGACAGTCTCTTCCTCACAGTGGCTGGGACTTGGGTAAGGCTTCCACTGTGTCATTTACAGCTCCTGTGCCTAGTGGCCCTTATTTCCAGGGCACTGGGGTTGGCCATGAGTTTGTGCCTCCAGTGACAGATGGCCATCCTCTTTCCTCTACTGCTGGTGGGGATGATGAGGATGAGATACCTTCCACTCAGACCGCTGTGTCCCCTTTTGTGCACCTCATAGGCCAAGTGAGGGACTACCTTCAGTTGCCTTCACCAGAGGTCACTTCCTCAGCCCAACTTACGGGAGTAGAGAGGGTACAGGGTTCACGCCTGCCCTGCCATCCCCCTCTTACTCTCCCACGGTCGCTTATGGCTCAAGCTGTCCGTGAGGAAGTTCAATGCAGATCCCGAAAGGAGCCTAAGCCTTCTTCTGCTTTTTTTAAGTTACCGAGGGACTGGTATGGACGAACCAGATCCTTTTATCTGCCTGAGGGGACCTTGACGACTTCACCTCCAATTAACGAAGAGTTGTTGGGTCCAAGGCCTTTGGGTAGCCAGTCAGTCTCTGTCTCCTCTCGCCTTTTGACCCAAATGGAGAGAGTATATAGTTCCATGGCTGACATTGCCTCTTGGGTGGACCAGGTTTTGGCAACGTCGGCTGGTACTGCTTCGGGTATGGAGCAGGGTGTATTGGAGTTCCTGTCAGCCCTGGCCAAGGCCAACAAGGACATTCTTCGTCCAACAGAGGAGCTGCGTTGTAGACTCCTTATGTTATGGAGGCAAGCTGTGGTTGAGTCTTTGCCTCGTACCTTTTCTGACAGGGACAGGATGCAATTGCTTTCTTCTCCCTTTTCTGACATGCTGTTTGACCCCACTGTAGTGGCCAGTGTGCAGGACAAGGAGCATTTGGCTTCTCAGCAACTCATGCTTTCTTCAGTGGTGCAAGGTTTGGCCTCCTCCTTTCGGGATTCTTCCTCTGCTTCCCGTAGGGGTACAGTGAGACAGTAGGCAAGGAGAGGTTCAGCTGTTCGTGCCTCCTCATCGACATCAGTCCCCAGGACTTCCTCGATGGCGGTGTCCTTTCGAGCCAGAGGTTCCCGCAGTAGCGGATCCCGTGGCCGGGGAGAATTTCGCTAGGGAAGTGGTTCTCTCTCCAGTGCCTGTTGGCGCTTGCCTGCAGCAGCACTGGCGAGAGTGGATGGAGGTGGGGGTGGGTATGTTCTCCCCTTTCTGCGCCCTCCTCCTTTGTCAGCAGGGCCCATAGAGTTTGTGAGCTATGCGGTGGGGTCGGACCGTCAACTGGCCTTAGATATGGTGGTGAAGGACATGCTGGGCAAAGAGGCCATAGAACTTGTGGTGGACAAGCCAGAAGGATTTTATGCCTGGCTGTTCCTTGTACCCAAGATGACAGGAAGATGGAGACCTGTTTTCGATCTGTCGGCCTTAAACACCTTTTTAAAAGTCAGCCCCTTCCGTATGGAGACAGTGGCGTCAGTTTTGGAGTCAATGAGAGTGGGGGATTGGACAGTATCTCTGGACCTGAGGGATGCGTATTTCCAAGTGCCATCCACCCTCAGTCTCGCAAGTACCTGAGGTTCATTTGACGAGGCAAAGTGTTTCAGTTCCAGGTTCTTTGTTTTGGCCTCGCCACTGCCCCACAGGTATTTACCAAGGTCATGGCGCCAGTGTCTGCATGGGCTCATCGACAAGGTTTCAGCATGCGCTGCTATCTGGACAATTGGCTGGTCACAGGATCCTCTCTCCAGATGTGTATAAGCACTGCTCGAGCTATTCTTGGCCTGTGCACTCGTTTGGGCATTCAGTTAAATCTGACCAAGTCAGATCTAGTACCCAGTCAGAAGAAACAGTACCTGGGTATGGTACTGGATTCGGTGCAGGCTCAGGTATTTCCATCATCGGAAAAGGTGACCAGGTTTCAGTCACTGGCTCACACTTTTCTGGAGGACAGAGCTCCTACCGTGGTGCTATGGAGGTCACTCCTAGGCCATCTAGCTTCCCTGGAGAGGAGAGTTCCAGGGGGCCGAGTACGCTCACGGTCACTTCAGTGGTGCCTGGAGTCTCACTGGAAGGCTGCATCAGACCCAACCTGGTGGAGGGTTCCTCCATCACAGCGATGTCTGGAGGACCTTTTTTGGTGGATGGATCCAGCGCATCTCTGCAGGGGAGCTCCCTTTGTGATGGCCCTTCCAGAACAGACTCTGTTTTCGGACGCATCCCATTACGGATGGGGTGCTCATCTGGGGGATTCTCTCGCATCGGGGGTGTGATCCCCAGAGGAGAGGAGATTTCACATCAACCACCTGGAGATGATGGCTGTGTTCCTGGCTCTACAGTCTTTTCATCAGGAATTGTCAGGGAGGGTGGTTTCTCTCATGTCAGACAATTCGACAGTGGTCGCCTACTTACGAAACTCGGGAGGCACTCGGTCCGAGTCTCTGTTGGGTCTAGCAGGGGAGGTTCTCCAATGGTGCGAGAATAACTCCATCTCTCTTCGCTCCAAGTTCGTGCCGGGACGCTGCAAAGCAGTGGCGGACGTCCTCAGTCGCGAGTGTGTGGGGTCCGAGTGGACTCTGCATCCAGCAGTGTGCAAGAGGGTGTTCCAGGTGTGGGGGACTCCTCAGGTAGACCTGTTTGCAACAGCCTTAAATCACAGGTTGCCATTGTATGTGTCTCCCCTACCAGACCCGGGAGCTTGCAAAGAGGACGCGTTTGCGTTCCAGTAGGAGGACTTGGACTCGTATGCGTTTCCTCTGTTCTCTCTGATTTGTCGAGTGTTGGTTTGACTCAGGGAGGCCACTTGCATTCGAATGACGCTAATTGCTCCGTGGTGGCCTCAGGCAGACTGGTTTCCTCTGCTTCTGAGTCTGCTAGTAGACAGTCCTCGAGTTTTGCCTCAGTGGGCTTCACTGTTCCGCCAGCCTCATCGTCACCTCTTTCATCAGTCTCCAGAGGCCCTTCATCTTCACGCGTGGAGACTCTCCAGCATCTCTTCCAAGCAAGAGGCTTTTCGCGGAAGGCTGCTGGAGTCATGGCCCTTCCAGTCAGACAGTCCTCGGCAAAAGTCTATCATGCAAAATTGTCTGTCTACTGTGGTTGGTGTCAGTCGCGGGGTTATGATCCTCTCTCAATCTCTGTGGTGGACTTAGCAGATTTTTTTATGTTTCTTTGGAACATGAAGCGTTTGTCCTTGCCTTCCATTAGGGGCTATCAGTCAGCTTAAGGCCCCATTTTAAGGCAATCTGGCTTGAATGTCTCTCATAATTTGGATCTGTCAGCCCTGTTTCGAGGATTTACCAAGTTGGCTCCTCCTCATTTCCCACGCATTCTTGCATGGGATTTGTCTTTAGTTTTACGTTCGTTAATGAAGTCCCCTTTTGAGCCTCTTCATTTGGCTTCAATGAGGGACGTGGCTTTGAAAACTTCTTTTCTTTTGGCTTTAGCTTCAGCTCGTCGGGTTAGCGAGCTGCATGGACTTTTGGCAGAGGTTCGTCACTCTTAGGGTTAGTCCTCCATGACCTTTTCTTTGGCCCCGGATTTTATTGTGAAGACCCAACTTCCCGGGGATGAATCTCAGTCAGATTTCACGATTCCTGCTCTTAAGAACTTTGTTGGTGACTCTGAGGAAGACCGGCTTTTATGCCCAGTCAGAGCTGTAAGGGAATATCTTTGTAGGACCAGGGATTGTTGTCCTCGATGCTCCAGACTTTTTGTGACTGTTCCTGAACCTAGACGTGTGGTGCACCCTCATACCATCTCTCACTGGATATGTAATGTCATACAACGGGCACATGGTGATGTCTCAGAGGAGGACATGTGCTTGGTTCGGGTTAGGGCACATGAAGTTCGGGCGGTAGCTACAAGTACCTTGTTCAGGAAAGTTCCGGAGTATTCCAGCTGTCCTTCGGGCAGGAACCTGGAAGTCTATGTCCACATTTGCTTCTTTTTACCTTAGAGATGCTACACATCGGTATTTAGATACCTTTTCTCTGGGACCAGTGGTGTCTGCTCTTAGGGTAATTGAATGATGACCAGGTTACATATGGTTATATGTATTGTTACTCAGTATAGAGAGTTTAGGTTCCTTTTCTTCTGAGTTGGAAAAGCTTTTTTTTGTGAAGCTTGTCTCCCTCCTCTTGTTTGGTTGCTATTTTCATGGGATACAAGATGTGGCAACTTTCTCCGGACATGACCTTTGCGCTGTAAGTTTTTTTCTTGTGTTATGTAAGGGCTCTTTGAGGGTAAAAGTTTTTTTTTTTTTTTTTTTGTGGGGTGAGGTCATCCTCCCTCCTATACTTGGGATTCAGTTGTAAGCAATAACTAATAATTATGGGTTGTAGTATGTGTAACAAATAGGGTTTTTTAATGTAAAATCCATTTTTATCTACACACTTACCCATAATTATTAATTATAATTGAGTTTCCCTTCCTCCCTCCCCTCTATGACCTCAGGCTAGAGGCGAATAAGGGTTTCTTGTGTTGATACGGGGCTCCTGGGATAGAGAATGGGTCACGGGGTCATCAAAGAAAACGAGAAAGGGGGTAACTCAAGTATTTCTTTCGTTTCCTTTTCATGAGCTGGTAGATATATGTGTAAGTTTGCTGTGTAGAAAGGTGTAGATAGGGCTTAAGCAATAATTAATAATTATGGGTAAGTATGTAGATAAAAATGGATTTTACATTAAAAAATCCTATATTCGTGGCAAAAACAAGTTTAGAGATGATAAAAGACAATAAGGTGATTTTGATAGGTGATTTCAACTGTAAAGAGGTTTGCTGGAAGAATGGCATACTGAGGGATTGCTTTTCAGTTCCATTTACTATCTTATACACTGTTATTAGATCATTTCTTTCTCTTCTATCTTGCAGAGTTGGTAGTCCCATTTCCTTTAATCTGTCTTCATGTGTGTGTGTGTGTGTGTGTTTGTGTGTTTATGTGCCTAGTTGTATTTACCTAGTTGTATTATACAGGGTTTGAGCGGGGCTCATAGTGTCTTGTCTCTCTATCTCCATATATTCAACATTTCCTTGGTGTAATAACCTCCTCTTTTAACCGATTACAAGTGCCCACAATTCTACGTGGAAAACTTTACTTTTATGTGTCCTTTAGACACTGACTCTTTTGATCTTCTTGACTGTCCTCTCATCTGTCTGTTTCCTTCTTCCATCATCACCAGGTTTTGCTTGTCCAACTTTTCAATACCAATTACTATCTTATACAGAGTTATTAGATCTCCTCTCTCTCTTCTATCGTGTAGAATTGGCAGTCCTATTTCTTTTAATCCATCTTCATATGTCAGCTCCCTTGATCCTGGTACCATTTTTATGGCTACTCTTTGGATCCTATCTAATTTCCTTATATCCTTTTTCGCATCTGGTGACCACACCACAGCAGCATATTCCAACTTCGGACATATCATACTGGTTAGAATTTTGTTCATCATGTCCTTATCCATGTAGTGGAAAGCCACCCTAATATTGGTTAATGTTCCATATGTTGATCCAAATAGCTGATTTATGTAATTCTGGGCTCAATGTATCTTGTATCACCACCTCTGGTTCTTTTTCTTTCTTGGTCTTAAGTATTTCCTCCTGTCCCATCTTGTAGTTCCATTTTGGCCTTCTTTTGCTTTTGCCTAGCTCCATCACATGACATTTCTTTGCATTAAAATCCAGTTTCCACCTCTTACTCCATTCATCAATCTTGTTTATATATCCTTGTAACTCTCGACAGTCATCAGTGTTCTTAACAACTCTCATCAATTTGGCGTCATCTGCAAACAGATTCACATAGCTGGTCATTCCACACTGCAAATCATTTACATATATCTGGAACATTATGAGTGCTAAGACTGACCTCTGCAGAACTCCACTTATTACATTTCTCCAACTTGAAGTTGCTTCCTTGATCACAGTTCTCATTTCTCTATCCTTCAAATAATCTTGCATCGATTCTAATACTTTCCCTCTCAGTGCACCTATCTGTTTCAGTTTCCATAAGTCTTTTATGCAGAATTCTATCAAATGCTTTTTGATATCTAGGTAGACAGCATCCACCCACCCCTCTCTGTTATCGATTCCTTCAATTACTTGTGTATAGAAATTTAGTAGGTTCGTCACACGTGATTTTCCTTGCCTGAATCTGAATTGCCTATTAGATATAACTCCATTGTCTTCCAAATATGTCACTTATATATATATATATATATATATATATATATATATATATATATATATATATATATATATATATCACTTTAATTAATATCTCACAGATTTTGCTGACAACACTTGTTAGTGACACAGGGTCAGTCTTCTTTCCTCCTTTGTAAATTTGCACTACGTTGGCCCTCTTCCACTCTTGTGGCACTCTCCCCTCCTCTATTGAGCTGGTGATCACTTCCCAAATTGGCTGTGTTAGTTGATCTTTAAATCCCCATAATGTCCAGCCTGGCACTCCATCTGGTCCCATTGCTTTTCTTACATCAAACTTCCCATTAGTCTGCCAACATCTTGCCTCTATACCCCAACCTCCTTTAATCCCTCCTGTGCCTCTGTCATGTTTGGTTCCATAAATGCCTCCTCTTCTGTGAATACTGATTTGAAGCTCTCATTCATAATTTCACTAAGATTTTCTGCTGTTTGGTATGTTTTTTCTCTCTTTACTATCTTATCTATGGTTTCTTTACACTTTATCTTTCCATTTATATACTTATAGAAAAGTATGGGTTCATTTTTACACTTTTCTACCACATCCTTTTCAAAAGTTATTTTCTCCTTTCTTCTTATCCTGACATACCAACTTCTTGCTTCTTTGTATCTCTCTCTATTACTTTCATTTCTCTGCTTCTTCAGTTTCCTCCAAGTTCTGTCCTTTGCCCTCTTCGCTTCTGCACATCTAGCATTGTACCATGTGTGTTTGCTACCATTTATTTTGTGTTTAGATACATATCCATACCTTCTTTATCCTTCCTCAGGAATATTTCATATTTCTCCTGTGCTGCTTTACCACTCATGATCTCTCTCCAATCTATACTTTCCAAAAATTTCCTTAAGTCTTCCAAGTTGGCTCTTGCATAATTTAACTTTCTATTTTCATAATCCTCTTCTCTTCTTACTAATGCTCATATTTGTAATTCCATTTCAATCAAGACATAATCACTTTTCCCCACTGAGCTTAGGTACTTAATGATGGGATGGAGTTGTTTTTCTTGTGAATACCAGGTCTAGCATTGAAGGTTCTTCTCCCCTGAGCCTGGTGAATTCTTCCACCCATTGATCCAGAGTGTTTTCCATGGCTAACTGCAACATATCTTCACTCCATGTTCCTGCATTTCCACTCCATTCCATTTATTGCCACTTCACACCTTTACAGTTAAAGTCTCCCACTAGTAGTACCTTCTTGTCCTTTCTTATCAATTCATCCAGGCATTTTAACACCTCCTGCATTACTTTATGTTCCAACTTCCATTATTTGTTTTTGGTGGCACATATGTCACTATAATTTTCTTCCTTTCTCCTCCATTGGCTTGAATTTTTATACCAATGACTTCTGCCATGCCATCACCATATTGCACTCCCTCCCCAAAGATGTCCTCTTGCACCATTATTAGTACCCCTCCTCCTCCTTTTCTTTTCATATCTCTCCTCCAAATTTTGTATCCCTCTTGTTGGAAATTTATGTGGATTTCTTCCTTTAATTTTGTCGTTGCCATGCAGAATACAACTGGTTTTTGAGTACTTAAATAATCCTTTATTTTTAACATACTAGAATAACTAGATAGTAACCCATCCACATTCGTATATGCTACTTTTAATTTGCTACTCTTTTCATCACTGCTGCTGCTGCTGTGGTTCCTCTCCTTCCTCTTCCTTCTTCCGAATAAACTATCTCCTGAGCCTCATATCTAGCAACCTCCAGTAAAAAATTTTCTTCTCAGGCTCTTTCCTCTTTAAGTTTTTTTTCCTAAGCCTCTTGTCTTAGATCTTTTTCCTTCTGTCTTTCTTCCAAATTCATGTGTCTTTTTATCCATACTCTTCATTTTGAGTCAGTCTACCAGCTCTCGTTGTTATTTCCTCCACTACCAATTGTGACCTCATCCTCACTTTCAGTGGCCTTGTATTTCCTTTACTTACCAATTTTATGTGTTTCTTCAACCCCCTTTACTAGGCTTTGTGTGTCATCCTGAACCTTTTCTATGACCTTTTTTATTAATTCTCCTTCTTCTCTTTCTCTCCCGTATTTATTACGATTTTTCTTTTCCAGTAATCCATAAATTACCATACATTTCTTTCTGTCCACCATATCCCTCACCAAGTTTTCCTTTTCCTTAATAATCTGCATAACAGTGTCCTTTGTCTTGTCCTGTATTTGTTTCTTTATTATCTCAGCAAAACTAATCTTTTCTTTCTCCCTTTCTTTTTTACATACATTTTGCAATTCTGTCAGCTTGGAGTCACTACAAACTTGATAAAAAATTTTTCTGAACCATCCTTCACTTTTCCTTTAAGATCTAGCTGGCCTTCATGGTTCACATATTTTCATATTGAGGTCTTCATTTTCTTTTTTTATGCTTCCTTATACTTTCATCTTTTTAATTGTGCCTATAATGGGGTCATACTTTAGCAACATGCTTTTCGTTTCCTTATTCTTTTTTATGAGTATAAAGCTCATATTTCATCATCATACCATCTAACAGTTCTTTCATAAGCCTCACTTCCCTTTCTACCCTCACATGCCTCCTTGTTGTTCCCGTTTTCATTTTGAAATCCTGAAAAATCTCCTGAATCATTTGAGCCCGCTAACCTTTTTAGTCCGAGTGGTGTTTCCAAGAGATAACTTTCCGTGGGTTTGTTGATGTCGATTCTACTCCAGGCTGGAGTTGACTACTCGCTATCCATATTAGCAACGTTCTCGTTTTTTTCACTGAATCACTTTTGGAGACTGGACAAACTACAAATAGCCCTTCCTCTCTCCTCTGTACATACATTACTAGGCTCCTCCAGCAGTAAGGGGCCCAGTAATTGACACCGTTGAATGTCCTCAAGAAGCATGTTCGGTCAGTGCAAGCGTTGGTGTATTTACCTTGTTGTATTTACCTAGTTGTATTATACAGGGCTCGAGCAGGGCTCATATTGTCCTGTCTCCATATCTATATTTATCCAACATTTCCTTAAATTTCTGCACATTTGCTGCTGTAACAATCTCTTCCCTTAATCCATTCCAAACATCCACAGTTCTATGTGGAAAGCTGTACTTTTTAATGTCTCTCAAACATTGTGTGTGTGTGTGTGTGTGTGTTGTGGCTGTGTGAACACACATCTTTTCTTCCCTTTTGTTGAATTCTTTCTTTTACATGGCTTATAAGAATATAAAAACTTTGTAAAAGTGTTATTATTCATATGAGTCAACGAGTTCAGGGACTGGTTATGGTAAACATGAGACATGGTGGGGAGACATCCAGTTAATCATGGTAACTGCACCAGTGTGTGTGATCCTCCCTCCCTCAGTCCCTCTCTCATTCTCTTCTGTTCTTTTCTTTATTTTACATGGCCTATAAAAACATAAAAACCTCTTCAAAATTGCATTATGATTGATATGAATCAGTGAATTCAGGGCTGGTAATAGTAAACATGAAGATGCTGGGGAGACATCCTGGTAACCATTGTAACTGTACCAGCGTGGGCATGTACAGCAAAATCTATAGTAGCAATCATACTGAAGAACAAAGTGGCCATTTGGGGAGCTGATGTGGCAATGGGTGTGAAAAAGCAACTTAAGTAATCTGCAGTAGTGAAACAAATAGAGAAATTGTTGATATAAAGTAATTTACATTAAAAGTTTTGTAAACTTCAAGTTAGGTAGGTAGCAGTAGTCAAAACTTTTTAATACTCAAAGTCATTTTGAACAAATTGAGCTCAAGTATTGAATCTCCATTTTACTAAAAGCTGAAAGTACCTGTGTATCTGCTTGCTGGATGTGAGATCCCATCCCCACACCACAAAGTTTTCATTCAGATATGCAGCAACACAATTGGAGCAAAGTACCTCTGAACTGAAGTTCTTCCTGTCATGATGCATATATATGGCAAGTGGCTTCTTCTGAAAAAAAAGAAAAAGTAAAGTCTAAAGCATTTCTGCTCTATAGAATTCCTTATCTTATTTTACAATAGCTTTGTGTTTCTTAAAATCATATTTCTATCTCAGAGACCTGTTTTTCAAACAAAAAATACCACTTCCACTGTTCCACTTTGTTTCCGCCAAGAACAAAAAATTCCCACTTTAGTACTACGCCTGCCAGCGCAGTGCCCTGCGCAGCCTGGGCAACGTGCTGGTGTCCCACAGCTCACTGCCTCAGTTCATTCTCGGCATGTGGCAGGTTTACACTCATCACGCTTCCATCCGCTTTTCTGCTTGTGTTTTCTGCTCTGTATTTTCTACGCTTCTTCATCATGGAAGGTAACCTTTCTGGCCTCCAAGCTCCCTCACAGCCTCGGACATCGGCTCAGAAGGGTGTTTTGAGCGATCATCTGGACTCTCCACCTGTTGAAGTTTTGCTGGCATCTTCGCAGGCTTTGGTTAAGTCTGCTAGGCAGATCTTTTCAACTCCGGCCTGCACCAGGGTCTTAGGTAGCTTCCTCCGTGACCCTCATTCAGTCTGTGTAAGGTGCAGGGATCTCTGCAACCCAGGTAAGAGGTGTAGTGTGTGTGCTAACTGGAGTCCTGAGAAAGTCCTTGCCGCCTATAGATATCAGTGTAGTTTGAGGTGCAGGAGGGACGCAAAGGCAAAACAGAGGTGTAGGCGGTGCTATCTCCCCTTGGTGACCCCCCATCTTGGCCCAGTGTCACCAGTGCCTTCGGCACCTTGCTGTCTGTTGAGGTGATTCCACCTACGGAGACTGGGGTCTCAACCCCTCATGTCTCCCTTACTCAGTCTGACGTTCTTGGCTGCTCTGAGGTTTCTTTTCAGGACGGTAGTGTGTTGTCCCGACTCCCGAGATGAGCTTTCTGCTGAGGATGCGACATCCCAGCAGGGCGCTTCAGCTCCAGTTGCTATTGACTTTTCTTTGTTTTTAAAGTCTTGGCAGGAGGAGGTATTTCCTTCTGTCAATAGTCTTTTGGCTGCCTTCCACTGTTACTAACCCCCCTCTTCCAGCTCCGCCCTCGTTCTCAGATCGAGACCTGATGCAGTTCAGTGTCTAGCCAGAGTCCTGATGCAAAAAGGTGTGTGCAGTCACATCAAGTCAGAGGGCCAAGGGGAGCTGTCCAGGAACTAGAGGTGCCTTCTAAGCATTTGTACCCACCAGAGGACGACGCTAGAAGGATCAAGAAGTCCCACCCCACCTCAGTGGTGACTGAGTTGGTGGAGGAGACACGGGGGAGGTGGGACAGCGCAGAGAGCCTGGTCCCTCCCCCATGGCCTTGGGTGAAGGCTCGGCCGGGAAAGACACTCGACCCCTTGCTATGTCTCCCCGCCCCCAGGGTGGCATGCTCACGCCCTACCCACGAGCTGCCATGTCTGTCCATTCAGCCGATAGGGGCCCAGTGTCACACAACCCCCCCTACGGCCTAACAAACCCACTGCTTTGCGCTGGTTAGTGGACAGTCCCTCTTTTGTGTTTGGGACTCTGCTTCGGTGTCTCGTGAGCGACACACGGCCCCACCACGTGTTCCCGATCATTCTGGGACACACCACACACCTCTCAGCATGGCTCTTGGTTCTTCTGCTGTGCCCCACCTTGCTGATTTGACTGTTAAATGTGTCCTCGATTCTCCACGCCATTCATGTTCCGGGGGGCAGGACTCTGTTGTTTCGTCGCTTCCTGGACCTAACACGGCTCATCCTGACCCAGAGTTGCAGGACTGGACCCTGACAGGACCGGAGGGGGGTGAGGGACATGAGCACCTGCCTCAAACCCCCTCCATGTACCATCGCATGATGAATTACATTACCTTGGTATTTAAGGATGCTAAGGGTATGAAGATTCGACCTGAGGGTCCAGTTGCGCCTGGTACCGACTCCACACCTGAACGAGGGGGAACCATCCTTCTCGGTAGGGCGTAACACGTCCAGTTCTTTGTGGATCAAGCCAACATGGAATACTTGAGGACGAATGAGAAGAATCCCTCCTCAGTTGGCTACCCTTTGGGCAGATTCGCAAGACTCCACAGTGTGGCGCGTCAGGAGGTGTACGGGAAGGCTGCCTTAGTCAATCCCTCCCTACACAACACTTTGAAATCTGGTGCCAGGCAGCCACGTGTGCTCTGTGAACACCCAGACATTGCCAGGATGGAGGGGGTTGTTGCCAGATTAAGAGAGGCTCTCAACTACTCTTGTTGGTGTTTGGGAGCCTGACACCTTCTTGCATCTCGCAATCTCCCTTCACGGCTCCTAGTCTTAGAGGAACAGCTCTTCAAAGCTGTCCGTATGGTGCTGAACGATACCTGCAGGGACTCCACTTACGTTGTCGCTGACCTACGAACCTGGAGGAGAGAGGCCGACCTGAGCCACCTCAGACCAACGTTCTCACAGGTAGAGAGGAGCATACTTAGGAAGTCCACCATTTTCACTCCTCTTCTTTTTGATGAAGACAGACTTCAACAGCAGGACCGCCAGCTGCTCCTATTAGGCAATAGCCCATCCCTACTTGTCCTAGGGACTCTCAGGGTGGGTCTTTGGGACCTCTCCCTTCTTGTTCCAGTGGGCAGAGGGGTGGACATAAAGGCAGGCCCTTTCGGAAGTGACAGCTTCTCCTCCAAGGGGCAGTTGCGGGCTGTTTAGCCCAGAAATGGGAGGGGTGGCTAAAGATAGGGGCTCTCCGCCCCTATCTTTAGCCACCCCTTCTAGTTCTGGGGTAAACAACCTGCCACTGCATCCTTGGAGGAGGAAGCTGTCACTTCCAAAAGGGCCTGCCTTTACGTCCACCCCTTTGCCCACTTTCCCACTTCTCAACATTCTGAGGGAAGGCTACAGAATCCCCTTTTCTGTCCCCCACCTCTCACGACCCACTTCGTAGTCCCCAGAGCTGGAGTCAGAGGCCAAGCACTTCAGCGGGAGATCCAGCAACAGAGGGACAAGGGCGCCATAGAAGAGGCACCTCCTACCTCGGGCTTCTACAGTCATTTGTTCGTAATTCCAAAAGCCTCGGGAGGGTTCAGACCCATCATTGACCTATCCATCCTCAACAAGCACAGTCAGGCCTCGTTTCATCGGACTAATACAGACTGGGCCAAGTCCGGAGAGTGAAAAAGTCCGGACATTGAAAATTGAGTGCAATACAGTTCTGTACTGTACAGTAAACAGCCTATATTGTCTCGCATACATACTCATAGGCTACTATATGGTACAATATGCATATACATTATACATGAGAGAGTAAAATAGGGTACAGTATAATATTAACCCGAAAACTGCTGTAAGCCTTCTGGGTGGCTTAACGGTAAACTGCTGTACGCCTTCTGGAAGCGCATATTTTAAACAGGCAACATAAAGTTTCTTTGGTTCGTATTTCTTTGAAATTATCATTTTTTTGTATTTTAATAACCTTTCTTTTAGTCATTTTTATCCTCCTAATATGAATTTGGTTATTCATATCATACTTATAAAGGGAAATAATGGAACTACTATATTTTTATTTTATATAGTTGACATTGCACTTCTCTCATAGATATTAGAGTTTGAGTCTCATGTATGGTAAGGGGAAGGTATAATTTAGTAGTATAAAAGATGTTTTTTATAAAAAAGAATGAAGCAAACAAGATTATGGGAACAAGTTCTCCTTCACAAGACGTTGATAATGCTGTCAGACGTGAAGAGCCAAGGGTGGCTGGCCCACACCGCGCATCACACACACAAACACACACACACACACACACACACACACACACACACACACACACACACACACACACACACACACACACATCAAAATGGAGCTACAAGATGGGACAGGAGGACAAAAGAAGAAAAAGACTTAGGGGTGGTGAAACAGAATACACTGAGCCCAGAGAGGCACTTAAATCAACTATTTGGGTCAATGTATAGAATGTTAACCAACTTCAGGGTGGCCTTCCACTACATGAACAAGGATATGATGAAAAAAAATTCTAACCAGTATGATACGTCCGAAGTTGGAGTATGCAGCAGTGGTATGGTCATCAAATGTAAAAAAAGGATATAAGGAAATTAGAAAGGATCCAGAGAGTTTCTACAGAAATGGTACCAGAATTATGGGAGCTGACATATGAAGACAGATTAAAAGAAATGGGACTGCCAACTCTACAAGATAGAAGAGAGAGAGAGAGAGGAGATCTAATAACTCTATATAAGATAGTAAATGGTATAGAAAAGCTGAACACGCAAAACCTGGTAATGATGGAAGAAAAAACTAGACAGATGAGAGGACACAAGAAAGATCAGAAAGAGTCAATGTCTAAAGGACACAAAAAAGTAGAGTTTTCCACATAGAATTGTGGACACCTGGAATGGATTAAAAGGAGGTTATTACAGCAACCAATGTACAAAAATTCAAGGAAATGTTGGATATATGGAGATATGGAGACAGGACACTATGAGCCCCGCTTGAACCCTGTATAATACAACTAGGTAAATACACACACACACACACAGATGTTTAGTATGGTGTGTATATTACGTATTGTGGCTTACACAGAACTAATATTTTGGTACTTTATTTACTGTGTACCAAGCAGAACAGAGTATTTTCATTTCACTTATTCATTTGCAACAGATAGAGAGAGAGAGAGAGAGAGAGAGAGAGAGAGAGAGAGAGAGAGAGAGAGAGAGAGAGAGAGAGAGAGAGAGAGAGAGAGAGAGAGGACAGAGGGAGAGAAAGCCAACCTAATTTCTTTATCTAATCCTCGTTCTGTTTTTATTTCTAATAGGTTTGCGAAGATAGTTGAGGAGCACAACCTGACGTCTGAGCAGATTTACAATGCCGACGAGACTGGCCTGTTCTACCGCTGTCTGCCAAGAACCTCACTTGCAGGCGAGTCAGAGGGAGACGTGAAGGGGTTCAAACAGAGCTAGGACAGGCTGACAGTTGTGTGCTGCGCTAACATGGTTGGTACGCACAAAGTCAAGTTGTGTGTGGTTGGCAAGCAAAAGAAGCCGCGCTGTTTTAAGAACGTGAATTACCTGCCTGTCGATTATCATAACCAACGAAGTGCTTGGATGACAGCTGAAATTTTCCTTGACTGGTTCAAGCATTGCTTTGTGCCATCTGTCAAGGAAAATCTGAAGAAAAATGGTCTCCCAAAGGACAGTAAGGTAGTTTTGTTATTAGATAATTGTAGAGCTCATCCACCAGCAGAGGAACTTCTTGTGGGAAATATTTTTGCTGTATATTTGCCCCCTAATGTCACAAGTTTTATTCAACCCATGGATCAGGGAGTCATTCAAAATTTTAAGATAAACTATCGTTAGAGTTTCCTTCGCAAACTTGTTAATTATGAGGACGGCACAATCCCCGAGTTCCAAAAACAGTTTAATGTTAAGGATGCGATATTCATGGCTCCACTTGCTTGGATAGACATTAAAAGACAAACATTGATGCGATGTTGGTGCAAATTGTACCCTTTGATGATGTTTGATGATGAGAATGATGAGTTTGAAGGGTTTGGAGGTGGCATGAAAAATCCGGTGGTGAGCGAGCTTAGGGAAATGGGGGGAAATGTGCAACTTAAAGTGACAGATGAAGCGTTACAGGAATGGATGGACGTGGACAAAAATCAGGCCGTAACATTCACTCTCACAGACGAGGAACTTATCAATGCTGTAGTAGAAGATCATTTAGAGAAAATTAGTGATGATAGTGATGATGATGATGATGATAATGAGCCTAAAGTAACTTGGGAACAGGTTGCGAAACACATAGCTGGCTTTGTCAGGTTTGCTGAGCAGTGGACATACATGTCAACCCGAGATGTTATGACCCTTCACTGCATTGAGAATGAGTTTTTGCTGCAAAGAAAAAGGAGCTGCAAACAAGGAGACATTAGAAACCATTTTAAAGTAGTTTGTAAGGGAAAAGAAGTGAGGCAAACAAGTACAGAATCTGACGATGTTGATGACCCGGAGGATGTTGAGTGAGAGGTGTGGGGAGCGAAAAAGTGTCACAAACACTGATACATTTTCATATCTATTGTATGCTATACATGTTGGCTAATACTGAATAAAGCAAATAAGTGTATGCTTGATTTTTGTAACCCATCAACTTATTTATAAGAGGAAAGTATTAAAGAGAATGTTAGTACAGTAGTATTGTGTGTTGGTGAGTGTGAGGTGGCAGCACAGGTGGCGATGCGCAGCATGGCGATCAGCTCTCTTTGTTATGGTAAGATGCGTGAGTGTAGGGTGGTGATTGTAGACAAAATTTCACTTCTATTCAAGTATCCGGCAACTTCTGGTATTTGGCATGTTGGCGGTCCCATTGATGCGGGATAAGAGGGATTTTACTGTATATATATATATATATATATATATATATATATATATATATATATATATATATATATATATATATATATATATATCCATTCAAAAAGTATCCGACCTTGGTCCATAAGAGGAAAAATAATTTACCATTCAGCAATTCATTTCTGTGGGAGTTGACGGCACCCTTACTGCGCATGCGTGAAAATTATAAAAGCTCTAGTGTGCGCCAATTCCAGCCTGTTAAGGCTAGAGTGCAGACATCCAGCACACACCTGTCGGATTATCGTCCTTACGCAACATGTCGTGACATGTGATGACTGAAATCTTGTTTCCAGGTCGTATCCATACACCCATGTCTCATCACCAGTGATGATAGTCTTCATGAAGTCAGAATCACAGTTAGCACAGTCAAGCAGGTCTTGTGCAATTTCGAGGCGGAGTTGTTTCTGCTGTTCCACCAGCAACTTTGGAACAAATTTTGCAGACACTTGTCACATGGCCAAATCTTTGGTTAAAATTGTATGAACTGATCCTGTGCTTATTCCTACTTCTCCGACAATCTCCTTGATGGTTAAACAACGGTCGTCCCTCACTATTCGACGAACATTCACAATGAATTCTTCGTTTTTGCTGGTGGATGGCCTGCCAGACTGTAGCTTGCTCTCAACTGAGGTTTGTCCCTGCTTGAAGCAGTTATACCACTCCTTTATCTGTGTTATTCCCATGGCTTCATTGCCAAAGGCTAGCTGAATCTCCTGGATAGTTTGCACTTGCATATCACCAAGCTTGTGGCAGAACTTGATGCAGTAGCGCTGCTCGATGCGCTCAGACATGTTGCGTAAGGACGATAATCCGACGGGTGTGTGCTGGATGTCTGCATTCTAGCCTTAACAGGCAGGAAGTGGCACGCACTAGAGCTTTTAAAATTTTCACGCATGTGCAGTAAGGGTGCCGTCAACTCCCACAGAAATGAATTGCTGAATGGTAAATTATTTTTCCTTTTATGGACCAAGGTCGGATACTTTTTGAATGGACCTCGTATATACATACAGAGGCACCTCTTAATTCGAACTTAATTCATTCCTTTTGGCTGTTCGAATTGCAAAAATTCGAATTAGGAAGCAATTTTTACCATTGAAATTAATGTAAAAACATTTAATCCATTCCAGTTGATTTTAAGTAAAAAAAAAAGTACTACACTCAACCCCAGCTATTGCAAGAAATTGGTCCCTTAACATCGCCACAAAACCTAAGAACGCAATAGCCATTGTTAAGAAGTAATGGGAAAAAACAAAATTGGTCCTGACCCACAAGAGTGGCAACATGATTTAACAAATTGGCACTTGTTTTCCTCTTATCTCATCATAATTCATAGATATTCTTCGCATTTTGAGAGTACAAAGTAAACACAGACATGAAATGCATAAAAAAAAATAAATACAATAAATAAAAAAAAGGTACAACATAATACTTACTTACTTCGGTGTGAAACTCCCGAGTCCTGATGAAGACTAGACAAGCTTCCCCCCGGGTCCCTGCCTCCCTCCCATGCACGGAATACAGGAACAGATTGCGTAGTATTCCTCCCTTCCCCCTCCCTCCGTCCTTTTCCTCTCCCATTTAATATGCAAACAGACTGAGTAGGCAGCCTCCCCTCCCCCCACTCTCTCCCTCCTCCAGCTACTCGCCATCCTCTCTCCCTCCTACCCCCCCCCTCTTTTTCTTATCAAGTAGAATATATACTCACAACATCATTTTTAATAGGAATTATTTAAAGAAAATATAAATTATTGTACAAAACTGCAAATTATTGTATTATCGTAGTTTGCGCAAATGACAATGATATTTAACAATTCATTCTTCATTGGTTGTTTAAAGTGTTCAATATATCTTCATTAGTAAATAAGTTTGTCAGTGACCAGAGAAGAAGCTGCATTGAATGGGGGTGGTAGGTAGGAGGTAATCAGGGTTGGTGCTCGGAGTAACCAAGGCAACTAGGGGCCAGAGTGACTTAAAAGCCGTTCATGAGAGAGAGGTTTTCAAGGCGGAGAAGTACAAGCGAGACCGGCTGACTGGTGGGAAGGCACAGCGGCCGCTACCTGTTTTTTTTCTTTTCCGTTGTTCAAATTGTGAAGCTGCGTTCGGATTGTAGGTCAAAATTTGTTCGCCAAATGTGTTCGGATTGGGAAGTCTTCAAGTCAAAGGGTGTTCGAATCAAGAGGTACCACTGTATATATATATATATATATATATACCACCAAATACCAAATGATCAAACAATGGATAATAAGCCAAATAAAAATAGATATAAGCTGGTAATGGTAATGCAAAATATTGTTCTAGATATTTAGATATTCTAGATATATATATATATATTGGTACCTTTTGATTCGAACACCCTTTGACTCGAACACTTCCCAATCCGAACACATTTGGCGAACAAATTTTTACCTACAATCCGAACGCAGCTTCGGAATTGGACAAAAAAAAACACAGTGCGGCCGATGCGCCTTCCCGCCAGTCGGCCGGTCTCGCTTGTACTTCTCCGCCAAGAACACCTCTGTCTCGTGAACGGCTTTCAAGTTAATCTGGCCCCTAGTTGCCTTGGTTACTCCGGCCCCCAACCCTGATTACCTCCTACCTACCACCCCCATTCAATGCAGCTTCTTCTCTGGTCACTGGCAAACTTATTTACTAATGAAGATATATTGAACATTTTAAGCAACCAATGAAGAACGAATTGTTAAATAAATTGTCATTTGTGCAAACTACGACAATACAACAATTTACAGTTTTGTACAATAATTTATACTTTTCTTGAAATAATTCCTGTTGGAAATGATGTGAGAATATATTCTACTTGATAAGAAAGAGAGAGAGTGGGGGGGGAAGGAGAGAGGATGGTGAGTGGCTGGAGGAGGGAGCGACTGGGGGGAGGGGAGGCAGCCTACTCGGTCTGTTTGCGTATTGAATGGGAGAGGATAAGGACGGAGGGAGGGGGAAGGGAGGAATACTAGCGATCTGTTCCTGTATTTAGTTTATGGGAGGGAGGCGGGGACCCAACGAGAGGCTTGTCTAGTCTTCATCGGTACTCAGAGTTTCACACCGAAGTAAATAAGTTTTTTGTTCTGCCTTTTTTTATTTATTGTATTTATTTATTTTCTATGCATTTCATGTCTGTGTTTACTTTGTACTCTCAAAATGCGAAGGATATCTATGAATTATGATGAGATGAGGGGATGAGGTCGGGGTGGGGGCTATAGGCGCGGGCGAGCCTCTGGCCACGGCCCCGATCCAAGTATGCTGGGGGGTCCGACCGTGCAGACCAAGGCACCAGAGGGGCCTGCCTACCGGTATGATGGATGCAGGGGAAAGCCTGCAGGAGCCCTGTGTCCTGAAAGGGGTGGGAGGACCCCCTAGCCCTACTTCTGATTTTGGGGGTGCTGGCGGGGCTGCAGATGTGGCGCCTGCACGTTGGACCGCTCCTGGGGTGAACCTTCGAAGGGTTCTGCGTGTGGGCTCCTGGAATGTCCTGAGTCTCTCAGAGGATCACCACCTGCCTCACTTATCAGATGAGCTCAGTAGGCTGAGGGTGGATGTGGTGGGGCTCTCTGAGACAAGGAGGCCTGGCAGTGGGGAGAC
>CM035177.1:13740566-13770506 GCA_020233015.1 Callinectes sapidus | reverse complement strand
TTTCTGCCGCCGCCCGGCGACAGGCAGTGAGGGGAGAGAGCAGAGAGGAGAGAGTTGGGGCCCAGTGAGGAGGACAGAGGGAAGAGCTGCCTCACTTCCCCTTGTTCCTGAACAGATATATTCTGACTGCCATGTAATAGTGCCTGTGCGTTGGCAGTGTGTGCGCCTGGACTGTGTGTGCCTAGTTGACATCGTGGAAGCCTGCTGGGAGGCCGTGAATGAGGTGTGAGGTGGGAGGAGGCCCGAGCTGCCGCCTTGCTGTGTCGTCTTGCTGAGCGCGCCTTTGTCATTGAGTGAGGCGTGTCACGGTCCCCCGTGTTACCTGTAGTGCTTGCTGAGTAAACTAGCCAAAGTGAACTCTGTGTGTTTGCTTTGTCCCCCATTTTGAGCTGCTATAGGTACACTTCGCTACACTTGCCCATCCGAACCGTGTGGAAGTTACGCAACCCCCCTATGCCCTGTTGCCCTGCTTGTGTACCTGGGAGGCCTGTGTGAACCCTGTGGCCTGAGACGTGCTGCTGGGGGCAGAGAGAGGGTGTGAAGAAGAAAAAAAAAAACAAGGGGGGTGGGAACGTAACAATATATATACATACCTGTCATATCCGTGAGACGTGGGACTGCATAATTAGGCCATGGTAACAACAAGGTGGTGGTCTTTCCAGTCAGCTTGCGTTGGAGCCACTGCATTCGTCTACAAATAAAATGTGTGTGTCTGCGCCAATAAAATTCAACTCAACAATAAAACCAGTCCCTATGTCACAACATTTAGAACAATCTGAATAAGGTTAGGCTAGATTTGTAAATGTTTTAACGATATTTATCTAACGTTTCCTCAGTGAGGCAGATACTCCGATATATAGAATGGCTTTTTGTTTAAATGTGTGTCATATTTATTGACTTATCTTATCAATATCTATCACTACATACCTTCTAGTGTTTCTAGGGAACAGATGAAGGTGCATCCGTGAACAAGGTGCTCAATTTTCGCCACCAAAGCAGCAAGAACTGTTCCTTGTTGTACGTGGGGACATTTTGAATGTGATGGTGGTGGAGCGTTGCCGTTGAAAGGCGTCAACAGCTGGCCCGGCCCAGGGATCTCCCTCCCCTCCACTACTCTAGACTGCTGCTGCCCTCTAGTGTCCACTGACGGCTAGAACATTTTCCTCAATTTCGCCAATTCGATCACTTCATCCTTGATTATAATATCCTTGGTCCACCCCAACACCAGGTGGACATGCTAGCCACCGCTGGCCAGCCTCGCTCTGCCGCTCTCCACCTTCCCCGCGCCACCGTCCACTTTACCACCGCAGCTGCTCACCGCTGCATGGCCTCCACCGCCTTCCTCAGTGGCGTCTGCTGCCTCACGTTCCCTCACGACTTCACAGTTCAGCTCCAGTCTCTCCTCGACATCCGGACTCATGACTCATCACGGGGCTATCCAACTGTTTAGCAGCACCCTCAAGGACCATATACGATTTCTCCACGTACCTGCCGCTGCATCCTTCCGAGGTCATCACACGCTGCATTCCCAAACAGGGAGTCTAGCCCCAACAGACAGGGTTCTTCCATGTCGGCAACAGAGACTCTCAGCTCAGAGTAGCCAGTCATGCCACACAACTGCTGGTCTGACACAGGGGGTTGGGCTGCCACAACTACCTCCACTCCGCTCCAGACGACTTCAGTGCTCCCCTCACAATGTCGTCTTGCTGCCACCAGCTCCTCCCTTATTTCACTGAATTCCTGTTTCATTTCCTATTAAATTAACTGATTTCCCGTGCCATTTTGCCGAACAAGGCGTCCAGCCTTTTCGAGCCTGACTCACTGCCTTCCGGCTTCTCACTGCCTCTCAAGTCTGAGTCCGCCATGGTGCCTTTATACCCGGCAACCTCGCTGGCCAAACCATCCCAAAAACTCCTGACACCACTTGCTACGCTGGGCATCCTTGTCCACACACACACACAGCTTCCACGGCGACGACAGGTACACTATTACCAACAGCGTCACCTTCAGGACAGCATACAGGACGGGGTCGGCAGCAGAAAGGGACACTTCTCGGCGAAGATTCGTGGCTAGCAAGAGGAGCGAGGTAACACCCACAGACCCCAGACTTACTCAGAGAGGCAGGAATACAGTTAAAGGCACGGCACTACTTCCTACTTTACTGGCACACAAAAGAGTAAAATACAGGATGGCACAAAGTACTTAACACCACTACACAAACAGGGCAGGATTGTGTCCTCAGGGAGAGCGGGAGAGGCAGGCGTCCTCTCAAGGCAAAGCTGGTTACATCTCTCTCGGTAGGAGAGAGCGGGCTGCTGCTGGGGTGACTCCCTCACCCACCCGCGGCGATCCTCTCACACTCCTCCTCACTGGGCTGCAACTGGCTCCGCTGGGCTCACCCTCTGGTCGCCTAGCCACCAATTGCTGAGTCGGCAAAAGCCCCCCTTTTTTGTGTCGCTCCTCCGGCCGCGTCTCTCTTCCTCTCCCGTCCCAGACCCGTCTCTTCTTCTGGCCAATCAGGCACAAGATATCCACCTGACCGCAAACTCCGACCATCTTTACCACCTCCACACCAATGTCATCATTGCCAATCTGGTAGCATCGCCAACGCTATCTTCACACTAGCCGCTGCCACAACAATATATATATATATATATATATATATATATATATATATATATATATATATATATATATATATCTATATATATATATATATATATATATGTGTGTGTGTGTGTGTGTGTGTGTGTGTGTGTGTGTGTGTGTGTGTGTGTGTGTGTGTGTGTGAGTGCTCTATCAATAATTTTGTTATGTGAATGCAATGATTATTTTTGTCACAACATTGCAAGTATGAAATTCAATGCCTAGGAGGCATTGAAATTCTGTTTACAGTTTCAGAATTAATCTAGTCATTATGGCTATTGACTTTATGTAACCGATATTACACAATAAAATATATTAATCTTTATGTATATGTATTAAATATAAGAAAAGGAGGGCGAAAAATTAAGCAAAACCATATAGCCATCCCTTGTGATTCCTTGGTGGTGGGTGGATTCTTTCCAAGTGAGGAGTGAGTACTCTCTACCTCCCATAGCTCACTCCCCCCTCTGTCTCTCCTCATCTGTGCCTCCTCTTCCTCCTTTTTGGGCAGCCAGGGTTCTTTCCCCCAGAGATACCAGTGTCTCTGGCCATGGCTGACCAGCTGGTTGGGGTGGGGCTTGCAACCCCTCCTCGTAAAAAACACCCACAGCCACCAACAAAGTTAGAGGCAGAGGTCGGGGTCGGGGCTATAGGCGCGGGCGAGCCTCTGGCCATGGCCCTGATCCAAGTATGCTGGGGGGTCCGACCGTGCAGAACTCTCGGGTGCCGAGGCACCAGAGGGGCCTGCCTACCGGTATGACGGATGGAGGGGAAAGCCTGCGGGAGCCCTGTGTCCTGAGATGGGCGGGAGGACCCCCTAACCCTACTTCTGATTTTGGGGGTGCCGGTGGGGCTGCAGATGTGGCGCCTGCACATTGGACCGCTCCTGGGGTGAACCTTCGAAAGGTCCTACTGCGTGTGGGCTCCTGGAATGTCCTGAGTATTACGGAGGATCACCGACTTCCTCATTTATCAGATGAGCTCAGTAGGCTGAGGGTGGATATGGTGGGGCTCTCTGAGACAAGGAGGCCTGGCAGTGGCGAGACCAGTAGTAAGATCTTTACTTACCACTGGTCCGGCATGAGCAATGGTCACCATGTCAAAGGGGTAGCCATAGGCGTCTCCAGCAGACTGCAGCCGTCTGTTGTAGAGGTTACTCCGGTTGATGAGCGTATAATGTGATTAAGGATGAAGCACAGGTTAGGCTTCATGTCTGTTGTTGCTGTATATGCTCCTACCGAGGTGTGTGAATCTGAAGAGAAGGAGATGTTCTACGCCAAACTCGACTCTGTACTGGACCAGTGTCCCCGTCGTGATGCACTCATTGTTCTGGGCGACTTTAATGCTGTCACTGGCACCGAAAGGGCTTGCTATGAAATATGTGTTGGTTCCCATGGTTCTGGTACCAGGAATGACAACAGCTCTTTCCTTCTGAATTTTGCAAGATCCAGAAGGCTGAGAATTGCGGGTTCCTGGTATCAGAGACCAACGCTGCACCGCTGGACTTGGTATAGCAATGCCGGAGGGGTAGCGAAGGAGATCGATCATATCCTTGTCAGTACTCGTTGGAGGATCCTCCAGAACTGCAGGTTTTTTCTGAGTGCCGAGTTCTTTGCGACCGATCACAGGCTTGTTGTTGCTTCATTCAAGCTTCATGTCAAGTCCAGAAAGCCTCCAGGATGCAACCACACTGTGTTTCATCTTGAGAAGCTGAAGGACTTGACATGTGCACAAGAGTATGCAGTGACAGTCTCCAATCGGTTTGGAGTGCTCGACACCCTTGAGGACCCTGAAGAGCTATGGGATACCTTCAAACGTGAGACTCTTGAGGCTGCCAAGGAATGCACTGGGGAGCGCCTGAGGTCACGGAGTGGCTTCACCTCGGTAGAGACGCTGGAAAGTATTGAGGAGAGTCGCGCTGCCAGACGTGCTGGGAACTATGACCAGTACAGGACTCTGTCACGTAGGACTAGAACTCTTCTGAGAAGAGAAAAGGAGAGGTACGTCAGGGGTCTCGCTGAGGATGTCGAGTGTCATTAAAATGCTAATGACCTTAGACCTGCCTATCGAGCTCTGAAGGAACTCCGCTCCAAGTCTACTTCTCAGGTGAGTGCTATCCGAACAACAGATTGTTGCCTCGTATCGGACGCAGATGGTCAGATGGCTCGTTGGGCTGAGTACTTTGAGCAGCTGTTCACGGTGGATCCTCCAAGGAGCTCCGGACGGCAGGATTGCAGACGCTGGATGCTGATCCACCCATTGACGAAACTGCACTCTCCATGTCCTCGATGTCAAAGAGGCTGTGGCAAAGTTGAGGAGTGGAAAGGCAGCTAGCATCTGCAACATCAGTGCAGAGCTGCTCAAAGCTGGGGTGAAGCCATGATCCGTGGGTTGCATGCTGTCTTGACTGCTGTATGGCATTCAGGTACCATTCCCCCTGACTGGAAGAAGGGGTTGGTCGTCCCTATCTGGAAGGGGAAAGGGGACCGTCAAGACTGCAGCAACTATCGTGGAATAACGCTGCTCAGCGTACCAGGCAAGGTGCTTGCCCATTTGCTGCTGACACGGATCTGCACTCACCTGGTGAAGCATCAGAGACCTGAACAGTCAGGGTTCACGCCCGGTAAGTCAACAACTGACCGTATCCTAGCGCTTCGCGTACTGGTGGAGCGCCGACGTGAGTTTCAACAGGGAATGCTTGCAGTCTATGTAGATCTCAAGAAGGCGTTTGACTCAGTGCATCGAGAGACACTCTGGGATTTTCTGCGTCTCCGTGGGATTCCTGCAAGGATTATTGGTCTATTAACTGGCCAGGACTGTAACTCCAGGACTGTAAGTGCTGTGAAGTGGGGAGGAGGCGTGTCCAGCTTCTTCCCTGTGAATACAGGTGTGAGGCAGGGCTGTGTGCTTGCTCCATCACTTTTCAACACATGCATGGATTGGGTACTAGGCAGAGTTGTGGAACAAAGTCATTGCGGAGTATCTGTCGGCAACACTGAGATTACAGATCTTGTTTTTGCTGATGATGCAGCAATCTTCGCTGAGTCACTGGAGGTTCTGGTAATGGCTCTAGAGGCACTGCACGAGGAGGTGAAGCCCTTGGGACTTAAGGTTTCCTGGGCCAAGACCAAGGTCCAGGTGTTTGGAGGCGTGCTGGATGAAACAGTACAGTCTGTCCATGCGTGTGGCGAGGACAGTGAGATCTTGAAAAGTTTCACATACCTTGGTAGTGTAGTGCATAACGATGGTGGGTCGAGCCAAGAAGTCACACGGCGGATTGGCCTGGCCCACGGCGTTATGGATTCACTCAACACGAGTATTTGGCGTTGTCGATACCTGTGCAGACGGACAAAGATTCGGATCTTCAAGTCACTGGTGATCCCTGTCCTACTATATGGTTGTGAGACATGGACACTGAACACCGACCTGAAGAGGCGAATTGATGTCTTTGGTACTAGATGCCTTCACAGGATCATGGGATACCACTTGTATAACTTTGTGACAAATCAGCGATTGTTCCACGAGAACGATTCGAGGCCTATTACTAGCATAGTCCGTCAGCGCCAACTGCGGCTATATGGGCATGTGGCGCGATATCCAGAAGCCGACCCCGCTTGTCGGGTTGTTTCCGTAAGGGACAACCCAACTTGGAGGAGGTCTAGGGGACGCCCACAAAACTCTTGGCTGCGGCAAGTCAATGCCTCCTGCTGGGAGTTACTCGTTATAGGAAGGGAGCCTGCTTGGAGACTCGCGAGGCATGACCGCCAAGAGTGGCGCCGTAGGGTAGGCGAGGCAACGCGCCCTCCGGCGTATGACCCCTGTGATTGATTGATTGATTGTGAAACAGAGAAAATGGGTTCCATTCTCTATCTTTAGCTTCTGTCAGTGACCACTGTGGCGCCATGATCTTTCCTCCAAGGTATAATTCACGATGTGATATCCTTCTTAGAATCCTTCTTAGAATCCTTGAGTCAGCATGACCTGGCAGGCGTATAGGGGGAAAAACTGTCCATTTTAAGACATCAACCTTTGGAAGAGGTTAAATGCAGAGGGTGCTGGAGGTTGCACTAAGGCATGATAGTCCTCCATGACTCTCGTGTCTCAAGAATTACAGAGCCCTAGGTGACCAGTGGTGAGTGCCCTCGGAGTGTGCTCATTTTTCTGCCTGGCAGTGAGAATCTGAGAAGGACACGCGTACCCAGCTACTAACCACCCCTACCAGCCCATTGGCATGTGTCTGAAGAAAAGCGACTCCAGGGAAAGCAACCTCAGCGTTCCTCCCGGGGGGTGTGGGTCCAGAGCAGCCATCAGTCTACAATGTGTCCAGCTACAAAAACTGGGCCCAGGGGGAAGACATCTCCCTCCCTCCTTACTGTGTCTCGAAGATAGTGGTCAGCAAAAACTGCGTATTCGAGCGGGCTGCTCTCAAGATGGAAGTAACAGAGCAGTTCTTCCACATAAGCATGGAGGCAGCAATGCTACGGATGTCATGGGTTCGGACTTTAATCTCGGGGCAGGTAGAGTCAGGGGGTGATTTGACGGTATTCCGGAGGAAGACAGAGATCGCCGCCTTTGACATTGGTCGGGAAGGACACTTAACAGCAAGGAACAGGTTTCTGGGCCTTGTGTCTGAAGCTGTTCTGTGCAGGTAGAGACTTAGTGCCCTAACAGGGCATATGAATCTCTCCTCATCCTCCTCACCAACTATGGTAGCAAGACTCTTAATCCGGAATTCCCGAGGTGTCCTGTAGGCTTCCGTATCAGTTTTGGCAATAAACTCAGGAAGATAAGAAACCAGAACATCCTGCCCCTGCCAGCTAGTTCTGAGTGAGAGAGCTTGGATCTCCCCCATCCCCTAGAGCAAGCAGAAAGAGGGTCTCCCTGGTCAGGTCTTTTGTGGAGGAATGCCTAAGGGGTTCAAAAGGAGCCATAGTTAAAAAGCGAAGCACCATGTCCAAGTTCCAAGGACTAAAATCCCTGTCAGGTCTGCAGGGCTGTGAAGAGCAGGCCCTGATAAGATCCTTCAACACCTGGTCCTTGTTGAGGTCTAGTCCTCTGATAGCAAAACCACTGTTAAGCATGGCCTTGTAGCCCTTAATAGCAGAAGTTGAAAGATGAGAAACTTGTCTCAGATGGACAAAAAAATCAGCGACTTTCTGGACCATGGGGTTGGAGATGGTGTGCCTGTTGTCCCTGCACCATTTCCTGTACCTCTTCCATTTGTACTGATAGTTTGGAGAAGTGGATGGTCGTTTGCCATATGCCAAGAACTGGACAACACTAGAGGAGAAGCCTCTGTATCTCAGGTATCGCTGGACAGTCTCCACCCTGTCAGCTGAAGCCCTTGGAGACCGAGAAGGAACTTGTGTGTGTGTGGTTGCTTCAGATGACCCTTTCGCAACGGAAGGCGTCGGGGTGGCTCCATCGACACCTGCAACAGGTCCAGAAACCACTCCTTCTGTGGCCATAACGGAGCTATAAGAATGAGTCTCGTGTTCCTGGAAGCCCGAAGCTTGTTGAGCACCTTCCTGATGAGAGGAAGTGGAGGGAAAGTATACAGATCCTGGTAGTCCCAATTGTAAAGGAAGGCATCTGTGGCAATCACTTCGGGATCCTGAAATGGAGACACAAAGTTCAGGATCCTGCAGTTCAGGTGAGTAGCGAAGACATCTACTGACAGGTAGCCCCATACCCACCACAACTGGCGGCACATGTCCACGTGCAGTGTCCACTCTGTGGAGAGGACCTGATGTCATATGTTCAGACAGTCTGCAACCACGTTGTCTGATCTTACAAACTGAGTCAGAATCTGCACCGAATGAGTCTCTGCTCAGTCTAGAATCTCCTGTGCCCCCTTGTTGAGTAGTATAGAATGGGTACCTCCTTACCTGCTGAGGTAAGAGAGTGTTGTGAAAAACCAGCAACAACAGAGTCCCTCAACATCTCTGCAAGGTGAAGAAGCCCCAGGCATATCGCCCTGAGTTCTAAAACATTGATGTGTACAGACCTCTCTTGGATGTCCCAGTGGCCACTCACTGAGTCCTGGAGAAAAGATGCACCCCATTCTACGTTTGAGGCTTCCGTGTAAAGAAAGAGATCCGGGACAGCCAATTGGAGGGGTTGACCCTGCTCCAGGTTCTGGTCCTCCAGCCACCACTCCAGGTCCCGGCGACTGCTGGGGTCCCACCTGACCAGATGGTCGGTCGTCTACCATTAAGCGTCTGTCCCACTGCTTGAACTTGGTAGTGACAACACACTTGTTGAGGACGAATAGGTCGATGATGGGTCTGAACCCTCCCGAGGCTTTTAGAACCACGAACAAATTACTGTAAAAGCCCGAGGTAGGAGGTGCCTCTTCTATGGTGCCCTTTTCCCTCAGTTGCTGGATCTCCCACTGAAGGGCTTGATCTCTGACTGATCCTGGGGCATAACCTCTGGGGACTACAAAGTGGGTTGTGAGAGGTTGGGGGGCAGAAAAGGGGATTCTGTAGCCTTCCTTCAAAACGTAGAGAATCCACCTCTCCGCCCATATCTTGAGCCACCCCTCCCAGTTCTGGGCTGAACAACCTGCAACTACCCCTTGGAGGAGGAGACTGTCACTTCCGAAAGGGCCTGCCTTTACGTCCACCCCTCTGCCCACTGGAACAAGAAGGGAGAGGTCCTGAAGACCCACCCCGAGAGTCCCTGGGACAAGTGGGGATGGGCCAAGGATTCTAAAAAGGATACCAGGCCATGAATTATAGATTGGAGGAAAGATCGTGGCGCCACAGTGGCCACTGACGGAACTAAAAACGGAACCCATTTTCTCTGTTTCACAAAGGATAGCTATATTGTTTTGCTTAATTTTTCGCCCTCCTTTTCTTATATATTTAACCATATATTCACTAATTACTGGGTACATTGATTTTTCGCCTTCCTTTCTTTATATATTTAGTAGCATGTTCACTCATTCATAGGTACATTGATACATATACATATAGATTAATATATTTTATTGTGTAATATCGGTTACATAAATTCAATAGCCATAATGACTAGATTAATTCTGAAACTGTAAAAAAAAAAAAAAAAATTAATGCCTCCTAAGCATTGAATTTCATACTAGCAATATTCTGACACGAATAATTATTGCATACACATAACAAAATGATTGATAGAGCAAGAATGATTACTACTGAAACAAATATGTGAAACATGTTAAAATGATCTATATAGCTGATATACCAAATTACACACACACACACACACACACACACACACACACTATATATATATATATATCTAATATATATATATATATATATATATATATATATATATATATATATATATATATATATATATATATATATATATATATATATATATATATATATATTGTTGCGGCGGCGCCTAGTGTGAAGATAGCGTTAGCGATGCAGGTTAGGTTGTCTATCTACTACAAGACGTCAGAACAAGATAAAATTTAGTTTAGTCCCGCCTTTAATTCAGCGATATGCAACAATTAATAACATTGTGAGTTCCTAATATAATGGAGTACTTTTAAGCATTTGCAAGATGTTTGTAAAGTGTAGTGAAGGTTTGGTAAATATGGTGTGTGTGTATGTGTAAGTGTATTAATTTTGGAGTACTTTCATGTGTGTGTGTGTGTGTGTATGTGTGTGTGTGTGTGTGTGTGTTTGTGTGTGTAATCTGTCACCACCACCACCACCATTACTTTTTTTATGTGAGAGGGAGAAACCAGCGAAGGGTTATATATATATATATATATATATATATATATATATATATATATATATATATATATATATATATATATATATATATTTATTTATTTATTTATTTAAGCCCACTAATTGCCAGTTCCCTGAAAGGGTAAAAGAATCGGCCGAAAATTAGGTACAAATTTCTTGAAACTTGCCTTTTAAATAAAGTCAAGTCATAGGAAGATGGAGATACTGAGGCAGGCAGGGAGTTCCAGAGTTTATCACTGAAAGGAATGAATGGTTGACAATACTAGTTAACTCTTGCATTAGAAAGCTGGACAGAATAGGGGTGAGAGGAAGAAGAAAGTCTTGTACAGCGAGACCGCAGGAGAATGGGAGGCATGCAGTTACGAATGTCAATAGAGCAGTCAACATGAAAACAGCGTATAGCAAGAGATCCAACATTCCGGCGAAGAGAGAGAAGTTTAAGACTGTCAGTCAGAGGAGAGGAGTTGATGAGACGAAAAGCTCTTGACGAAGAAGGCCCTTGTACAGAGTTAGACAAGAAAATTGGCGGAGACGACTCAGAACGTTTAACTTCATAGAAGCTCTTTCAGTAAAAGATTATTAAAAGATGAAATATGAATTTTCCAGATTGAATTATGAGTAAAGAAGAGATCAAGAATATTCTTTGTAGAAAAGGGGGATAGCTGGGTGTCATTAAAGAAGAAGGGATACTACTATTAGTATTATTACCATCACCACTATAAATAACTACTACTATGTATTTTTACTACTACTACTACTACTACTACTACTACTACTACTACTACTACTACTACTACTACTGTTAATACTTGCAGCAGCAGCAACAGCAGCAGCACTACTACTACTGTTAATACTTGCAGCAGCAGCAACAGCAGCAGCACTACTACTACTGTTAATACTTGCAGCAGCAGCAGCAGCAGCAGCAGCAGTAGTAGTAGTAGTAGTAGTAGTAGTAGTAGTAGTAGTAGTAGTAGTAGTAGTAGAGGGGATACTACTATTAGCATTATTACCACCACCACTATAACTACTACTATGTACTTTTAGTACTACTACTACTACTACTACTACTACTACTACTACTACTACTACTACTACTACTACTACTACTCCTCCCTACTACTACTACTACTACTACTACCACTACTACTACTCCCTACTACTACTACTACTACTACTACTACTACTACTACTACTACTACTACTACTACTACTACCAATAATAATAATAATAATAATAATAATAATAATAATAATAATAATAATAATAATTCTATTAATACCTGCAGCAGCAGCAGCAGCAGCAGCAGTAGTAGTAGTAGTAGTAGTAGTAGTAGTAGTAGTAGTAGTAGTAGTAGTAGTTAATACAGTCAGGTTATTCTAAACTAGCCAATTTGGTTAACCTGTTTGATATTTCAAAGAAATCAGTATAATATAATTATGATCTATCACATAAGAAGAAAAAAAAGTCAACAACCTTACTATACAAAACACAACCAACATACAAATATAAAACACTACATATTGAGTTCCTAAACAAGAAAGAAAGAAGAAAAGGAAAAAAAAAAAAAAAAAAAAAAAAAAAGAAGAATGACTCACGGAAACAAATGATACAAAATGCGAGATATAAAATCTTTCAAGATTTTATACATCCTATTTTTTTCTTCTTCTTTCGAGGTTTCAAGTATGTGCATGTCTGCAATTTCAAGATTTCGAACAAAAATTCAAGTAATTGTTATTCAAGAAAAGTAATGACAATTGTAACAATAATAACGATAATCAACAGTAATAATAGCAATAATAATAATTATTTAAGGAAGGAAAAGTTTTGCATGAGGAAATGAACACTAGCTAAGAGCCGCCATTTCCTCCAGGCTCCACAGCAGTACCGGCGCAAGCCAGCCAGCAAGGAACAGCAGGGTTCCCGCTCACACGCGGTAGCCATTACATAGCCCGCCAACTCACCACCCGCAGCGCAACTGTATAATCTTCACTGGAGACGCCTGCTAGATTACGGTAAACTTCATTATGTGTTCTATTGTTGTACTCACTAGAAAGTGTTAAAAAGGCAAATGGCTTAGATATGTAATGAATAACCAAAGGTCTTCAGTGTCTGCATGAGATACATTCACATTATTTGTTTGTTCAGATGTGGGCTAGGTAACAGTATTGGGAATTGTAAAACACTGGTAAGGGGAATGGCGAGATACTGGAAATGGCAAGACAAGAGTGCTGAGGAACTGGGAATGGAGTGTTGAGAATGTGGTGTATGTGTATATACATTGGATGATTATTTTGGCCATCAAATTTTTGGTTGCACTATATGCAGCTGTTTCAGTGGTTACACCTTACGGGTGATATGTATTTGGGTTGCTGACGCTTCATCTTATTTTCAAGGTTCATTCTATTCATCCTTCGCTAGCAGAGGTTAGACTGCGTTCTTTCGTGTGTTGGTTCACGGGTAGAATGAATACATGCTGCAAGAAACCCTGTACGAAACATACCTAATCTAATTCCACCTATCATTCCCATGATACAGGGTTATGACGGTCTCGAGTTGCGACGTTTCGTGATTACGAAACATCTATAAAATTATAAAAATCCTTGTTTCGACTTAAGCGGTTTGCGTCCTAAATGCAAACTTCAAGTGGGAACTAGTTGGTGAACGCGGCGGAAGAATGGCGCTTTCAGTGGCGTCTTTTGTTCGCCCTGCACCCGAACACCTGTTCGCCTTTGAGCAGTATGAGGTCACTGAAAACGTTAGCAACACTGCCAGACAACCCTCCCTCGTTGCCAGCCGAAAAAACTGTTGTACTCTTCATTTTCGTCGGATCACGCTGCTCGCCGCTGAGGTGTCCTCATTTCACCACACAGCAGAGGATTGATATCCTCCCAAGCCAAAATAAACTTTTGCTACTTTTCAGGACAAGTTTGTTTTCCAGTCAATATTTAATGCTTTTTCAAATTCAGATAGTTTCTTTTTGTGGAAATCTTAACTTTTTAATGACACTAAACTAACCTAACCTGACCTTTAAAATTAAAGAAACTAATCTAACTATATAACTTAGAACTGATATCTACAAGAAACCATTATCATTTTAAAATTATTCATAGCTTATGTGATATATAAAGAAGGTAATTACATTTAATTCAAATTTAGATAGTTTTCTTTTTTGTGGAAATCTTAACTTTTTAATGAAAATAAACTAACTTAACCTTACCTTTAAAATTAAAGTAACTAGTCTTATGTAACTTGGTCTTATTATAACTTGGAACTGATTTCTAAAAGAAACCATTATCATTTTAAAACTATTCACAGCTTATGTGAGGCGCCTAGAGCCAGAGTAACGTAAGGGCCAAAACTAGAAAACGGAGAAAAAAGCGATCAAAGTTTTGCAACATTCCGAATGCAATATCTCCTCAATTAATTGAGATAGGAAGTAAGGCTTGGCTTCAAAATGTTCGTTATTTAATATACTTTACAGCCTGTATCTGGGCATTCAGTGATATAAAAGCATTCTGAAAGGATGATTGTTTTTTTATCGGTTTATTTGTGGGAAAAAATAAAAAACCCTTAAAATATTTTGAGAATCAAGCATGCATGCATTGTTTGTTCTTGTTCTTATGTGTAGTTGTTTCAAAATTATGTAGGTTATTGGGATTCACCACCAATGAAGCCTTTCTTGAGTGATGTATTAATTCTAATATGCAAAAACGTAAACAACACTCGTGCACGTACTTCTTAATGTAAACACCTAATAAGGAGAGAATGATCAACGGTAGAAAAATAACAATCCTTTTAATGGCAGAAAATGGAAACAAACATCTAACAAACTGAAAATAGTCCATTAGGATAACAGAACAGGAAAGAATAAGAAAATTATCCAGCAGGATAGTACCTCGCCTGTACTACTTGACGGCCTGTAAACCTGCTCATGTATGCCTCTCCCATATTCCTTCATCTTTTACCTAAGTTTTTCTTCCACTCAGCAGGATTACACATCCTTTTCCTTACCCTAGAGGGTTCTGGCTCCTCAGGGGGCATGTTGTTGTCTGCCATAATGGCAAAATCATGGGTATTAGTGTACAAGAAAGGCAGAGTGTCATGCAGCTGTGGTGAGCTGGCGGAGGGTGGCCGAGTGTCTGTGGGTAGGTAGGAGGTGTGAGGGAAGCGCGTGTCTGTCAGTCATATCACGTGACGTGCATGGCGTGCGTTCATTGGCTCGCTGGCTGCTCGGCGGGAGTTACGACTCTCTGGCCACAGCCGCTCATCCTCTTCCCTTCGAGAGCGACACGAAGGGTCTACAGATAACTTCATTTGGGTGGATTTTTTACCTTATTGCGGTGTACATTATGACTTCTAATCTGCTTCCCGCCACAGTAGGAAGGTGGGGGAAGACAATGGGATAAAAATATCAATTTCGGCCGGAGTGTCGCTTCCGTCACTCTGGCTCTAGGCGCCTCATGTGATATATACTGTAGAGTAGGTAATTACATTAGAAATTAGCAACTGTGAAAATGTGCATATTAGCCATGACTTTATGACAAGAAGTTGTACTGGCAGGGTTAGTATTGAAAAAAACATATTTCACCTCAAAAAGGAGTAAAAGTTTGAGGGAATGTTTTAAGGGATTTCAAATATATTTAGCATGGAAAAGAAAATATAAACAAATTGCATAGATGATATAAAACAAGTTTTCTTTGATTTCCTGACTTTTTGTTTCTCAATGTGGCCTAATTGCCAATTTTCTCACTAAGGACTTGGAAAGACTGATCTTATGATAAGGACTTTGTTTTGTTTAATACTTGGAGCTTTCGATGGTAATATGTGGTAAACTAATTATATCAATTTACATTCAAGCCCCACCCCCAAATAAGAAACACTTCATTTTATCAAATTATATTTTATTCTTTGCATTGATTTATTCATACTTTTTAGTGTCTAAAATTTCTCTTCTCACTCTCTGGGCTAATTCTTCTTGTTTGTGCTCTGAGGGCCTGTGTCTTAACAGTGGATGGTGGTGGTGGTGGTGGTGGTCCAGCGGGTGATGATCGTGGTGGTCCCTCTTGGAGGTGCGACAGGAGCAACAATGGTGTGTGTAGTTGACGGGTTAGGTGATGGAGGGCCACCAGGGTCCTGCTCAACAGCTGGCAATGGCTCCTGGCTATCAGCTGTGCCCTCCAGATATCACACATGAATCTATAAAGTGTAAGAAGGAGTTTAGTAATAGGGGAGTGCCAAATACTAGGGGTAAGAAAAACAAATATTGCCCTGAAGGTCCTGGGTGTCGCTTGTCCTATCACATTTTCCTACAGTTTAAGTAATACAGGCAATATACCCATTAACCATTAATGCACAACATGCCAAAGAAGGCGTTATACCACTAGTGATTGCTTGTTATTCAGTACTTATGTTTATTGAGACATTTCTACCGCGTTGTCTTTTGAACTGGGAGAAGTGGAGCGGGAGAGAGTCAAGAAACAACTGGCGGCCAGTGGCAGCTTGCCTGGGTGTAAGGCTGTGTTCGTTCGTCCAAAGTTTTTAACGCACCACCATAAAGAATATAACCAAATCTTCCACATTATTGTGATAGTCCTATGTCATTAGCAAGCAACACTGTAAAATATTCTATCATCTTTATATTTTATAAGTACTTTTACTTTGAAAACCCGTAAAATACAAAGTGTTCACAAAACTGAAAATCGAAGTCGGAATCACAAGGCTTTGAAGAAATCTGTATGAGGAAGTGTGAGTCTTGCAGCCGATCAGCAACTTTGTTTGGGGTCTAGCTGCACCCGAGAATGTAGGTCCAATGTCTTGCTTTAAATCCTAACCACATGGAGAATTCTTCTGAATTTCAGTATCAGAAAAGAGTTACTACATTTATTTTGCTTACATAATACTACTTATCATATCTTCATGTGCCTCAGAATAGAAGTTTTTATTGATTTAAAACTGGAAAAGTTGGCACCTTTTTCGCAGCCTATCAGCACATTTGTCCGGGTTTCACCCGGACGCAAGCGGTCATGCTCTGGAAGGCGTTCAGGTGTAGGGCAGTTGGGATGGACGCCACTGAAAACACCTAATATGTCGTCACGTGGTGCTACACCGAGGAAGACACAGCGTCAGTCAGTTCCCATTGTACGCCATTTTGGGTTGTTGCTTAATAGCTCTTTTTCGTTTGTGTTGCTGTTTTGTTAACTTTTTGCCCTTCATTGTGGCTCCCAAGCATAAGGCAGACTCTTCTGATGGCAGTGTTATTGTGTTAGCATAGGTGTGTGACATTAGTGCTTATTTATGTATGTATGTTCCCACTTATACCGAAATTCGGGTTATGACACATCATAGGAATGGATCTCCACCATAACTCGAGGACCCCCTATACATGTGTTGTGGCGTGTGAGACACCACTTTCTTTTGCGTTTGTAGCTTATAATGCTCAGAATTTTTAGTCAATATCAAAACAACACAGGACTTAGTATACCAAAAGTACTATAACCTCCTGCAAACCGATCTACAGGTAGGGTATTATGAACCCTTAAAGGGCGGGTACATTTCTTCCAGCCTTCTTTTCATTCCCCAGTTTCACAATTCTGCTTGACGATTTGATTGCCATGTTTTCACGATTTCTTACAGATAATGCAGTCCTGGAAGAGGGAGATGTTTAGCTCCACAAAGACTCTCAATGAAGAGCTTGAACTTAATAAGATGGACAACCACATCTTGCAAGTCACGAGAATGAGCCATGCTGTTGCTGAAGTCAATGAGAGTTGCCTTGGTAAGATCCTTAAGAGTTATGGTGTTTCATTACATGCCTCAACATTGTCAATTATATATCTTACTAACATCAGGGCAGCTGCCATAATGTCTGTCTTTATCATCATTATCATCACCTTCAGTTTTTCATTGTACACTGATTCTTATAATGAGTTTATCCAATCTAAAAAATCCATATTTGTTTGGTAACTTTCAATCTTTCCAACCTGTTAATAGTCCTTACTATCACAGACTTCATAGTCGGTTTCATGGTTTCAGTAATCCTCTAATTGAGCCTATATTTGTGATGCAGAGGAGCCTCATTAGACAAGTTATTAAATTCTTGACAAAAGAACTGCTACCTGTTTCTCATTCAGTAACAGAAAAATTGAATGATTTCATAGCATTTATTTTTATTTCCAGTTTGTGTATTCTTTGAAGATTCTTGAGGATATAGGAAATAGTTGATATTTCTATACATTTAAAAAATAAACTTCAAATTTCAGTTTTAGAGGACCTGATTTCCAAGGAAGAAAAGGTCCAAACTGAGCTAGAATCAGAATTAAAAACTTCATCAACACTCAACATTGTGAGGAATCAACATTCTCTTACTAAGGCAAAGTGAGTACATTTATTTTTTCATATTGGGATTATGTTTGTTTCTGGTTTTGTATATATTTACCCATAATTGTTTTGCTGTATCTTCATATGGCAGGGAATCTATATTGAATAGTTTTATAGTTATTAGCACAGTAGCTTCTTATCTGTTCCTTTCTGCTTTCTTTATGCTCATTTTCAATCCAGAACTGGTTTTTGCATCTATGTGTGCCACGATTTCACCTAGTTGGGTGCCAGGGAAAGATGAATAAGCTAGATTATTGGAAATGTTTTTGGCTGGTTGCTGCAGAAGTCAAGAAGGGGATTACATTTTAAAATTTAGTGAGACATTCCATCATGTATAACAGGTTTATTATTTGTATGTTTTTAATACTTGTTATTAGCCTCCAGAACAGCATTCAGCTAGTCAGGATTCAGATTGAAAGACAAGAAATGGAAAATAAAAGACAAGAAGAAGAAGCAGCAACACTTATTAAAAGAATGGAGAATATTAAGGAGAGCAATATAAGAAAACTCAATGAAATGAAGGTACTGTTTTTTAAAGAATAAGCAAGTAGTTTTATATGTTTGATATTTTCTAGTAAGCATAGGTAATTATAATTATACTCAGTGCAATGTAGAATGGACATTTGGGTGCAGCCTCAGGTTTGACAGTGATTCTTCCACTGTTACCATATCTTTACAGTTCTCTGGAATGTTTACTAGCAAGACTGCATGTGTGAGGACAGGTCAGCATTAGCTAGTGAGTATAGTTCAGGTTGAGATAGCCACAAGGTCATGCCTCCTGGCTCATGTGCCACATTTAACATAGGGAGTAAATTTTTACATAGAAAACGTGCTTTGATTTTTACCTCAGTGGTGGTTTGGAACAATAGTTAGAATTATTTCAGAAATATATTCAATTTCTTTAGATACAGAATGAGAGAGACAGAGAGTAAGGAAGCACAACAGGCTTGGAAAAAGAAGACAAGTCAGTGTTTTTTTCATGGTTGCGGTCGTCTGCTGGTCATCCAGCTATCCTTTTCCTTAGGGAGTGAGCTCAGAGCTCATAGACCAATCTTTGGGTAATGCTGAGACCACATCACACACTACATAGGACAGCAAGGTCACAACTCCTCGAGTTACATCCTCTACCTACTTGCTGCTAGGTGAAGAGGGACTAGATACACTTTAAGAGGCTTGCCCATTTGCCTCGCCACACTGGGGAGTCGAACCTGGGCTCTCTTGGATGTGAGTTGAGTGTGCTAACCACTACACTATGCGTATGTAACTATGGAGATAAGCCATTAGTGTAGGAATCCCAGCCAAACCAAGAGGCCACTCTCAAACCTCCATTTTTTTCTGTACTGACTGGTGTTGTTTTTTCCCCTATATCTGAAGGGAAACTGGCCAATGGCAAAATAAAATATGATTAAAGATAAGGCATACTGAGGTGCGAGTCCTTTAATAATCTTTTCTCCAATTTTGTGTAGTTAACTGCATGTCGTTTTATGTGAAGGAAGAGAGTTGCCTTTAGAGAGCAAGCTGTAACTATCCCCTTGTGCTGTGAGACACAAAGGGAAGCATTCACATTTGGGTTTAATGATAAGTTCACTGCACTCCCTTAACCAGTGCTATGAGATATAACAGGGAGTAATAATAATTTTGGCAGGTGTCTACTGCCTCCTCCTATTAGAGGCTCAAAGGTCACCACTGGCTCATAGAATTCATCATACATGATTTCATTATGATCAGTGAAAATTATTGGATTATGTTTCATGAATTGTACAATGTATGATTTTTTTAGGTACATAGTCATGTTTATGTGTGTGTAGAGAAAGAGAGTAAGTTATCAAGTAGTAAGCTTTGTTGTTTGCGTGTGTTTGTGCCCGTCTTCCAACGTTATTGACGCACACACACACACACACACACACACACACACACACACACACACACACACACAATCAGCTTGTGGACAAAGAAAAGATTAAACTAAAGAAAAAGGTGATAGAACTGAGACACAAAAAGAATTTCTTGACCTCATGCATATGAGCACTACTCGAACCCTGTAGATACAGCTAGGTAAATACACACACACACACACACCCACCGGGTAGTGTAGTAGATGGGATGCTCGGCTCACAACCAAGAGGGCCCGGGTTCGAGTCCCAGGTGCGGTGAGGCAAATGGACAAGCCACTTAATGTGTATCTAGCCCCTGCTTACCTAACAGCAAGTAGGTACAAGATGTAACTCGAGGGATTGTGACCCCGCTGTCCTGGTATGTAGTGTGTGATGTGGTTTCAGTCCTACCTGAAGATTGGTCTATGAGCTCTGAGCTCGCTCCGTAGGGAAAAAAGCTGACTGGGTGACCAGCAGGCAAGCATGACAGTAAATTACACTCACACACACACACACACACACACACACACACACACACACACTAATAACAAAGAATAGCAATGAAATACAGGTGCTCTTGATTTGCATGAGAGATGTGTTCTTGAAGGGTTGCAGACAACAAAAACAACTTAAATCCAACAATTATATATATATATATATATATATATATTTACTATATATATATATATATATATTATATATTATATCTATATTATATATATATATATATATATATATATATATATATATATATATATATATATATATATATATATATATATATATATATATACACACACTTATGTATATTTGTATGTATGTATGTATGTATGTATGTGAGAGATGCATTCTTGGAGAGGTTATGGAAAACCAAAGCCATGTAAATTGAACAATGCACACACACACACTTATATATATTCAAATAGAAATGTACACTATTTATTGGCTCTTTGACAGGTTGAGTTCCTCTCACCATAGATGACAAAAGTTTTTAAGTGACATGATCAGAGATCGTATTGGTGTCATGTTTACAACAGAGTGCCATGGTGCAAAGAAACTCGTGTGTGACATCTGTTGGCCACTCAATGAAATGTTACCTATTAGTGAAAAAAACATGTGCAATTTAACAATTTATTTGAAATTTGGACCTTGCATAAATTAAAAAACATGTAAATCAAACTTGTGTAAAAAGAAAGGTATATGTAACATAAAATTTCGCAAAGCTTGTGTGGATGATGCTTTGTATGTGGAGGCTAGCACAACGTGAGACTGACCTGAAGTGAAAGTATGCTGTGGTCATTAACAAGATGATGTTGGCAAATTGTTGGACAAGTGTATGAATGACAAGTCAAATTTTAGGTCAAAAGGTTGAATGAATGGCGAGTTGTACTAGTGGTCAGGCTCCACTTTTATGGCTATCAAACACTTGTTTTATTTTGGTAACTACTTCACAAATTAGTGTTTTTTTATTTTTAAACTCCTATATTTTTTTTGTGAACATATTATGTCATAAAATGTGGGAGAGTTGGCTGACATGCAGTCAACCACATATTTTCTAAAAATGTTGCAATGTTTTTCTCACACAGAAGGTAGCCACACCCTCTGCATTGTTACCATGTAGAACCTGTATTGCTTCATAATTTTCCCAGAGCTTAAATGTGGCCCCTTACGCGAAAGGGGGATAACCCACACGACCTTACTTTTGAGATAATCGTGCTTAAAGTTTATCACTGATTACTATTATAAAAGCAGTCACAATCTATAACTTATACATCAAATGAAAGGTCTAGGGTAGTTCTGTCATGCAATGTAATTTTTATTTGATCTTTTATTTATTTTTGGTTACGGCCGCACATTTTATTCACCCCCTACTCCATATGTTTAAGAGTGTGTGGTTTAAGAGGCATTATATTAATAAATAATATTTATTATGTGTTATGACTGACTCTCGTCCTTTATACTGGCTTGAGACAGTTAAGTTCATTATCAGGAACAATTCCTTTATGTTCCAGTACTCGTCTAAAATGCATTTCATGTTGTTCACACCGACTTGATCGAAGCACTTCTTAGGGCAGTTATAGGCAGTTATAGGCAGGTCTTAGCAGCAACAACACGTTTGCCTTTGTCACTGACATACTCCTGCCATACTCTTGGCCACGTTTCTTCTCCACTGAGAAACATCTCCTTTCCACTTCTTCTGGGGCTCAGCACTCCACATATCCATAGCAGCGTTAGCTTGAGGCACCACAGGAGCAGGTGAGTCACCACGTTCATCACTAGATGAAGACATCTTGGAGAAATCACAAGCTGAGCAGCTTGTGTGGTGAAGGTTTAAGACCAAAGTGACAGCCACATGCTGCGCCCAGTAAAGCGGAAGAATGTCAACAATAACACACGATGCCAGGCTGTGATTGGCCAAGCGCGGGGGCTTGGCAAAATCCTCCACTCTCGTTGGGTCCCGCATCTCCCAGCCTGCGTGTCGCTCCTCCCTCTTTCGCGTTTGACAGATAGAGGTAGTCTGACAAAATCAGCGCCCCAAATCAGTCGACTTTGGACCTTAATTTAACCAGCAGGATGGTCTGATTTTCTCTGCCCGACCCTTCCACATGAATTTTACACCTTTGAGCAACACGTTTCCACCTCTAACTCAAAAACTCCAGATTTGTGGGTTATCCTTCTTTCGCATATGAGGCCTCAAATGATTTTTAGATTGTGTTACTAAATTATGAATGCTCTTGCAGGATCACTATGGCAATCAGCTTGTGGACAAAGAAAAGATTGAACTAAAGAAAAAGGTGATAGAACTGAGACACAAGAAGAATTTCTTGACTTCATGCATAACTAAGCTCAAGCAGGAGAAATGGAAGAAGGATGACTCAGGTTACATAATAAATAAATTAATTGGTTCATTAATTATTGAAACCTTAGATTATATCCTTGCTATACCTATTGTAGTGCATAATTTTTTTCTTTTCTCTAAAAATTAAATTAAAAGATTTTAATGGAATGTCCATGATAGGGACAATATTGGGACAACTGTGATCACAGCAATTTCAGACAAAAGGAATTTATTATGGTTGGGCTAGCAACAACTGGTGTTTGATATTTGCTTGGGCTGAAACAAGTTTTTTTCACACTAGCCATCACCTTATGCTTGTACCGGCTTTCCTCCCACCATGAATTGGATATATTTGTCTTTATCATTTCCCACAGCAGGCCTTAGAGTTACTCTGAACAACCAAGGATCATGTCATGGGGAAACATAAGAATTACCGAGAGTACCCGATAAGACTTGCTTACCAGGTAAGCAGATCTAAACATGTCTCACAGTGACAGTAATAGTCTGAAACTAATATGTTGTGTTTCAGAATGGAAAAATTTTGTAGAAGCAGTGATCAAAATGGCCAAACTCCAACCAGCAGTTGAAAATGAATGGAACACTTTACAGCAGTACAAAATTTCTAACCAGTAAGTATCTTTTTAATTTTATATTAAAAGACTGCTGTATCATGTTTCTAGATTTGTGAGGAAGACTGCTGTATCATGTTTCTAGATTTGTGAGGTGTTAGAAACATTGTAGAGTAATACCTAAACTCAACTGGAGCTTAAATGTTCTATATTTTTTAAGCAGACTTTTGAGGCAGCAGTGAAACCAGGGGCTCCCAAAATAGTGTGTATGTACTTGGTGAACTATGTACAATGGACCCTTGCCATTTGCGGTTCACCATTCACGGCCCCCATACTAGCGGATTTTTCTCTCAAAGTTTTTTTTTCATAATTTCGGCAATTTTGTGAATTTCTTAGGCCATTTTTTAGCAGAATACGATATAATATAAAATGTAAAATTAGGTAGAAAACAGAGATGATACTGTATAACTGTATAACTATATAACTTTAAAATAACAATGTCAGTTCTATAAAAAAAAAAAAGAGAGATGACACAGTATAATTGGTAAATAATTTTCAAATAACAATGTCAGTTGATATAAAATAAAAAAAATAGAAAAGAGATATGATACAATATAACTGGTAAATAATTTTAAAATAACAATGTCAGTTATGAGCTTTCGTTTCTACTTCCTGCTGATTGGCTGCAGACGACGTGACGTCATAAGCATCTTCATGTGTGAGACTTACCTCCTGTGTACAAATTATACTACATTATTACGGTTTTTAATTTATCATTTCTACATATTAATGCATTATTACTGTATTAATGAGTAAGGCTGTCTTTAGACTGTGTTTGGAAAGCATATTTTAGCATATACAGTGATACCTCTTGATTGGAACTTAATTATTCTTTTTGGCTGTTCAAATTGCGAAAATTCGAATTAGGAAGCAATTTTTACCATTGAAATCTATGTAAAAACATTGAATCCTTTCCCGTTTATTTTGAATAAAAAAATACTACACTCAACCCCAGCTACTGCAAGAAATTGGTCCCTTAACATTGGTCCCATAAAAACGCAATAGCCATTATTAAGAAGTAATGGGAAAAAATAAAATTGGTCCTGACCCACCAGAGTGGCAACATGATTTAACAAATTGGCACCTTGTTTTCCCCTCATCTCATCATAATTCATAAATATTCTTCACATTTTGAGAGTATAAAGTAAACACAGACATGAAGTGCATAAAAAAAACAGGCATAACAAAAGACTTATTTAATTCGGTGTGAAACTCCCGAGTCCCGATGAAGACTAGACAAGCCTCCCCCTGGGTCCCCGCCTCCCTAACCCCAGTGGTGCCATATGACCTAAGTTGTTGCGGCATCTAATGGAATCATTTCCATTTCCCTGCCTCCTCCCATGAACTGAATACAGGAATAGATCGCGTAGTATTCCCTCCTTTCCCCTTCCCCCTTCCTTATTTTCTCCCATTCGATATGCAAACAGATCAAGTAGGCCAGCCCCCCTCCCTTCCTCCTCCAGCCACTCACCATCCTCTCTCTCTCTCTCTCTCTCTCTCTCTCTCTCTCTCTCTCTCTCTCTCTCTCTCTCTCTCTCTCTCTCTCTCTTATCAAGTAGAATGTATTCTCACAGCATAATTTCCAACAGGAATCATTTCAAGAAAAGTATAAATTATTGTACAAAACAGCAAATTATTATATTATCGTAGTTTGTGCAAATTACAATGATATTTAACAATTCATTCTTCATTGGTTGTTTAAAGTGTTAAATATATCTTCATTAGTAAATAAATGTGCCAGTGACCAGAGTAGAGGACCGCATTGACTGTAGTGGTAGAGGTATGAAGTGACCAGGGTTGGGGGCCGGAGTAACCAAGGCAACTAGGGGCCAGAGTGACTTGAAAGTCGTTCACGAGAGAGAGGTGTTCATGGCAGAGAAGTGCAAGCGAGACCGGCTGACTGGCGGGAAGGCACATCGGCCACCATGTATTTTTGTGTTCAAATTGAGAGGCTGCGTTCAAATTGGAGGTCAAAATTTGTTCGCCAAATGTGTTCGGATTGGGAAGTGTTCGAGTCAAAGGGTGTTCGAATCATACATTGTCATACGTGGGCATTTTCAAACTGCATCAATTATTCACAGATTTTCGGCATTCGCGTGAGGGGAAGGAACGTAATCCCCATGAATAGTCGGGATATACTGCATAGCCAGAAGTGAATTTGGTGGTGCCCTTGGCTTAGGAATGACCGACTCAGTCCGGCACATCTCTCAAATAGATGAAATTTGTTTTAACCTTTACAAGACCCAAGAATTAATTTATACAGTGATTTAATAATTCATAATGTACAACAATGAAAACCCTCTCAAACCATGAATGCAATTATTAAGTCGTGTGTGGTAGTTAGCTACATCAACGGATGGTTTTTGGAAACTGATGACGTTGGACCTACTTGAGTCATTAGAGAGGGACAATTGAAGCAGCAATCCAGGCTGTTATCCATGTTTTAAAAATTTATTTATTATTTTTTCAGCTTTGAGTTAATGAAAATGTCCTTATGTATTCATACTTGTTTGATTTGTTTATGGCATTTAGAATAAAGGTAGGAAAAATTATTAAATTTAGGTTTTAAGACTTGTCAATTTTCCCCATTCTAGTTTGTTTCAGATTTGGCAGTTTAGCATTTGTTTATTTGTTTTTTATTTTGTTTATCCATTTATTTATTTGCATGTTTTTAGATTTGTTTTCACTAGATGTATGGTTGCAGTATTATCTAAATTATACCTTAAGGTATGTATCTTAATATTGCTAGTGTTTTAGCTACCTATGTAATGTACATAAATTTTTCTAACCAAACTCTGAAATTATGTGGAATGAGATTCATACTTTAGATTGGTTCTTGTTATAGTGTTTGATTTTCTAGTAAACTTTATGATTATTATTTATTTTATAGAATGCTGCAGACAGCAGTCCTGGCCATGGAACAAGGTGATTCCTCTTCTGTTTTGAGAGAACATGCTGGAAACATTAATCAAGTCATAAAATGCAATGCCTCTTTGCATTCTAAAGAGGTAGGTTTCCCTCAGATTCTTTTGTAGTGTTGCTCCTGTATGATTGTTAGTCTGTCAGAAGGCCAGTAGTCATGCTTTTATGGTGTATATTTTACATAGTTATGATAATTGAACTATGCTAAAGTGGTTCTGTCTTTGTATCTGATCAAATCAATACACCTCTTGCAATAGTTACTGAAGGTGTTTGTGATGAATTTTTCATCAGAGTTCAGAGCAAGATGAATGCTGAAATAAGTTATTTACTTGTGATAAATTCTCAACTGGTCTTTGCATGAAAGAATAATTATTCATAGCTATGTAAGAGAGTGATAATCTCTTTTATGTCCTTGGATGAATGCATATGTAATATTTGGTAGCTTCACTATTAGGTGAATTATGTCCTTTTCTGAGAAGATAGTGGAGCCAGTAATTTGGAGGTCTTGAGGTTTTGTTGTGAATGAATTTTAATGAATTGTTTATTGCTTGTATAATATGTGTCCTGTTCAGAATAAAAGTAATTTTATCTATCATAGAGGCATATATTATATATCCTTTCTAAATTTTCTAAATCCTGGTTTAACTCGGTTTTGATTTTTTGTGTCATATATGATAGACTTTTGGCTCAAAAATGATACCAGACCTTTCCATCTGAAACAATTTTTTTTTTTCTGTGACACTTAATTCTGTCTTCTCTATTGGATATCTATGATCTATCATTTACTAAAGATCTAAATAGGAAATATGACATATTGGTGGCATAATTTACATAATTTCTCAGTGTCTCATTTACCATTGAGGGTTTAATAACCAGAGCATTTCTTATTTTATTGCAGCCTGATTTCATCAGTGTCACAACAGTAGATGGGAGATCTGTGAACACATCCACCTCTTCAAATTTGCTTAACCAAGGATATGGCACTATCTCTACAAGATCTAGCTTCAACACCTCTTGCTCTTTCCTCAAAATACCAGTATGGAAGTTTTTTAAGTATGATCTGTTTTATTTGATAGTTTTGTTTAAGTGTAATATACTTTTAATTATGAAATACTTCGTTATGTTGACATTTTTTGTATTTCTCTTCAGCATTCAAAACTGGGAGAGAAGAAGGTTGATAAGTGTTCCCAAAGTACTGAAATCCGTAGTGGAGGGCCATTAGAAACCCTTTTCTCTAAAAATCCTCCTCCGGCTGCTGCCACCCTTTCCTCTCGCCAAGTCCAACAACAGGAGGCCACTTCTGATATTCTCAAACCTACTTCCTCCAAGATAATAGGCATCAATAATACGTCATATTTTTCTTCAGTAAAAAGTCAACACAATCCAAAAAGGGAAACAACATGGGATGAAAGTTCAATAGACAGAAGTGTCAGCAATTCCCAAGAGAGTCCTAAATTTGCAGTGAAATCTATTTCCTTTTCTCCTGCAATTATTTCATCAACCAATGCCCAATCATTAGAGACATCTTATAGATCCAGAGATATAAGATCTTTATTCATTCCCAAATCTCTTGAAACTCCTTTGTCAAAAATCAAACCTTTAAGTATTTCTCCCCAAGTTTTGAAAGGTGTAGGAATGTCATCTTTGAAAATGAAGAGTACTAAGCCCCCTCTTTCAAGGACCAAGGGTACAGAGATCTCTACTTCTAAAGGTTTGGGGCTTCCTCTAAAGAATCTCAAAGGCATGCCAGGTAAGAGTCTGTCAAGATGTGGTGGTGTTCCAGTAACATCAAGAGTTCTGGGGACTCCTTCAGTCCCACCAACAAGCTTTGGAATTTGTTCTGCATCTTATCAAAAAACCTACCAGAAGTATTCTGGGTATTCCCTAGACAACACCAAGCTCTCCAGACTCTCTCTGACTAATAAAGTATGTATCTATGAATTCCTCATTATTTTTATAATCTGAGTCCTTGCTCAAATTTTTCTTTATAACATATTTGTGTATTCATTTTCAACTTTTTTTATGGATGGGAAAGGTATTTCAATTAGTTTGGATTACTTAGCAACACCTACTAGCATGTTTTAACCTAGTTTTAATTTCTTCCAACAACAGAAAGTGAGCATCATATGATGTTCGCTCCTCATTTTGCCCAACTACCAATAAACTGCCAAAGTGCTGAGAGAAATTTGCTTTTAATTAATGCTTTGTTGTTATTGTGATATGAAAATACTTTAGAATTAAGAAACAATTGCAAGTAAAGAATCTCTCTCTCTCTCTCTCTCTCTCTCTCTCTCTCTCTCTCTCTCTCTCTCTCTCTCTCTCTCTCTCTCTCTCTCTCTTTCTCTCTCTCTCTCTCTCTCTCTCTCTCTCACCTGCCTTCCTTCATTGTAGTGTTGCATTTAAGAAGTTAGTTAAATTTTTTATTGTATTTTAAGCTGTAACTGAACAATTAAACCACTAATTTTTAAGCTACTTCACTCTTAAGAATTGCATCATCTTTATGACTGCACAATGGAAATTAGTTTTATTAACTTGATAAGTCATTGCAGTTTGAGACTTCCAAAGAAGCACAACAGGAGTTCCCTATTTTATCAGACCATTCTGAAGAAACTCCCATCAAGAGAGGCAAATTTGGTAGGTGAGACTTTGACAGCTTAAGAAGTAACATGATAATGTATATAAGATTCTGCTTCAGTGGCAGGCTATTTGAATTTTTTTTTTGCATCAGGTTACAGTACATTGCCTGAGATATCTGTGGCATCAGATGTCTCAGTTGTAGATGGTTTGCCAGGATCTTTAGCCAGTACAGTACCATCTGACCAGGAGAAAACAACTTCCAACTCTCATGTACCACAACCCATGGAGGTAGATGATAATGAATATTCCAAGGTAATTTTTCTAACATTGAGCATTTTAACATTTTACAGTATTGAAATATGTATTGATACTTTGATACTGCAGTATATGTATATACTAGTTTTTTTTATTTATATTTAAAACAACAGTAGACAACAAAAAATGATAAATAACATTCTTGGTCACTTCATTTCATACAATCTCATATCATTTGTTGAATGGAACTTTTATATAAAGTTTAATACATAAATACATTCATAATTTTGTCTAGTGATAAATCCGCCTGCAGAGTATTGTTTTAAATTTGTACAGAGAGAAAAATTTAACTTGTAGTATGAAGATGTCAGCTTTTTAATATTAATGAGGAGATAGAATAACTTGAGTTCCAGACCAATTAGAAATGAAGTAACAAAGATAGCTTTTGTTGTTGCAAATTATAGACTATAGACTCATGTTTTAGTGTTGGTGCCATTAACCTTTCTGAAACATCCAGCATTTTTTATTGATTACTATGTTACTTAGTAGTTATAAAAGTCAATTATTAAAAATAAATTTTTGTGTATTTAAATTTGATTTTCCAGATTGAAGAAACATCCTTACCCACATCACAAGAACATGTCAGGATGGCTGAAGATTCAGCTGGAAATAGAACCCAGTTACAAAACAAATCCATAGAAGTAAGCACATTTCAGATTTGTATCTTTCTAGAATGTTCCTCTCTCCACAGATGACAAATGTTTACCGAGTGACATGGTGTGGTGAGCTGGAGATGGTGTTGGTGTCATGTTTACAACCACGCACCATTGTAAACATGACACCGACACCATGTCTGACTCACCACACCATGTCACTCAGTAAACATTTGTCATTCATGGAGAGAGCTCACCCTATCAGTGAACCAGTAAATTGTGTACTTTCCTCTTCAAATATATGTGTATAAGAGTATATGTATGTGTGTGTGTGTGTGTGTGTTTATGTATATATATATATATATATATATATATATATATATATATATATATATATATATATATATATATAT
>CM035177.1:13714387-13738687 GCA_020233015.1 Callinectes sapidus | reverse complement strand
ATATAGTAATATATATATATATATATATATATATATATATATATATATATATATATATATATATATATATATATATATATATATATATATATATATACTATATATATATATATATATATATATATATATATATATATATATATATATATATAATATATATGAATCCGGACTTTCCAGTGACTGGCATTAAAGTGGTCTATTTTGTTTTATTTTTGTAGCCCTTGGCTGCCTCCCTTTCTACATAAAAAAAAAAAAAAAAAAAATATATATATATATATATATATATATATATATATATGAGGCGCCTAGAGCCAGAGTAACGTAAGCGCTGAAACTAGAAAACAGAGAAAAAAGCGATCAAAGTTTTGCAACATTCGGAATGCAATATCTCCTCGATTAATAGAGATAGGAAGTAAGGCTTGGCTTCAAAATGTTCGTTATTTAATGTACTTTACAGCCTGTATCTGGGGATTCAGTGATATAAAAGCATTCTGAAAGGATGATTACTTTTTTATCCGGTTTATTAGTGGGAAAAAATAAAAAACACTTCAAATATTTTGAGAATCAAGCATGCATGCATTGTTTGTTTTTGTTCTTATGTGTAGTTGTTTCAACATTATGTAGGTTATTGGGAATCACCACCACTGAAGCCTTTCTTGAGTGATGCATTAATTCTGTTAAGCAAAAACGTAAACGACAGGAGAGAATGATCAACGGTAGAAAAATAGCAATCCTTTTAATGCCAGAAAATGGAAACAAACATATAACAAACTGAAAATAGTCCATTAGGATAACAGAACAGGAAAGAATAAGAAAATTATCCAGCAGGATAGTACCTCGCCTGTACTACTTGACGGCCTGTAAACCTGCTCATGTATGCCTCTCCCATATTCCTTCGTCTTTCACCTAAGTTTTTCTTCCACTCAGCAGGATTACACATCCTTTTCCTTCCCGTAGAGGGTTCTGGCTCCTCAGGGGGCATGTTGTTGTCTGCCATAATGGCAAAATCATGGGTATTAGTGTACAAGAAAAGCAGAGTGTCATGCAGCTGTGGCAAGCTGGTGGAGGGTGGCCGAGTGTCTGTGGGTAGGTAGGAGGTGTGAGGGAAGCGCGCGCCTGTCAGTCATGTCACGTGACGCACGTGGCGTGCGTTCATTGGCTCGCTGGCTGCTCAGCGGGAGTTACTACACTATGGCACCAGCCGCTCATCCTCTTCGCTTCGAGAGGGACACGAAGGGTCTACAGATAACTGCATTTGGGTGGATTTTTTACCTTATTGCGGTGTACATTATGACTTCTAATCTGCTTCCCGCCACAGTAGGAAGGTGGGGGAAGACAATGGGATAAAAATATTAATTTCGGCCGGAGTGTCGCTTCCGTCACTCTGGCTCTAGGCGCCTCATATATATATATATATATATATATATATATATATATATATATATATATATATATATATATATATATATATATATATGAGGCGCCTAGAGCCAGAGTGACGGAAGCGACACTCCGGCCGAAATTAATATTTTTATATATTATATCTATATATATATATATTATATATATATATACACACACACACACACACACACACACACACACACACATATACAGGTACCTCTCAATTTACGCAGGGGATACATTCTTGAAGAGGACGCGCAAAACGAAAATAATGTAAATTGAAATATATATATATATATATATATATATATATATATATATATATATATATATATATACATATACAGTGGTACTCTTGATTTGAACACCCTTTGACTCGAACACTACCCAATCCGTACACATTTGGTGAACAAATTTTGACCTCCAATCCGAACACGGCCTTCCAATTCGAACACAAAAACACGTGGCGGCCGATGCCACCTTCCCACCAGTCGGCCAGTCTCGCTTGCACGTCTTTGCCGTGAACACCTCTCTCTATTGCAACTCTGGAACGGCTTTGAAATCACTCCGGCCCGTAGTTGCCTTGGTTACTCCAGCCCCCAACCCTGGTCACTTCCTACCTACCACCCCAGTCAATGCGGCTTTCTACTCTGGTCACTGGCAAACTTATTTACTAATGAAGATATATTTAACACTTTAAACAACCAATGAAGAATAAATTGTTAAATATCATTGTCATTCACGCAAACTACGTTAATATAATAATTTGCATTTCTATACAATAATTTATACTTTTCTTGAAATAATTCCTGTTAGAAATGATGCTGTGAGAATATATTTTACTTGATAAGAGAGAGAGAGAGAGAGAGAGAGGAGGGGGGGCAAGAAGGGAGAGAGGATGGTGAGTGGCTGGAGGAGAGAGGGAGTGGGGAAGGGCGGCCTACTCGGTCTGTTTGCGTATCAAATGGGAGAGGATAAGGACGGAGGGAGGGGGAAGGGGGTATACAACGCAATGTGTTCCTCTACTTCGTGAATGGGAGGGAGGCAGGGACCCGGGGGGGAGGCTTGTCTAGTATTCATTGGAACTCGGGAGTTTCACACCGAAGTAAATAAGTGTTTTGTTATGCCTGTTTAGCTTTTTTTTTTATTTTTTATTTTTTATTTTTTTACGCATTTCATGTCTGTGTTTACTTTATATTCTCAAAATGTGAAGGATATTTATGATTCATGATGAGATAAGGGGAAAACAAGGTGCCAGCATGTTAAATCATGTTGCTTTTCTGGTGGGTCAGGACCAATTATATTTTTTTCCATTACTTCTTAACAAAGGCTATTGTGTTTTTAGGTATTTTTAGGTATTGCGGCAATGTTAAGGGACCAACTTCTCACAATAGCTGGGGTTGAGTGTAATATTCTTTTTATTTAAAATTAACTGGAACAGATTAAATGTTTTTACATTAATTTCAATGGTAAAAAATGCTTCCTAATTCGAATTTTCGCAATTCGAACAGCCAAAAAGAACGAGTTAAGTTTGAATCAAGAGGTACCACTGTATGTGTGTGTATATATATATATCTATATATATATATATATATATATATATATATATATATATATATATATATATATATATATATATATGCACACTATTTGACGGCGTATAAGATGCACCGGCGTATAAGACGCATCTCCATTTCAGTAGGTCAAGTTTAGGAAAAAAGTTTTTAGTGTATTTAAGCATATATTGTTAAAACATTCTTGCTGTAGAAACATAACTGTATAAAAGCAATTTAGCAGTACAGGCAAGCAATAAGCACACAAGAAATTAAAATAATAATAGTAATGCTAATAATAATGGTATTAGTAGTGATAATAATAATAATAATAACAAAACATTGGACATGAAAATAAAGCCAGCAGTGCCTAAAGCAAGAAGTAAGGCAAAGAAGAATCCTTTTTACAAAAGCATTTTACCACTACACTTAAACATACGAATAACATAAGGTAAAGTGGAAACACTTCAATCATCTTCAAAACCTGAAAAGTCATAATTTCACCCAAAACCTGAAGTCATCATAATTTACTACTTTTAATTTGAAGGAGATTGTGTAGCTGGCTCTTTTTCCTCCTGCTGCCATGATGGTGAGGGCATTGCTGTGTTTTTGTTATGATTATGAACTTGTTGTACCAAGATGTCTAACCTATATCATACATCTTGCAACGCTGGCAACGATTGTACCATAGTTTTTTTTCTTGTCAACAGATGGCATTACCAGTAAGTCAGAGTGTTGATCAGCTGATATTTATAAACAAGTCATTTCAGATTGGATTGACACTGCGTAGTGTAGTGGTAGCACGCTCGGCTCACAACCGAGAGGGCCCGGGTTTGATTCCCGGGTGCAGCGAGGCAAATGGGCGAGCCTCTTAATGTGTATCTAGCCCCTGTTCACCTAGCAGCAAGTAGGTACGGGATGTAACTCGAGGGGTTGTGGCCTCGCCGTCCCGGTGTGTAGTGTGTGACACACACACACACACACACACCAGCCACTGGGGGCACAAGCCAGTGCAACTCAGTGCCGGTCCCAAGCCCGGATAAATGGGGAGGGTTGCGTCATGGAAGGGCATCTGGCGTAAAAATATCTGCCAACTCATTATGCGGAGCTCGTCAAAGACGAGTGATCCGCTGTGGCGACCCTAAAATGGGAATAGCCGAAAGATGGGGGAAAAAAAAAAAAATTCTGATTGGATTGCTTTCATTTTTACGAATTTATTTTTAAAGCACCAGTAATAATACAGTAATACCGGTAGTAAAATAAGGATGCATGGAGTTTAGTAATAATAATAATAATAATAATAATAATGATAATGATATTAGTATTAGTAATGATCCTACCGTAGTTTTATTCCTCGCCGGTAAGTCAGAGCGCTGATCAGCTGATGTTTATAAATGCAAGTCACAGCATTTCAGATTGGATTGCTTTCATTTTTACATTGCTTTCATTTTTGTGAATTTATTTTTAAAGCACCGGTAATAATACAGTAATGCCAGCAATGAAATAAGGACACATGGAGTTCAGTGTGGGTAAAAGTACCAAGGTAAGCTCTGGAACTCTCTTCCTGCCTCTGTATTTCCACCTGCCTATGACTTGAACTGTTTCAAGAGAGAGGTATCAAGACACTTCATTCTTCTTTTGGCTACTGAATATGGCCTTTCCAGGGACCGACACAAGAGTGGGCTATTTTGTTTGATTTTTGTTGCCCTTGGCCGCCTCCCTTCTACATAAAAAAAAAAAAAGCGTAAGCTTTGTTATGAGCTTCAGAGAGATTAGCCTAGGCTTATGGGAGATCTCAAACCTCACCTACGATGTGTCTATTGTGATAGATGAAATTACTTTTCTTTTTAATTGTTGCATATCTTGTTGTATGTATTGTTCATATACCACATATAGAACAAACTGATGTTCATCCAGAATGTTACATATCTGAATTATGAAAATTATACACTGTAAAGAGACATGATCATGATTTCTTGTAACTAATCGGTTTTCTTCTCCTTACAGATGACACCAAATGTTCACATTCACAATGAAGCAGTAGATAAAGTTTGTTCTCAGTTCATGAAGTTCTCAAGTACCAAGAATACCGTACATTCCCCAGAAGATTCTCAACAAATCAGTACCCCCATCAGCTCGATACCTAAAAAAGCAATAGAGAATAATCCAGAAATGGGTTGTTCAACACCTTCTCTAGTGGTTTCAGTATCTAATTCTGTTTCTTCACCTCACTCAACTAATGGTATACCAAGCGAATCTTCGTTTCAGTTTTGTAATAAGAAGACCCTGGAATACAAACAGAGTCAAGTACCCTCAGAAATAACAGACCATAGCTCCCAGCAGTTCATCAGTGACAACACTGTTGAAGATGGCAGCTTTCCATTCTTATTCCAGAATAGCTTACAAACAAGTACTGTAGGAAATCAGCCATTCAATTTGTTTGGATCCCCAGTAACAGGTGAGTGCTTCATCATATGAGTATTTTGGCAATATTTTTTGTAGTATAACAGAATGATAGATGGTATTCTTCACCAAAAGGAGAGTTTTGTGTAGGTATTTCCTGAAGATGTTAGATGTGTATTCTTTATTTCTATGGCCCAAATTTGCTTAACTATAACTCCATTTTCTATTTGAAAGCATTTCAATGCTACTTTCTATTTGAAAATATTTAATATGCTTTAGCCTTTAGCTCTGTTTCTTTTCTTTTTATATATGAGTGTCCTCTACCTCCCATAGCTCAGTCGCCTTCTGTTTCTGCTGTCTTTGCGTCTTCTGTTTTTTTGGGGGTTGCCCTGAATCTTCTCTCAGGTGTACCAGTGTCCTTGCCCATGCCTGAGCTAGCTGGTTGGATTGGGACTTGCAACCTTTCCCTGTAAAAAATCCTCACAGCTGCCACCAGATTTAGAGATAGAGGTTGGGATTGGGGCTCTAGGTACGGGTCAAGCTTCTAGCCATGACCCTGACCCAGTTTTCCTCAGGGGGTCTGACCATGCTGACCCTCTTCATGCCAAGGCATCAGAGAAACCTGTACAACGAAATGATGGATGCAGGGGAAAGCCTGCATCCATCATTTGGTCCCTGCATCCTTAGAGGAGTGGGAGGACCTCCCTGTCCTGTTTTTAACTTTGAGGGTGCCAATAGGGTTGCCGATGTGTGCCTGCTTGTCAGACCATTCTTAAAGTAAACCTTCGGAGGGTTCTATGTGTGGGCTCCTGGAATATATTGAGCTTCTCAGTGGATTACTGATTGCCTCATCTATCAGATGAACTCAGCAGGCTGAGGGTGGATATGGTGGGGCTGTCTGAGACAAGGGGGAGGCCTGGCAGTGATGAGACCAGTAGCAAGGGTTTTACTACTGGTATATTATGAGCAATGATCACTGTATCAAAGGGGGTAGCTATAGGAATCTCCAACAGACTGCAGCCATGTATTGTAGAGGTTACTTTGGTTGATTAGCATATACAGGTACCTGTCGTTTTACGCTTCTTCATTTTACATGCTTTTGAATTTACGTGGGGTCCAAAATATCGCCCCAAAATATATGATTTATGTTTCTTTTTCACATATGCGATATTTTGTTGAGTGGCCAACAGATGTCTCATGTGAGTTCCTTTACGCCACCCTAATAACAAGTTACACAATCACACGTGTGTACAATATGTGTGTGTGTGTGTGTGCGTGTGTGTAAATTTACGTGGGGGATGTGTTCTTGAAGAGGGCACGTAAAATGAAAACAATGTAAATTGAAATATATATATATATATATATATATATATATATATATATATATATATATATATATATATATATATATATATATGAAGCGCCTAGAGCCAGAGTGACGGAAGCGACACTCCAGCCGAAATTAATATTTTTATCCCATTGTCTTCCCCCACCTTCCTACTATGGCGGGAAGCAGATTAGAAGTCATAATGTACACTGCAACAAGGTCAAAAATCCACCCAAATGAAGTTATCTGTAGACCCTTCGTGTCGCTCTTGAAGCGAAGAGGATGAGCGGCTGTGGCCAGAGTGTCGTAACTCCCGCCGAGCAGCCAGCGAGCCAATGAACGCACGCCATGCGCGTCACGTGACATGACTGACAGACGCGCGCTTCCCTCACACCTACTCACAGACATTCGGCCACCCTCCGCCAGCTCGCCACAACTGCATGACACTCTGCCTTTCTTGTACACTAATACCCATGATTTTGCCATTATGGCAGAAAACAACATGCCCCCTGAGGAGCCAGAACCCTCTAGGGGAAGGAAAAGGATGTGTAATCCTGCAGAATGGAAGAAAAACTTAGGTGAAAGACGAAGGAATATGGGAGAGGCACACATGAGCAGGTTTACAGGCCGTCAAGTAGTACAGGCGCAGTACTCACCTGCCGGATTATTTTCTTATTCTTTCCTGTTCTGGTATCCTAATGGACTATTTTCAGTTTGTTAGATGTTTGTTTCCATTTTCTGGCATTAAAAGGATTGCTATTTTTCTACCCTTGGTCATTCTCTCCTTATTAGGTGTTTCCATTAAGAAGTACGTGCACGAGTGTTGTTTACGTTTTTGCTTAATAGAATTAATACATCACTCAAGAAAGGCTTCATTGGTGGTGAATCCCAATAACCTACATAATGTTGAAACAACTACACATAAGAACAAGAACAAACAATGCATGCATGCTTGATTCTCAAAATATTTTAAGGGTTTTTTTATTTTTTCCCACAAATAAACCGATAAAAAACCAATCATCCTTTCAGAATGCTTTTATATCACTGAATGCCCAGATACAGGCTGTAAAGTATATTAAATAATGAACATTTTGAAGCCAAGCCTTACTTCCTATCTCTATTAATTGAGGAGATATTGCATTCCGAATGTTGCATGACTTTGATCGCTTTTTTCTCCGTTTTCTAGTTTCGGCGTTTACGTTACTCTGGCTCTAGGCGCCTCATATATATATATATATATATATATATATATATATATATATATATATATATATATATACTGTATATGCTGGACTATAAGATGACCCCCAATTTTTTAGAGAAAAATCTAGATTTTGAGGAATTACCAGTATATAAGACGACCCCTTAATGGTGGAGGGAGCTCCACATGGTTGGCTAATGGTAAGGGACTCCATCACAACTGATGCGCAATATGAGAGGCTTGTGTGGCAGTTCGTTCCCTCACTTGAGTACGTTATTAACATGGCTAAATTTCCTATCTTTGTTCTGCACAACTCCAGGTGTTTCTGAACTCCAAAATAACAGGAATATGGCCATGGTTTCTGTTAGTCTAATTGGCAACTGATTATTATCATGGTGTTGTTGGAATCAGGCATTTTAGGTGTGGGGTGAGGGTGTCACCAGATTCTCCCACTGTTGCCACTTCACCATAAATTACGGGTTTGCCTTATTCTCCCACTTCATCTCTGTCTGCCTTTATTTTTATATAAATTGGTTCATTACCAATTTCTAGCTTTTGTTCCACATCACTGTTGAAGTAAAAATAAGATGTGTTTTATGTGTAACGATCATCTCCTCCCCCATCCTAAACGTGGCATACAAGCAAGGAAGCATGACCTGACCGACACACCTCACTTGACCTGCCACACTAGACAGAAAACATGCCTTGGTAGTGTTAACAATTGCCAGTGTGATCACTGCTTAAACAATGATGCCGTCAGTAAACATAGGCTGCTAGAGAGGAGCTGCTTGCCAAGCCAATGAATTTGTGTGTGTGTGTGTGTGTGTGTGTGTGTGTGTGTGTGTGTGTGTGTGTGTGTGTGTGTGTGTGTGTGTGAGTGTGTGTGTGTATATACAGTCAGCCCTCGTTTCTTCGGACTAATACAGATTGGGCCAGTCCAGAGAGTGAAAAAGTCCGGACATTGAAAATTGAGTACAATACAGTTCTGTACTGTACAGTAAACAGCCCATATTGTCTCACACACATACTCACAGGCTACAATATGGTACAATATGCATATACAGTTTACATGAGGGAGTAAAATATGGTTATACTTGCAATAGGGTACAGTATAATATTAAACAGCAGGGATAAAACAAACCTATAACCCTGTGGTAAACATTAAGCCCTACTGTAACACACAAACACACACACACACACACACACACTATATATATATATATATATATATATATATATGTGTGTGTGTGTGTGTGTGTGTGTGAATTGAATTGAATTTATTGAATTGAATTTATTAATACGCTCAGACTTTACAAAGTAAAGTATGGAGCACAGCTCCGAAATTAAAACTACAGATAGAGTACAATAATGATGATAATAATAACATAATAATATATATAAAGAAATAGACTAGTGTGTGTGTGTATTTAAATATACATGTACAAATTTTATTGACTCCAAGACAGGGTGAGCTTCTCTCTCTGTGGATGTTTACTGTGTCGACGACTTAGTGTCATGTTTACATTGGCGTACCACCCACACGATAATAATAATCAGTTGATTATTATTATTATTGTTGATTAGGCTAACAGAAACCTTAGTGTCAATAAATACTTTATGTTAAGCTAGCCAATCATAGCCTTCACAGATAATCTCATTATAGAATTAATATGTGACAACATGGTAATAAGAATTACCAACCAAGCTTATCATATGGCTACAAAGTGTCCAGTGAGGCTCCAGCAATAAACCTGTGACATTTAGTACTCATCATGAAAAGGAAGTAATGAATATTCCTGTCATTTGGGGCTCAGTTATACCTGGAAATGTGCACATTAAGGTCAGTGAATTTTGCCATGATAATAATGTAATTGAGTGAGGGCATCAATATATCAATATATATATATATATATATATATATATATATATATATATATATATATATATATATATATATATATATATATATATATATAGGAACTCAATTGAGACATTTGTTAGCCACTCAATGAAATATTGCATATAAGTGGAAAGAAATGTACCTAAATTATGTATTTTTGGGGAGATTTTGGACCTCGCGTAAATTCGAGAACACGTAAAATGAACAATCGTAAAACAAGAGATACCTGTATATCTATATATATCTATATCTATCTATCTATCTATCTATCTATCTATCTATATATATATATATATATATATATATATATATATATATATATATATATATATATATATATATATATACACACACACACACACACACACACACACAGAGTAAAAGATATACGCACATGTGTGCATGCAGAATTAATTTCAAGGTAAACTGGTTGAGATGCAGCTGTGTTATGGAGTGTCATCATCTGCTCCCTTCCCTTTAACTGTTCATTGTTCTTCTATTGTCAATGCGGCAAGCTTTGTCTCTAAGATAATAATTTTTCTAGCTTTTTGGGTCTTCTCAGAACACTTAATTAAACTTGTGTCACACTTGCCCAGCATTTTGTACTGTTGTAATTACTAATGAGCTTAAAAATTATAATCACCTTGACAGTCACTGTATGGTATATGTTCAGCTAAGTGCTCTGATAAATCCAAAACAGAGCATTTTGTTCACAACTTTGAATTTTCCATTTGTAAATTGGTAATAAGAACCTAATAATTTTATTGGTATCTTCGAAAATTCATAAATAGAACATATGTAAATCAAGGGACTGGTGTATTGCTATTTTCATGCTAACTGCTCTATTGATCTTGCTAACTGCATACCTCCCCTTCTTCCAGTCTTGCCACACAAGACTTTCTTCTTCCTCTCACACCTATTCTCTCCAACTCTTTATTGAATGAGTTAGCCAGTACTCCCAATCATTCATTCCTTTCACTGGTAAACTCTGAAAATTTTTATTGGTATACTGAAAGGTAACTTTCTACCAAAACTTACGCAAAACACAAAATTTTAAATCAATGTAAATAGTTGAGGTAGTAACTTTTACTTTCATTATATCTTTCAGAATCTACTGCTCAGTCAACAAGTGTTAATTCAGGCAGCAACTTTTTCACGTTTGAAAACACACCTAACTTGAGGCAAGAGAATACCAACAGTGGTTTATTCAATTTTAACTTAGGTAGTGATGGAGAGTCAAGGGAACATAGCTCCGGTTTTCTTTCTTCTCTTTTTGATAGTTCATCTGGAAACAATTGCAGTTCAGATGAAAATACAGGATTTTCTTTTTTTTGACAAGGGAGAATGATTGATTGTATGGAGTATTGGAAAAAGTGCCTTATTGTATACTGCTCAAATTTCTTTGATTTGTTTCAACCAGATAGAAAAAAGTCGCTGAATACAAATAGTAAAATGATAAGTACTTAAAATTTGAAATATTGTTGAGAATATGTCATGGAAGCAAAAGATGTGATTCAACATACTGGCTAAAAGTAGTTGTATTGGAAGTGTTTAATTAATAGTTTATTTAGTTCGGGGAATATCTATTTTTTGGGAAATGAATTACAATCACTCCTGTATGTATCTGTTTCTTAATTGTGAGCAGGTTATCAGGATTGTGAATAAGTAGGAATGTGGATGTTGTCTTTATTTTACAAAAAAGAAAAAAAATCTATTTGACAGTACTCTAATGGAAAATTTGTTATTTTTGTCTTTTTTTTCAGATTTTTATTAACATTTATTTTTCACCACCACATAGGTCAACATTACTTATTATAATTTTCTTGACTGACATTCAGAGAGGAATAAAAATGAAAAAAAAAATATGGATGATGGTTGATCAAGATTGCAAAGCAAACATTATGTACTTTTCATTGCCCGTTTAAGTTTTTTTTTTTTTTTTTTATGTTGGACCTCTTTTATTATCCTATCAACGAGATGAATAGTTAAGGACACTTTCCCCCTAGGCTGCGTTTACACCAAGCGAGTCGAGTCAATTCTAGTTAAGTCAAGTCAAGGCAGGTCATCACGCGTCATGAATCGTTACCCCAGTCTGGCATTGATTTGTATGGATCTTTGAAAAAATCGTTTACACCGGAAGAGTCGAGTCAAGTAGAGTCACGGCGACTCTTCCGGTGTAAACGTTTTTTTTTTTTTTTTCTTTTTTTTTTTCTTCCCCCAACGATCCATACAAATCAATGCTAGACTCGGGTGGCGATTCATGACGCGTGAAGACTCGCCTTGACTTGACTCGACTCGACTCACTTTGATCTTATATCTACACTTTCATCTGAAATTGCAGGGATTTTTATGCTCTCTCTCTCTCTCTCTCTCTCTCTCTCTCTCTCTCTCTCTCTCTCTCTCTCTCTCTCTCTCTCTCTCTCTCTCTCTCTCTCTCTCTCTGGTGACGTCTCCAGTGGTCCAGAAGGGTTTTCAAAATTTTGCTTCGGACTGACCTTCCTAGATCAACATATGGTTGACAGAACCCAAACTACTGATCAGATGGAAGATTATTAAGTGATATATATTTAAGATTATTGATGTTGGTGATGCATTAAAATTGCAGTTAGGAAATTAAAGCGATAGGATAATAGTTTTTTTTTTTTTTTTTTTTTTTTTTTTTCTAAGGCAGAATAGGTAAACTTCCAACGAGAAGGAAAGGTAGATGTAGAATTGTCTCATGTTATGCATTACCCACCTCTAGGACACGTCGATGCTGGCTGAACTGGATGAATACGTTTGAAGAAGACACCAGCTATGTGGAGTGAAATATTTAATGCAAAAAAAGTGCGCAGGCTTGAGACAGAGAGAAAAGTAGATATATCATGGAAGAAACGGAGATAGACCGCTACCTCTGTTCAGGAATGGGAATGACAAATGATTCTAATTACAATATCCTTGGGAATGACAGTATTGTGGAAAAAGGAAGGGTTAGTATATAGAGTAATTATGAGAAAAGGGACTAAAAATATTGTAAGGAAAAGAGATTGAAACAACTAAAAGAATCAGTTGAAGGAACTAGTATTGTAGTGTTTTTTGTATTATATTATTATATTTTAAGGTATTTTTGCATTGTTTCGCACAATGTATTGTTGCGGCGGCGCTTAGTGTGAAGATAGCGTCGGCAATGATGACATTGGTGCAGAGGTGGTAGTAAGGGCTGGAGTTTGCTGCCAGGTGGATATCTTGTGCCTGATTGGCCAGTAGAAGAGACGTGTCTTGGACGGGGAGAGAGAGGCCGGAGGAGCGACACAAGGGAGAGGGGGGCTTTTGACGACTCGGCAAATAGTTTGCCGCCGGGCCCGGCGACAGGCAGTGCCACTGCCAGTGAGGGGAGAGGCGAGAGAGGAAGAAGTTGCAGCCCAGTTAGGAGTGTGAGAGGACGCCAGCCTGCCCCGCTCTCCCTTGAGGACGGGATTCTGCCCTGTTTGTGTTGTGGTATAAGTACTGTGTACCATCCTGTATTTACTCTTGTGTGCTAGTAAAGTAAGGAAGTTGTGCCTTGCCTTTAACTGTATTCCTGCCTCTCTGAGTAAGTCTGGGGTCTGTGGGTCTGTACCTCGCTCCCCTTGCTAGCCAGGAATCTTCGCCGAGAAGTGTCCCTGTGTGTGTGCTGCTGCCGACCCCGTCCTGTATGCTGTCCGAGTGTACCTGTCGTCGCCTTGGAAGCTGTGTATGTGTGTGGAAGGGGGGGGGGGGGCAGCATAACAGTATTGTTTGGTATTTATCGACGTCATCTATAAGGTACCTGTTTTGATTGACGTCATCTTGTTTCGGGTTGTGGTTGGTTTAAATTTGTGATACGAGGTTTCTTTTCTTGTCACCTTGACGTAGTGATTCATTCAGCTGGTGACTTAGCTACTGTACTCACACACTGTAGCTGCTTCTTTGTGACCGTCTCGAGGTTGGGTAAAAACATATTTTTACGTTATGTCAGATACTCTTCGATTTTGTCATTACTGTTATATCTGTTATAGAGAAATGTTTATTTATAGTCATAGTATAGTTTGTGAACTTTGTTTACAGGCCTTTGGTTGTACTTATGTCCTATTATCGCCTCGTCACCGGTGCCTCGCACCGTGAATAAACCCCTGCCCGCACGACTGAGTATACCTCCGTAATCCTCCACAGAACCACTTATATCAAGCCCCATTGTATGGTTATACTGGAACCTTGAACTGTACCGCCAACGGGCCGCCGAAGTGACCAACAGTGTCACGTCCCAGCAGGAGGCAGCACTGATCAGTACAGACTCAGGAGGGGGACGGTCACAGACAGTGTTTACCTTGGACTGTTTACTGTGTATCTCGCTGGCTGGAACTGTGCGGCGTGCATGTTGTTCCCATGTTATAAGTGGCAGGCAAAATGACAACGCTTTCATTGCTTTACACTGCGCTGGATTTACTCTACCATGTTAATTTGTGCAAGATCATGTTCGTATTTTACACTGTGGTGATAAGCTTAGGTGGATGTGTGGTGAACTTCCTGAGCGGGATTGTGGAGGCGCCACCCCTCCTGCTACAGGCCTTCAAGTTTGGTAAAATGGCCCACACCACCCAAGTGAACAAACTGTTGGCGGCGCTGGAAGTTCCGCGTAGGTGAGTCACCGATCGAGGGTTATGTAAAGAAGAAAACAGGTTGAACCTCCTTTCTAATCATTAAAAAAAAGATAAATAATAAATAAAAAAAATCAAGGTGATGGAGTACTTACTACGCTTTTAATGTGGGGGCAGCTTTTGTTAGGCCAGAGTAATTAAATGAATATTGCACTGCCTCCAGAATCAAAATTATTGCTATTTCATATTATGTTAGATTTTTCTCGTTCCCATTTTTTTTCTAGAAAGTATCTGGTAAAGAGCATATTCTCTCCAATTGCCATGTATTGCCCTCTCCCCCTTAAATCCACAATCCCTTCCAGTCTTCCAAGCTTGGTCAGGGTGTGGAATGGAGGAAAAGGGGAAGGTTTAACCCTGTAGTTTTACCTAAATTTGCCCCAATTGTATTTTTTGTGAAGTTACCAAACATGGCATATTGTGTCCTTAAAGTTTTACGACTGCCATGTATTGCCTGTTTTGTCCTCTGCCCCCTAAATCCTGTGATTCCTCACAGTCATCTAAGCTTGATGGGGATGGTGAGGGCTGGATTGAGGAAAAGGAGGTTCAACCATGTAGTTTTACTGGAAAGAGTGAAGTAGATTTGTGGTGAAATTCTGTGTCTTATAATACTATGATAATGCCCAAGGGATGTAATATATTGTTGGTCATTATACCATAAATATAGAAATGTATGAATTTCAACAGAAGCTTGGAACAAATAAGGTAGTCATAATTGGTTATAATACCTTTTAATTCCAGATGGTTCTATCATTTTTATGTATCAGCCTCCATAGTGGTGACAGTTGTACTCTTCTTAATGTGGTCTGTGTATGTGTTAGGAGCCAGTCTCCCTCCCTGGGCTGCTACCACCCTGGATGTACTCACCACACCACACAGGACGTCAGCAGGTATGAAGCTGTTACAGATTGCTACCCTGCCTTTCAGAGGCTGTGAGAGATTTCAAAGTAGATTGTGTATGCCATTATTTTGTGTCGTGCCTCATGAGTATTGTGGGAAACTTATCTGAGGTCAACCTGCTTTTGACTACCTTTGTGTACTTCATGACTAACCACCTTGAAAACAGTTTTTATTAACAGTTTTTTATCCTTCACCAGTCAGTGCTACTAGTGCAGCCATAGCACTGTGCTTGCTGGCCCTCCAGATATATCGCAGACTGTATGAGAACCTGTTTGTGAGTGTGTTCAGCTCAGGCCACATGAATATCTTGCACTATATTGTTGGTCATACCTTCTACCTTGGGACGGTGACACTCCTCATCTCGCAGGCTCCAGGTTTTACCTCTATAGGTCTGTGGTTTCCCTGTTGTATCAAATTTTGTTTCATACTTATAAATAAGTTCCTAGAAATGGCACAAAACCTTTTTCAGGAAGGAAAAATTCCTAGGCACAATGCACAAAAGCAACCTAGAAAAATCCTAGTCATTCATAAGCAAAGTTATTTCTCTGTCACTACTTTGGAGATGGATGCTAGGCTTAACAAACTATCAACAGAAAACTGTGTGATTATTTGAAGTAATAGAATAAAGTATTTTATATATTGGGATACTATATTTTTCTTTTTCTTTATTAATTATCTTTAAAATCCATGAATTCATATTTAGTGAATTTGAGTGTTTCCATTGTATGGGACCCATATAATGAGAGTGCCCAACAGATTCCTACTAATTTTAACATAGGAATTGAAAAGACTGCAAGAAGCCATACATACACAAGCCTTTTCACCACCCTTAAAATAATCCAGTACCTATCCATCCCACCTGTCATTCCCATCTATACTTATCCAACCATCTTTTAAAGCTTCTCTATTGTCTCAGCAATTACTAAATATTTGCTCATTATTCACCACTCTGTTAAAGAATGAATATCTACCTATATGTCTTGCATATCAAAGTTTTCTAACTTATACCCATTGCCATGTGTTCTATCAATATCCGGTCATTTCACCCACATACCAGTTCATCACACCATGAAGTCATTTCGCCCACAGTTATATTGCCCACAGTGTGGAGTCATTTTGCCCACAGTGCGGAGTCATTTCGCCCACACTGTGGAGTCATTTCCCCCACACTATTTACAATTGTATATAAATGGCCATAGAAAGTAAATGGTCGTGTATGTGTATGAGAGAGAGAGAGAGAGAGAGAGAGAGAGAGAGAGAGAGTTGGTTAGGTTAGGGTAGGTTAGGTTAATGTAATAAACTTTTCAATCCAAACTCAGTATTTATTTTTCATCCCAGAATCAGAGGACATGACAGGGAATATTTGAGCGAAATGACTCTCACATGTGGGCAAATTGACTCTTATATGTGGGCAAATTGGTGTGTGAGCGAAATGACTTTACACCGTTCTATCTTATTTACTTAACTGTGGAACCTGATTGGTTTCCCTTACTAATTCCTGAGTGTTTCTTCACATTTATGCTTTTCAGCTCCAAAATATTCCCGAGTAAAATCACCACCTTCAACTCATGTGAGAGGGTCTTAATCTTATTTGATTGATATCTTTTACCAAGTCTGTCACAAAAATTATCTCTGCAAAATCAAGGCAATACTTCTTGACAAGTTTCTTGTTTCCATAATCACTTGGTATGTCTTTCCAAGCGAAAAAATCCTTAGTTGACGTCTGTGGTCTAGTTGTTGTACCATGTTTTTTCTGATCTCCATACTTGATAGTGGAATTTTTTTACTTGGGCAAATTCCCAGGACAAAAAAGGCTTTCATAAGTAGGTCCTAATATTCGTAGGCAAAATGTGTGTCCTAGGCCAAATTTATTTGTTCTTGGAACCTTTTATAAGTACGAGCCTCTTTATTGGCTTAGTGGCAATAAAAAGAAAATGCCAAGAATATATTCTATTATACTTACCTGCATTATATAACAAGAAAACTTGAAATGATAATTGCAATCAAATAATGGAGTGAGTGTTAGTAATGTTTTTTCCCCAGCTATCTCAGGATGTCTTCTTTTAAGTCATTGAACCAGTTGTATGGTCTTTGCAGAGTCACACATTGTGTTTTCTGGTTTTGAGATTCAGCACATTATTGGAACCATGATTTTCCTGTTTGCCTTTGTGGTGCAGCATTGGAGCCTTTGTTTGCTGGCTTGTTTGAGGAAGAACAGAGGTGAGGCCCACTGGATCACTAGAGCAAACTACTTTTATGATGTACAGTATGCCAATTTTGATTCAAGCTAAGTGCTTGATAATGTTGCTGTTTATTTAATGTCTTGCATTTATATCTGATTTCTTCAAATTTTATTATTTCTTATGACTAGTATTTTATTTACATATTTACTTTTATGTATTCCTTTTTTGTTTTTCATGATATTTTTGCTCAATCTGGGACAATTGGCATAGGACCAAGCACTTTTTTTTTCAAGTGCTAATGCTTTGAAGCAAAGGTTTTGTGCAGATATGCATACTTACGAAATTACTCTTGGCTTGCCACACACATAAATATTTCTACATTTATAGTATTTTGAACAATTGTTAGTGTTTCTTTTTATTTTGTTAAACTTTGTTATTTATTTTATAACTTTATATATTCAATCATAGTGCCAAGTACAGCAATTTTTTTTTAGTTTTCAGAATTCCTCCTTTTTTTTCTATCTCTATTGTACCACCTAACAATAATTATACTGAATCCAGTTTGGCAACCACTGTCCTGTACTCACCTTAACACATTGCTTACATTTGGCAGTATGTGCAATTCATTTGAATGGTTATCACTTCAGTATGGCTGATCCCAATTAAGCAATAGTTGGTGAGTGTTGTCAGGGAGCACCTTGGACTTCCTGGCAATGTCAAAGTGTTTGCCCACTGGTGGGTTGCATTGCATACCGTGAAAATGCATGTTGTTATTGCAATACGAGCTACTGGTGGTCATACCTATTTGTTGATTTCCAGTGCAACTCAGTGTGTAGTAACACTACATATTTTCTCTGTTTCACAGTAGGCAAAAATAAATTTTAACTTTTATGGTTATTCTGGTTCAACAGGAGAGTTTATTCAACAATTTGGGCATTAAAGCTTATATAAAAACTCTGATGATTCACTTTATGAGACAATCTTCTTACTCATTTGATACCCTCACAATTGATTCAGATTCTGAAAATGATGTGACTGAGGAGAAAGAAGAGGAGGAATATTCTGTTGTTGAGGTAGCTGCATCATCTGTATGTAGTTGGAAAGCTGTGACTTCCACTATTAGCAGATAGGAAGATTTGACCAATTGATGCTTATTATTTTTGACTGATGACATAGGTAGTTGATATCAGGAAAATTATAAGGAGATAAAGGAAATCATTTAACCTTTTCAAGGAAAACCTAATGAATATTTTGTCATGGAGATGTTTTTGACCCACCAGTGGGTTGCATTGCAACAGCAGATAGAAGCTGATGATGCGTTAATGAGTGTCATCATCTGCCCTTGATTTAACTCTCACCTTTCTCTTGTTCTACTTTTAGTGTTCTATCCTAAGACTTTGTGACTAATTCTTCCCTTTTCCTCTCCTTGCAGGAACAAATATGCAAGAAAAGTACTTGATGCCAGAGGGAGGCTTGTTTGAGGTGGTGTCGTGCCCTCACATGCTGGCTGAGGTGTTAATCTATGCAGGGCTACTTGTCATCCTTGGTGCTGGCAGTGATTGGCTCTGGGTCACACTCTGGGTCCTCTCCAATCAGGTGAGTTGTCCCTCTTTGGATGAGATCATGAATGTCCTGTTTTCCTTTTTATATTCTTCCAATTGTTATTGACATTACAATTATTTTTCACTTTATTAATTCATTAGTTTATTTATTTGTACATACAGTATTTATTAAATTTATTTGTTTATTTTATATATGGTGGGATATGCAATGAGTTGCAATGTCATTGAGCTTTGGTTTTATGTGTTTTATTGACATAGTTTTACTACTGGTACTTTTTACAGAAAGACAAAGTTAGGTACTTCTACTGCTTGTTTGCAGATAGCAGAGGATAGTAGGTGGTATGTGTATGTGAAAGTCAAGTTAATGGTAAATGAGTTTATTTGTGGAAAACTTATTCTGTTCACATTGGTTTTGTCTAGTGCAAGTTACAAGCTTAAACACTAGTACTCTTGTGTTGGATTGTTCTTTCTCTTGGTGACATGGGATGCATATTGCAATGTTATGGTGTTGTGGGATGCTTGTAGCTGTGTTATGGTTTATTGTCTTGTCTGTTGGTCAGGTCGACTTAGGAACTTTTCTTTCCTTCTGAATAGACATATGACGAAAAAAATAAACTCATCTTTTGAGATCCATCAGGATCCTAATAATTCTGTGCTTCCATGCTTTTGGGGTATAATTCATATGTTGTTGCTCCATTAATGCATTTAGCATGTCTGCTTTCCTGTCTGCTTACCTACAATGCTTTCAGTATGCTTTAAGATTTCACAGTTTGTATTCTGTGACAGGATAATGCATTGCAGTTCTATCATCAGGTTCAAGTGGCAGTGATGAATCACAAATGGTACCAGGACACCTTCAAGGACTACCCAAAGCATCGGCGTGCCATCATTCCCTTTGTGTTGTAAAGACAAAAGCAGCTTCTGGCCTACTGCCTACCACTGACTGATGCACTTATTGCTTTGAGTTCCCAGCTGGTTTGTTTCTGTGATATGCTTTGTCTTTGGTTGAGGTGTGATAATACACACTGACACACTGTGTTGGTCTCAGTCAGTGAGTCACATATGTTCTGTCTTGGCTCTGCTCCTTTGCTGTTGCTGCCCATTGATGTTTTGGTCAATCACAGTAATAACAGAGGGGTTGATGTTGGTCATGTTCAGTCATGATGTATCATATTTTTTGTCCTGCAGCTCACATCTTCTGTTTAGCTTTTCCCTGTTATTTCTTGTTCATTCAGCACAAAATGTGTTTGGTTTAAAATGTGGTTCTTTCCATTTGCTTCACTACAGTTTTCCTACTTTCCTCTTGATGGTGCTTTGTGCTCTCAAGCTAAGTGCTTGATAATGTAATATAAAAATTCTCATGGTCTTTCCATGATTACTTAAACCTTTGGGCATTGTAATGTTGATGGTCCACTGCCTTCTTTAGTATGAAAGGGAAGCTTTTCCCTCTCCAGATCTTAAGTGCCTCTTTGTTATGCATTTGGAGGCTTGGATGGTTGATCTGTAAACTGTAGTAGATGTCAGTTGTTTAGTTGGTCTGCTAACACTCATGATGGAAGAGACAGTATCTTGTAAGTACTATTGTTTGTACAGAGTTATAGTGCCCCTTTGATGCTTCTTCTTGCACTTCTTATCAAAGGCAGGATTGATGCACCTAGTGGATGATTTGGTAAATCATGGATTGCTGGAATGGCTGGTTTCCAGTGAGTCTGGAATTCAAGTGCTCAATCATCTCTATATAGTTGGTTGTTGCACTGAGCCAATCAGTACCTTATTGTATAAGTAGTTTTATACATAATGGGAGTATTTTAAGTAAGTATTGAAAATGAAGCACATGAATTTTATGTGTTTGTTATATATAAAGAAATATGCAGTGATTTATAAACTGGATATTTGTGAAGATTACCATATCATTTCATGTGGATCTTAGCATTAATTTGGGCAGATGCAGCACATAATTCTCTGTGCTGACTGTTGGGATGTTGTTGCAATGACGACTGGCTATTTTGTTTCTGCCAGTATTCATGAGAAGTTTTCAGTGTGTCATGCTACACCTTATTGCTGCACTATAAGGATACAAACAAGGACTTACAAGAATTAGCAACTACAGCCTATAGTTTCACTTAAATCTTTGTATACTTGTCAAGAATTATAAATATTTAAAAAATAAATTTGGTGTTCGTCAGTGAATTTTGCTCTGGCAAAAAGGATCATCCAGCAAGGCTTTGCAGTAGAGTCTATGATGGTGGTAAATGAGTGTTTATTTTATAGTAATTCAAGTCTTGATCATGATCACATATTTTATGACGATATCAATGATGAGTTAATTTTGTTGTGTTAAAGTGCATTATATTGTGCCTTTTAGACAAAGTGCTGTGATCAAAGAAATTACAACTAAGAAGCCAGGTATTGAGAACTATCTCAGGGTACTGCATTCCATTAATCATGTAATTTTATATTATATACTAAATTGTCACACTAAAAGAATTTTCTTTACCTTCATGATGCAATGCACGTTTGATATATTACTCTGTAGTACAGATTATAAATATATTTTTTGCAATGTGTAGCAAATATAGTGGAGGCTTTAAGCCAAGATAGAAGAGTACTGCCAGCATTTTTTTTCCCCTAGACCTTATGAAAGATGACTAAAGGGGCAGAGTGAGAAGACTTCTTACTTCACTGGTGAACTGCCCCAGTGTAGGTGGCTGATATGAAATATAACTCTCTTCCTCTTATGAAGAGGAAGCAAGCACAGCCCAGTTCCTTTTAACGGTACAGAAAAACCATAGTAGCCACGAACTCTATACTTTTCTGTTGCACACTGGTAACTGGACTTCTTTAGGCTCCACTGATGCACTAACTGACGCGACATTTTGCAAGGAAAGCTTAGTTATCCCTTTAGCACTAAACGTTTTCTTTCATATGCTGGGAGATCTAATGGGGATTCTAGGTATACCACTGAGAATGGTCTATTTCGTTGGAAAAGGAACCAAAAGCGCTGCTACATCTCCTGTCACAAATAATTTGTTCTCTGCCTCAAAAATGCCATAACACTATCAGCCACGCACTGCTTCTTGGTGCAACGCATGGGTGTCGCTGTCCCTCCTCTCTGTCATGACGCATCATCCTTCATGGGCAAACGCATAGACTAGAAGTTTGAAATAAGTCACTCATGTTATTTTGTTCCTGATGGAAGAAATCTACACTCGCCACTTCACCCACCAAAATAACAGTGTAGGAGTGAAATATAGAGGAGAAAAGGAAGGTATGGGTATATACGTACGTATATATAAAAGTGAACACACACACACACACACACACACGAGGGGGAAAAAAAGAAGAGAGAGAGAGAGAAAAAAAAAAAAAAAAGACCGTGCCATCGACGCCGCCTCCTCGCTCTTTCTTTCTCAGGAACCTCCATTAAAAGGCTCCGGACCGCGATCCAATAAACACCTTTCTTCTTTTTTTACCTTCGTTTTCCCTGCCACCATTACCGCCACCACTGCTACCTCCTGCGCCTCCTCCTGTTTTGTAAAGCGGCCTCGTGACTCCTGTTGGGTTTTTTACGCCGTCAGGAGCTTCTATCGAGAAGGACGAATGGATTAAAAATGCAAATGTGTCTTTAAAATGGGGAAGAATCGGCGGTCGAACACAAGGCCTTATTTCCGCGTGTCTTTCTTGCCCTCGTGTGTGTGTGTGTGTGTGTGTTTGTGTGTTGTTGTGTGTGTGTGTGTGTGTGTGTGTGTGTGTGTGTGTGTGTGTGTGTGTGTGTGTGTGTGTGTGTGTGTGTGTGTGTGTGTATGTGTGTAGTATTATTTATTGTTATTAATATATACTTTTTTTCCTGTGGGGTGTTGTGGGGTGTGGTGGAATGTTTACTCGACCGCGTGGTGGTGGTGGTGTTGGTGGTGGTGGTGGTGGTGATGGTGGTGGTGGTGTTGGGGTTCTATCCTCTATCTATTCTATTTTGTTCTATTAATTCTTTTTCTTCACAAGCAAACTATGGTAACTTTATCCTGATTATATTACTTCCTTCTTTTTTTACCTTATTTTCGCCTTCTCTTATTTCGTTCTTCCATTGCACTGAACCGTTTTAAATGACGAACATCAAGACTTATTTAAAATCAAGATAAAAACTGCTCTTAAATTTGGCGTTTGGCTACAGCAAGATAAGTTTTTAAGGTTTTCTCTTTCTTTCCAGCCAGAGAGAGAGAGAGAGAGAGAGAGAGAGAGAGAGAGAGAGAGAGAGAGAGAGAGAGAGAGAGAGAGAGAGAGAGAGAGAGAGAGAGAGAGTAAAGCAAGACAACTACAGTACTGGGGAAGGTTAGACACGTGTTGGTGACAGCCCAGCGGAAAGAGACAAGGTTGATGTTGTTGTTGATATTGTTGTTGTTGTTGTTGTTGTTGTTGTTGTTGTGGCAGTAAAGTACTTGCGCCTTCTGCCTGCCGCTCACCCCCCCCGCCCCCCCCCCTTGTACCACCAGCCCGCGCCAAATCGTAGGTCATCTTCAACAGGGAAAAGGAAAAATGTTTCTCTTGTAGCTACATATATTGGATGTTCCCAATAACCATACCCTCCAGAGCATAGTAGCTTGCTGGGGAGGATTAAAATTTCACTCGCAAGTCTCTCTCTCTCTCTCTCTCTCTCTCTCTCTCTCTCTCTCTCTCTCTCTCTCTCTCTGCCTCTCTCTCTCCCTCTCTCTCGTTTTTCACGTTTTTAGCCTTTTCTAGTTACATTTGTATCCTTTTATTAATTCATTCTTTTAACCAATTCTTTTCTATCATTATTTTTCCTTTGTTAATGTATTATTATTACACTCACGAGAACACACGAAGCAACAACGTACAATAATTCTGTATTTTTTTTCCTTTTTATTGTTTTCCTTGCTCGGTTTGACATTAGCCTGTAGGGAAATCTTGCAATATTCAATTAGAAGTGTGCATTAGAAGTTCTCTGGCTCGGTTGGCGGGTGTTGGGGGTGTGGGGATGATTGGGGGCACTGGGGAGAGAATTAATTGAAGAATGGCAGGTAGTGGTTTTGGTGTTGGAAGTGAAGGGGAAAGGGGGGTGTTGGGGGATTAGGGAAGGCAGGTCTAAAAAATGTTAAGAACCTTTGCCCTGGATTATGGTAATTTAGCTCTTCTTTCTTACCTTCCTTCCTTCCCTCCTTCCTCGCTGTTTCAGTATGTATTCTCTCTCTCTCTCTCTCTC
>CM035177.1:13612562-13638737 GCA_020233015.1 Callinectes sapidus | reverse complement strand
AGCACGCATGCGCCTCGCCCAACGCCAGGGTCTCCTTCCACCGCACCTGTACCCTGCTCTACCACCAATTCCTCCTGTGCTGGGTCCTTACTACCCTATGGCGCCCCCTACCCATGGCCACCTCGTCCCTCCCCCGCCCCTCCTAACCCCCCTCTCCCCGCCGGATCCCCCTTTCTCCTCTGCACACGAGCCTGCCACCTCATAGTTCACCATAATTTGGGAATAAAACAATCTCTCTCTCTCTCTCTCTCTCTCTCTCTCTCTCTCTCTCTGGTTTACTGCCCACGCTGCCCTCCTCTGATGAGTGATGAACAGTGTATGAACTAGTGGCTCAGTCTTCCCAGCAACGTAAGAAGCACTGGCCGCTGATTCGTGTGTTTGCCGCCCAAATGAGACAAGATAGCTCCACACCAGTCCTGCCTCATTACAGATTCACAGGTTCATCACAGCTCATCCCAGCCTCTCCACAACATCCAGCAGTACCCTCAACATGGATCAGTTCATCACAGACCAGCAGCAGATCCGTCTAAGCTTCAAAATCCTGACCTCACCCGGTATCGAAGCTTCTGAAGCATGCCACAACGCGTTAGCTTCTCCAGCTCAGTTCTGCTAAAAACATAATTCCGAATCTCTTTAACATGATTAATTTACCAAGGAATTAAACACAAGCCCACTGCTTATCCACACCTCACTATTACAGTAGTCCACCCAGTCTCTCTCTCACACACACACACACACACACACACTGCATCATAAGGAAAAACGTGGGCTGGGTCAGGGATACTCTTTACTCCAACGTTCGACAGAATGTCTTCTTCAGAGAGTGAGTCACTCTCTGAAGAAGACATTCTGTCGAAACGTTAGAGTAAAGAGTATCCCTGACCCAGCCCACGTTTTTTTCCTTGCCATCTTTACACTCATCTGTCCTACCACTACTCAGCACTCCGCATCATCGCCAAAGTCAATATGATTATTCCCCAGAGTTTTGCCACAACACCACAGTACATCACAATGCTTAGCATCAGAGCATAATCATAGTAGACCCTACCACAGCGCAACAATGAGCCCCACCGCCTACCACAGCTTCACCACCCCTGCCCCAGCCGTTGCCGATCACGTCTTGTTTCTCACCTGTAATGTCCGCTCCATACGCCACTGTTAAACTAGAGAGAAGAGAAGAGAGGAGAAAAGTGTTCATAGGCTTGTGTGAAGTCAGAAAAAGTAAGATGAAAAGACTGGAAATGAAGCAGTCAGTGATATTTAAAGAAATCACTTAGCGCCAATGGAAAGATAGAATTGTGCACATTGTCGTACTTGTTTACAATCTTTGTTTTACATTGGTGTTCTGGTTTTGTGGGATCTCAGAGTATACCAGTTGGATATGTACAATATTATTCTTTCCTGGAAGGCCAATACCCAATAAAAGGCATGCACAAAACTGGATTTAGGATATGTGCGTCTCGCCTCACCTCCCCCTGTTTACCAGAAAACATTATTTCTTCTACCTGTTTCCCGGGTCTACGGCCGCTTACCAGATGTTTGGCGTACCTTTTCCATGTCTCGGCGTGGTGATTACACATCAAGAAATATCGATAATGTAAGATGAAACACAGCTCCGCTCACCAGCCAAGGATCACGCTGATGACTGATGCGAGTTGTGACGTGAAGAGACGTAAGAAACGAGCGCGTTAGTTGACGAATGAAACCAATAACTTGTGACATACTTAATCAACAAAGATTGAAAATCATATAAAAAAAAGAAAAGGAAATATTCTAAATATTGACATTAGTTTAAAAGTTTTCATCAACATTTTTTCATATCCCACTTGTTAATGAAACTTTGCACAGGAGAATCCATCACCACCAAATTAACTCGCGTTCACCTTTTACCACAGTTGTTCAGCTTTGCGGAAACAATAACCTATCAGTACTTACATTGGTATTTTTTCTGTCTCTAGAATTGCATTCCACTTTCAAATATGCTTAATCGAAGCTGCAAAGCGGTTTTTATCCATAAAAGCATTCTAATAAAGTAGCCCTTTAGTAATTTAACACCTGCAAGACGCGGCAGTAATCTATTAGAATTATCATTAACAATGGTCTGTCTTCAAGGCTTGTGTGCTCCACATTGGCAGGAAAAATACTACAATGCTGCCCAACTAATAACTCCGTGAAATTACCTTGAATCTCAAAATACATCATTTCTGGGCTTCTGTTGAGACAAGTTTCACAGCAGTCCCTCAGTCCTCCTACTTTTACTGCTTGTTAATAAAATGATCTTCAAGGACAGAAGTATTCCTACCCTTCAGCTGACACTCTTCCTTGCTTCTCATCTAATAACTTTACAAGCACTTTAATGAATTACTACATGGCACATGCAGTGATCAATTTGGCAGACAGTCCACATTTCATTTTAAACACTCCTCAGTCACCACAACAAAACAGCCAATCTTATCAAGACTGAAAATATACATAATATACAGCATTTATGAAGCCACTGCCAGCCTTAGCCACAGCAGAAATAAGTTTTTAATGTTTTCACATATACTTTCACTGTCCAGACATCATTAGTTTTGTCCTACTTTTATTTCTGAACGCTACAATTTACTCTACCTATTGACCCTATACCAACTGCAGATTCTATTCCTTACCTTGAAGTCACTAGCTCATACTTATTTTCTGGCTTAGGTGGTTAGCTCTACATTAGCACATGCAGAATTTCTTTTTGTAGTCCCTAGCAAGACACACACCATCCCTCTGAAAGAGAGGGTTAATGGTAATGCTTTGACAAGTGGCATAAGGACCAGAAATTACCAAGGGATTCACCAGTGCCCCAGCATCATTGGCACTGCACTTTACACCTCTCTGCCAGAGCTTCTATCCCTAATGAGGCCACTTTTCAAGGTGGAATACTCATTCCACCTCTAGATCAAGCATGACACCCACAAACAGATCTTCAACCACTTCACTACCACAGAAGCAAGCTTCCAGCAGAATCTGAGCTCAGCCACCTGACCGCTTGGCCAAAGCAACATTTTGTTTCATATACTTCTTCTATTTTAGATATGAATTTCCTTCATAGGTTTTTATTTTATTTTCACCTACACACATCAGCACTATTTCTCTCTCAATATTACATTTACCAACAATCACTTGCTTTAGTGAAGATGACAAATGGGGTTGGCAAAATTTTATTCTTACATAAAAAGAAGAGATACACCACAGCTTTTCTCTACCTTCTGGAAAACGGGATGAGCAAGTGGCATGCTCCATGAACACACACACACATACACACACACACACACACACACACACACACACACACACACACACACACACACACACACACACACAGTTTTCCTCAGTACTTTCTTCTTTTCAGTATCTCTGGCCTCCAGTTGATGGGATGTGTGTCTTCAGTCTAGAAAGGGAGATAAAATGGAATAAAGAATTAAATAACCCATCAATACCATATTGCATAAATGCTGAAATCCACAGCCTGCTTTGGTATTTCCTACTAACTACGTTCAAGACACCACTCATAACAATGGACAATCATTTTGACTATATTCTTCAGAAACTGGTACTAAGAGTGGGCTTTTATTGACTAATTTACTTTAATTTTTTAATCTCTTGTTGCTCTTGTCCTGAAGATGCACCTATACTTCCCAAATACATTGTCCTTAAGCACTGCCTAAAACGTGGTCACAAACATGCTAACAGCTTACTGCAAACCACACTGACAAAAGGTCAATGTTTGTAGTGTCATTACAAGTAAAGCCACAGACCTGTGGATAACAGATATTAAAGTGAGGTGGTCCAAACTCACTAGCATCAGTAAGCAGCACCAAGGCCACAAGGGAGGGCATAATACCACGGCAGCAACTGCCATAACATGTGGACATTAAGAACAGAGAAGGTATCTATTGTTATGTTGGGTGCATGTATTGCCTGGTCTATTGACAAACCAGCTGATATAGACTTCCATGTGTCTCTCTTTCTCTCTTTAATTTTGTATTTGGAGTCAGTGGGCAGCCATTGCATAGGGTGTGCTTGATACAGCACATGCAAAATGAAAATCTCATTCCTCTGTCCTCTCAACTGTCCACCTGATTAGTAACCTAGATTAATGTCAACAACTCATGGCCTCATCCACACCAGTGTTACAAGCACAGTATGTCTTAGCCTGGGCAGTGATGACAACATGAATCATACCATTGTCTTGTACCAGTGTGAGACACCCATTGTTCAAAGCAGTCAGACAAATATTACTAGCACAAGTTTTGAGGAACAATTTAAGGAACTCACACCTTCACATAAAAAGATAACCATGTACAGTACACGATGGAGTAAGTTTCAGAAATGGAAATAAATAATGATAACAATAATAATAATAATAATAATAATAATAATAATAATAATAATAATAATAATAATAATAATAACCAAAAAATTAATAATAATAACAATAATAACAGTAATAATAATGATAATGATAATGATAATAATAATAATAATAATAATAATAATAATAATAATAATAATAACAACCACAACAACAAAACAAGAGGAAGATTGCAGCGGTAACGAGGTGGTTTGTGAAAGGTTGAATTACAGAATGTTAAAAACTCTTACCGCAGTGTCATCCTCCTTGTATATCTTGATGGTCTTGTCAGCATCACAGGTGATGAGACGTGACCCACTCTGGTCAAAGGTCATGGCAAACACTCCCGCCTCACTGTCCATGGAACCTTTGGACAGAGGAAAGGTTAAGATTGTGACAAAAAAGTCACACATACAAGCAGATCTGTAGTTCATTCATGAAGACAAACAAGTTTTTTTTTATATAAAATGAGAAATGGCCAAGGACAAGAGAATGTGATTAAAACAAGAAAAAGTTCCACTGAGGTGCCAGACTTTTAATGAATTTATAGAAATGACGTTCTTTTTCCTTTTTATTTTTTTATTTATTTTTTGTTAATTTTTTTATTTTTTTTATTTATTTTATTTTATTTTATTTTATTTTATTTATTTATTTTATTTTATTTATTTTTTTTTTTTGCATGAAAAATGTATGTATGGAATGAAGGAATAGAGTTGTCTTTAGAGGGCAGGCTGTGACTCACAAAGGGAAATGTTCAGTGAGATCACAGCTGGCTTTAATGATAAGTTGTGTTGTGATAAAGAAACATCTATAATACATAATATGCTGCTAGCTTTTTCAACCTGTATTCCTAACAAAAGCAAGCCCTGTTTTTCTTTCCATAGTAGCTGTCATTGTCTAGAGCTGCCTTCATCGTCTGCCACTCCGCACCATCCTTCTTGTCCCTCTTTCCATCCCTAATGCTTCCTATACCTTCTACTATCTATGTTGTCACTGTAATTTAACACACAAGAAGAGAAAAAAATAGGAAGGAGGAAGGAAAGGGTGGAGGTGTGACATAATTTACACATCATGACTTACAGCCAAAGATATTCACATATCAAAATAAAATCCTTTGACTGAACATCAGAACAGCAGATCATCAGAGCAAGAATTATGACACAGTACTGGGTCACAAGCTGATGATGATAAATAATAGTAATAATTATAATAATAATAATAATAATAATAATAATAATAATAATAATAATAATAATAATAATAATAATAATACAAGTTCTCTCTCTCTCTCTCTCTCTCTCTCTCTCTCTCTCTCTCTCTCTCTCTCTCTCCTCTCTCCACACTATATATATATATATATATATATATATATATATATATATATATATATATATATATATATATATATATATATAGTTTTTTCCCTTTCTTTATTCTATTTATTAATTTTTTTTTATAATCTGGGCTTTTTATGGGAATTTATGGACTAAAGGAGACCACCTAATGGAGGCCTCCTACCTGAAAGCCCACCCACTTTGAAACCGTTACCCCGAGTGGACACCCAATCTCCACTCAGCCCGTAGTCAGTATTTGAACCTATGCGCTCGGGGATCCCAAAGCTCCCAGAACACAAGCGGTTCCACTGTACCACGACGCCCCCATAGATGCGTTCTTGGAGAGGTTGCAGAAAACAAAAATACTGTAAACTGAAAAAAATATATAAACATATACAGTATACCCTCACCCATCCGTGGTTCACTGTTCACAGCCCCACATACTCGCAGATTTTGCTCTCAAAGCTTTTTTCATAATTTCAGCAACTTCATGAGTTTCTTAAGCCATTTTTTAGCAAAAAACACTCACATCCACCCCAACTGGTAACTGATTTTGAAATAACAATGTCAGTTATTATAAAATAAAAAATTAGAAAAGAGAGATGATACAGTATAAAAAGGTAAAAGGTAAAGTGGGGGGCTTACGCTGTATCAGCGCGTAGCTGCGGGCGCTCATCTCCCGTCTCCTTGGCCTTTGAGCCTGTGGTGGAATAGTCCCTTACCCCGGGACATGGGGCCAGCATGAAATCCGGGTTTCCACAGTTTACCTTCCCTAGGTTGCCCTAGGTACCCATTTATCGACCAGTGAAGGATGAAAACCTGGGTGAGGTCCACGCCGTCCTCGTCCGGGATCGAACTCGGGCCCACGGATTCATAGCCAGACGCGCTAGCCACTGCACCGTGGCGGTACAGTATAACTGGTAAATAATTTCAAAATAACAATTTCAGTTACGAGCTTTCTTTTCTCATTCTTGCTGACTGGCTGCAGACAACGTGACGTCACAAGCATCTTCATGCGCAAGACACTAAACAGCTCTCTCAGTCATTATTACTGTTTTTAATTTATCATTACTACATATTACTACATTATTACTGTATTAATGAATAAGACTGTCTTTAGAATGAGTTTGTTAAACATATTTTAGTGTATATATTATCATACATACATGTACATAGCTATTTTAAAACTGCATCAATAATTCACAGATTTGGGGGATTCACGGGAAGGGAAGGAATGTAACCCCTACGAATAGGGGGACATACTGTATATATATATATATATACAGTACCGAACAAAATGATGGCTGGGTGGGGCCGGCAGACAAGAATTTTGTCCATTTTAAAAAACCAAATCCTTAGATGGTAGTGAATTCAAACAAAAGTGAATACTGGGCTGTGTGTAGTGTTGGTTGATCTGAGTCACATGCCATTAACAGATGGCAGTTAATGTGCATCTGACTGGAGTCAGGAGAGGATCGCTGCTGCCAAAGTTCATGAAACTTTCCATTCAACTTGTTGCATTACATTTCTATCAACTGTTTACAAGCTTTACTTCTAAGAAAGCATGGTTTTGTAATGCAAAAGTGAAATTTTGTATGAAATACCAAAAATACAGAAAATGAGGCAAATTCATCTATCGTTGATCATTGAGAGTAATAGCCACTTTTTGTTGTGACCCCTTTAGCTTCTTATCGTTTACAGGTCCTACAATGTAACTTATCTTCATTTCATTGTTCATTTTTACTTGTCTTCCACACCTTCACCAAAAACCATTTATATGTCTCTGATTTTTTTTCATGTGTGTTGCTTTCATCACAATATCTGTGGTTCTGCTCCCCTACTGCCTGCTATAATGAGTAACATTTTTGCATTCATATACAATTATGCCATGAGGATCTTGACCTTGAATCTATGGCATCGAGTGATAGTGAACTGCTTTTGAAATACTGCTTAACATGAACTATATACAGACTTTCTGCCTGACACTACATCTCCTCCACCAAGTCTTGGTATCGGCAAATCATTGCCTCCTTGTTATATGACAAAAGCACTGTGGGGAGTACTGACTGTGGTGAATACTAGCTGTGGGCACATGACACCGAATCAGAGTTTATAGATAATGTCATATGATTTCATCAATCAATCAATCATGGGAGGCATATGCCGGGGAGCGCATTGCCTCGCCTACCCTACGGCGCCACCCCTGGCGGTCATGCCTCATGAACCTCCCTGCAGGCTCCCTTCCCATACCGAGTGACTCCCAGCAGGAGGTATCGACATGCCGCATCCAAGAGTTCTGTGGGCGCCCCCTTGGCCTCCTCCAAGTAGGGTTATCCCATACAGAAACAACCTGATAAGCAGGATCAGCTTCCAGGTATCACGCCACATGCCCATATAGCTGCAGTTGGTGCTGACAGACTATGCTAGTAATAGGCCTTAAATCAGTCTCGTGGAACAATCACTGATTTGACACAAAGTCATACCAGCGGTATCCCATATATCCTGGGAAAGCATCTAGTACCAAAGAAATCAATTCGCCTCTTCAGGTCGGTGTTCAGCGTCCATGTCTCACATCCATAGAGTAAGACAGGGATCACCAGCGACTTGAAGATCTGAATCCTTGTCTGTCTGCACAAGTATCGACAACGCCAAATACTCGTGTCGAGTGAATCCATAACGCCGTGGGTCAGGCCAAACAGCCGTGTGACTTCTTGGCTCGACCCACCATCGTTATGTACTACACTACCAAGGTATGTGAAGTTTTTCAAGATATCAATGTCCTCGCCATACGCATGGACAGACTGTACTGTTTCATCCAGTACACCTCCAAACACCTGGACCTTGGTCTTGGCCCAGGAAACCTTAAGTCCCAAGGGCTTCACCTCCTCGTGCAGTGCCTCTAGAGCCATTACCAGAACCTCCAGTGACTCAGCGAAGATTGCTGCATCATCAGTAAAAACAAGATCTGTAATCTCAGTGTTGCCGACAGATGCTCCACTATGACTTTGTTCCACAACTCTGCCTAGTACCCAATCCATGCATGCGTTGAAAAGTGATGGAGCAAGCACACAGCCCTGCCTCACACCTGTATTCACAGGGAAGAAGCTGGACACGCCTCCTCCACACTTCACAGCACTTACAGTCCCGGAGTACAGGCCAGTTAATAGATCAATAATCCTTGCAGGAATCCCACGGAGACACAGAAGATCCCAGAGTGTCTCTCGATGCATTGAGTCAAACGCCTTCCTGAGATCAACATAGGCTGCAAGCATTCCCTGTCAAAATTCATGTCAGCGCTCCACCAATACGCTAAGCACTAGGATATGGTCAGTTTTTTACTTACTGGGTGTGACCCCTGACTGCTCAGGTCTCTGGTGTTTCAGCAGGTGAGTGCGGATCCGCATCAGCAACAAATGGGCAAGCACCTTGCCTGAGCAGTGTTATTCCACGGTAGTTGCTGCAGTCTTGACGGTCCCCTTTCCCCTTCCAGATAGGGATGACCAACCCCTTCTTCCAGTCAGGAGGAATAGTAACCGAATGCCACACACATACACACACACCACGTAGTGTAGTGGTTAGCACACTCGGCTCACAACCAAGAGGCCCCAGGTTTGAGTCCCGGGCATGGCAAAGCAAATGGGCAAGCCTCTTAATGTGTATCTAGCCCCTGTTCACCTAGCAGGAGCAAGTAGGAATGGGATGTAACTCAAAGGGTTGTGGCCTCGCTGTCCCGGTGTGTACTGTGTGATGTGGTTTCAGCCCTACCCGAAGATTGGTCTATGAGCTCTGAGCTCGCTCAGTAGGAAAAAGGCTGGCTGGGTGACAAGCAGGTGACCGCAACAGTGAATTAAACACCCACACACACTCACACACACACATACACACCTGGTTGTACAGGTGCCTGCAGCTTCTGGAAATTATAACCAGTCCTCCAGTCCCAGAAGTAAAGTGTACCATTGTCTGCACCTGAGACAAGCACACCCTCTCTGTTGATGGCCAGGCAGTTGACAATAGCATTGTGACCAGCCAGATTCTGAGAAGAGGTAATCATGAAGAAAACAAGGAACATGAGGTGGAGCAATTTCCCTTATGCTCTCATATTCCAGGACATATCACAACATTGAAAATAAAATATATAAATAAATACTCCTAGTTCTCAAGTAAAATCCACCTTAATCCCTAGTACCAACAAGAGATACCTGTGCAAGTGAGTCAGCTATGCAAACACACTTGCATCTCTCCACACCACCTAACATGAACTATCATTAACTATTAGTACACACATAAACACACACACCTGCATAAATTTTCCATCAGGACACTTCCACTGTTTGATGTTGTCAGGTGCCCCTGAGGCAAACATGTACAGCTCCGGGTGGATAGTGAGGGCTCGTACACTCTTCTTGTGGTGAGTCAAGGTACAGGTGCTCTTTCCTGCCCCAAGGTCCCACAGGCGAATGGTGAAGTCATGGGAGCCAGTAATCACCTGTAGGGACATGCAAATTTCAGAAGCAGATACTAAGAACAAATAAACAACCTTATGGACTGTAACTAATTTATCTTCAACTTTGATAAGATCTTTTCTAAATTACTGGAAAAAATTACATTTTGACCACACTAAGTCATATATATATATATATATATATATATATATATTGTATGCACGTGTGAATGTGTAACTGTTGTTGTTTGGGTTGTATAAAGGAATTCACGTGAGACATCTGTTGGCCACTCAACAAAATATTGCATACAAGTGAAAAGAAACGTACCTAAATTATATATTTTAGGGGGGATTTTAGATCCCGCATAAATTTGAAAACACGTAAAATGAACAACGAGAGGTACCTGTATGTGTGTGTGTGTGTGTGTGTGTGTGTGTGTGTGTGTGTGTGTGTGTGTATATCTATATATATATATATTATATATATATATATATATATATATATCTATATATATATATATATATATATATATATACCTCGTTTTACAAGTGTTTGCTTTACATATTTTTGAATTTACACGAGGTCCAAAATCCAAACCAAATTATTTATTTGCAATTTTTTTCACTTTTACACAATATTTCACTGGATGGTAACTACAGTTTTTCTATAGGTATTTATTATACTATTAAACCACATGTGCAACGTTTTATAATGTTTTGAAGATTTTATAAGTTATTAGTTTATAATAAATATGTTATTAAACCACAATATGAACAATGTTTTATAATGTTTTGAAGGTTTTATGAGTTATTAGGTTTATTAGATGAAGGAAACATTATTGTTAGGTGAAAAAACATTATTGTCAGGTAAAGGAAACCCTAATATTAGGTGACAGGGAGGGAAACACACACACAAATACGCCAGTACGGTTACAATAGGTGTTTTCAGTGGCCCTTTGTGGAAGGCGTACAGTCTAAAACCTTATGCCCATGTAGTAGTGTGACTCCACTGAAAATGATAGCAACGCTGCCAGACAACTTTCGCTCTTTGGCCGCCAGAAAAACTGTTGTACTCTTCATTTTTGCCAGATCAAGCCACGCTGAGAAGTCCTCATCTCACCACACCATTGATGCACAATATGCCAGAAAAGGTGCTATACCATTAGTGATTGCTTTTTATTCAGAATTTACATTAGTTGAGCCATTTCTGCCATGTTGTTCTTTGAACTGGAAGCAGTGGAGCAGCAGAGAGAACAGTCAGGACAAGACTGTGGCCAGTCCTGACTGTGAGGCTGTGTGTTCGTTCACCCAAAGTTTTCAGAGAACCACCATTAAAAAATATAACCAAATCCTCTGCAATACTGTTATCATCATACGTCTTTAGCAAGCAACACTGCAAAAATCCGTCATCTTTATATTTTACAAGTGCTTTTACTTTGATAACCCATAAACTACAAAAGGTTCACACAACTGAAGATCAAAATCAGTCACAAGTTTTGAGATGAGTGCAGTGAGGAAGCATTTATGTTAAGCTAGCCAATCATCGCATTCACAGCTAATCTCATTTCAAAATTAATGCTACGTAACAAAGGAATTGCCTCCAAAGTGAGGCGCCAGCAGTATATCTGTGACAATTAGTAGTCATCATGAAAAGGAAGTAATGAATATTCCTTTCATTTGGAGCACAGTAACACCTGGAATTGTGCAGAACAGGGATAGTGAATTTAGCCATGATAGTAACATACTTGAGTGAGGGAACTGACCTCCATACCTAACCTTCATGTTGCATTTCGTCAATGATGCACTCTTTTTGGCCAGCTATGTGAGCAGCGGCTCCCTCCACCATAAGGGGGTCATCTTATACAGTGGTAATAGCTCAAAACCTAAAATTTGCCCTCAAAAAGTAGGCCTAGGCATACAGAAAGTCTCAAACATCACCTACAATGTATAAGACGCAGGGCAATTTTTTTTAGTCATGTTTTGGAAAAAAGTCCATCCTAAACATCATCAAATACAGTATATATATTAAACCCTGTCCACACCAGGAAACATTGTTTGGAAACAATGTTTGCAAACAGTTTGCAAACAGTTTGCAAACAGTTTTCAATAACATGTTTGCAAACAGTTTGCAAACTGTTTTCAAACTGTTTCCAAACAATGTTTCCTGTCCAGACCTCAGTTGTCGTCATGCCTGTAGTTAGTGTGGAGGTTGCTGCAGCAGCCTCTGTATATTACTTGGCACTGTTGATTAACTCAAGAAAGGGCAAGAAAAAGAGAAAGACATGGGTAAGGAAGTTTTTAGAAAAAGGAGCCTTTTATGGTGACTTGCTTCTGAAGGATTTGAGAGTGGATGGAGCAGGTTTCACCAATTTCCTTCGGATGCCCACTACTGATTCATCGTCACACACACACACACACACACACACACACACACACACACACACACACACACTGTGTTTCCCATTCTGGATGGGAAACAGATACATGTGAAATATTGTTTGGAAACAGTTTGCAAACAGTTTCCAAACAGTTTGCAAACAGTTTGGAAACAATGTTCACAAACTGTTTGCAATCTGTTTGCAAACAGTTTGCAAACTGTTTGCAAACTGTTCGCAAACTGTTTGCAAACATTGTTTCCAAACAATGTTTCCTGGTGTGGACAGGCCTTAATTAGGTAAATTTTAAAAAACGAGTAAATCAAATGCACATAAAAAAGAGGTACCTGTACTTGAAAGTACCAGTGAAATTTTGAATACTTAAAGTCTGAGCACAAGAACAAGTACTAAGGAAATTTTAAACCCAAGTATGAATACATGTACTCTGGTAAGAATATGGACCTGACTGTATTTACATGGCTATTTTAAGATCATTTCCAAAATTAAGTAAATAAATATTTTAAGGAATGTTTTAAGTGAAAATTTTAGTTTTCCATATATGTTTTTTATTCAAACACTGTCTTTCTCTAATCACCTGTTTATAAAAAAAAAGTCATATAGTGTAATATACACCACAGACAGCCTCAGGAATTCCAAGAAATAGACATTAGAATATAGATAAAGACACAACAAAGCCAACACACCTGAGGCTCGGCCGCCTGGCACACCACCGAAGCAATGGTGTTGGAGTGACCAGTGAGGGTGTGAATGTTGGCCTTGGTCCGCATGTCCCAAACTCGTGCTGTAGAGTCACGGCCACAGGTGACCAGCACATCAATGGTGGGGTGCAATGCCAGGCCATAGCAGGCACTCAGGTGGCCATGGTAGTGCCGGATCACCTGTTGAGTGAAAAGATTGAGAATAAAGACAATAACAGCAACGTTTAAGCTCATCCTTGCTGATACCAGAACATTATCTTTTATCTTTTTGGAGGATGAATGGCATCACAGTGGGCTTTTCTTTCCCTTTTTTATTGCCCTTCACCAATGACCATTTTGCATAAGAAAACTTTATCATTTATACAATGCTTTTATCATATCGTAAATAACATTCTATCCAAGTATGACATGTATGCTTCTTGTGAGTGCAGCAACAAGCACAAAGCATCTTAGCCCACTGGAAGCCTTGAAGTGTCATGCAGAACCAGCCTATCACTCACCTTATTGTACTCCAAGTCCCAGCACTTGACTTGCTTGTCTTCGCCACAGGAGAAGAGATAAGGGTGACGAGGAGACACAGCAAGGCCCCGCACAGCTGATACGTGGCCTGTGAGGGACAATTTAAGCTGGCCTGAGGCAAGGTCCCAGATCTTGATTACACGGTCATTGGAACCAGTGGCAAACCACTCATTGGCCGGCTCGACAGCCACACAACGCACCCACCCTAAGTGACCCGAGATGACCCGAGCAAGCTTCCAGGGAGCATGCCATTTGGGTCGCGGCAGCATGGGGGCACGGCGTGGCACCAGTGACTGCTGGCCAGCATTGGCACTGGGCCCTGATGATGCCACCAAGGCCATACTCTGTGGTGGGGGAGTAGGGGGTAGTGGTGGATGAGGCCCTGAAGGAGGAGGTAGGGCTAAAGGACCAGACACTGCACCATTGGTAGTCTCACTAATCTTGGGTTGCAGGTCCTCAACGTCTATGTCATGTGGCATGGAGGCCGCCTTGCGCTGGTTGTGTCTCACCAGCCCCAGCACTGGTCCATACTGGTCCCGGGCCTTGGCCTGCCGACGCAGCTTCTCTAGGGATTCTTCTACAGGAGGAAGTGCCCCCTGGTCACACAGGAACATGTCATGGGTCCTCTTGAGGGAGCGGAACACCAGTGTGTGCACCGAATGCCGCTGAACATCATCAGTGGTGGACGGCATTGCCCTGAGGAAAAATGGCAGCAAGCTATACTACCTACCTAATTCAGGTAACAAATAACAAGCGAAACAAAGCATGTTTTCATTATTGACAGAATTTGATTTGTTCCACATTGTTGAATCTTGATGAAAGTCATACAAACAAAGGCTCATTAGATAAGTGATTCATTTATTTATAAACAACACATAGTATTTCTGAGTATGAAATTATATTAGGAACAATACCTCTACTACACAGAGCCTCATAAGTATGACCTGCAAGTAAAACAAGGAAAGTGAAATATGAAATTCTTACTAAGGATGTGAAATTCAATTAAAAGGAAGCATTCTAAAATACAGTTTCATCAAAACCACTATTACTGTTTCAGCCAAGTATCAAAATTTAATAATGTCAAACTTTAAAAAAACATATTTTACTGTGGCCAACAATCTTATAGACTGATTCCCAGTGTGCTGTTATCAGTATCAGTAAGAGTTTTGGTATTGGCCTAATTCTGTGGTATTGGTATTAGTACAAGTCTAATGGTTATGGCAACGCTGAGGTTCTTCTTACTATTTTTAACATTTCCAATGATCATACTACCGGTCAGAAATTAATAATAGCACTGCAATAGGCCCAGGAATGTGCTAAGTCAGTCAAATTTTCTCAACTCCAAAGAACTCCATCACACTGACAATCATTTATAGGTGGGGTTTGTGGGTAACAGTTGGATGGAATTCTTATTGTGTCTATGTTTCTTCTGTCCAATTACATGCCACCACCTGTTAACATCACAAAATGCACCAATGGATACTTGCTATATGTATCTGTAGGTAGGATATAGCTGGATGGGCAAGTGAAGAGAGACAAATATGCTTAGTTCTACCATAACTTGTGAAGGTTGCAAATTTGATTACTGGGAAGTTATCGTCAGATTTTACTTAAAAGACAACTTGTATCATCAGTTCCTGAGAAAACACAGTGTCCTACCAACAGATGTTCAGACCTGACAGGCATGTCTGGTATTGTGGCTGCTATCTAGTCTGGGGATTTGGGAGGGGGGGGGGGCTTAGGTTAGTTATAATTAGATCTGGGGAAATTTCTCTAAATCTTTTCAAAGGCCTGCCAATCAATACTCACATATGCCTCCTCTACGCAAAACCCTCGATTCCCAAAAGGCCCCCCCAAGGTTGTTGGAGGGGTTGGGGGTTGTGGGTAGAGATAGAGAACATAGGTAAATTTTAACTATAAATTTACTGTCCCATTTCGCTTAAAAATAAACAGACAAAGTCTGAAAATTAGTAAGCCAAGGTTATTTTTATAATCCCTAAAAATTTGCGGCGACGATCATTGCGCCAAACACCGGTCACTACTACAACTGTGCCACGGCCTATACCTACTGCCTACCTACTCCACCACCACCTTGACAAGTTCACTCCTCACTAACCTTATGTGTGTGGGTGTGTGTTTGTGTGTTCCCTAATCCCAAGGTACAGGCGTGCCTCAGTCAGGAAGGACCAGCATGGGGAAGCACTTCATGCACCTCAGCCAGCGTCTTGTTTATGTTTGCGGGCTGGCAGGTCGCTTACTTCCTGGAGCCAAACTCGCGCACACTTTCTCTTAGGCAATGCGTGAAACGTTTTGAGAGAAAATATCACACACACACACTGCAAGACAGAAGGGAAAGGGGAGATCAAATAACTCTATACAAAATAGTAAACGGATTAGAGAAGTTGGATAAGCAGGAACTTGTGATAATGAAGAAACTGGACAGAGGAGAGGACACTCGAAGATCAAGAAGAGTCGAGTTTGGAATGCAAGAGACTTGTTTTTTTTTTTTTTAGTGTATATATGTGTTGTCATTTAATTATTTTTTTCGTATTTATATTGATTTTAAAGGCAGCTTTGTATGATTTTTTGACACGCGCGCGCGCGCGCACATACACACACACACACACACACACACACGGCATTCCACCCACCAGCCGCTAACCATCGCCCCCCCACACACAGCATAGTCAGTTTAGTTTTTCTAAACTAAACTGACAAGTTATGGCCATACTTACCAACGCTATGCTCTCTCATCACGACAATTTTCATAAGCCACAGGTTTTTGAAAACACACCTGTGGCTTATGAAAATTGTCGTGATGAGAGAGCATAGCGTTGGTAAGTGCGGACAGCCAGAATTAACCTCATAGACTGGTAAATGACCTCCAAAATGTGTTAAATAAGGTTATTGTTATATGCCCATTCATAGCCACAAGACAGACAGTCCCTTCTCCCTCCCAGTGAGTGTTTATCTGAGCCATCCTGTGTTTCCAGACCCAGAGAGTGAAGAACAGCCAGAATTAACCTCAAAGATAGGTAAATGACCTCCAAGATGTGTTAAATAAGGTTATTGTTATATATCAGTTCATAGCCCAAACAAAGACGCTCGTAGGGGGAGGACGTGCTCACTTGTGCTCTGTTTGGACCCACATATGCCATCCTATTGTTTTTTTTTTTTTTTTTTTTTTTTTTTTTTTTTTTTTTGTGTGTGTGTGTGTGTGTGTGTGTGTGTGTGTGTGTGTGTGTGTGTGTGTGTGTGTGTGTGTGTGTTTTCTGACATCTTTATGTCCCTGTATTGTGATTTAAAATTCTACCATGGCTGGACGTGGACGGGACAATAGAAGAGGACAAGGAAACTGGGATCAAATAAGAAACACTGGTGCTACTAGTAATGTAAACACTGGTGGTGGTGGTGGTGCCCAAGGAGACAGAAGCTCAAGTGATGATGTGAGTTCTGTCTGTCATATACGTGATAAGCAGGTACGTGATGATGATTCAGCCATGAAGTGTAACCACTGCAGAAAGTGGCATCGCATCCACTGTGAAGGAATGGAGGTGAGTACATACAGTAAAATCCCTCTTATCCGGCATTCGACTATCAGGCAGCTTAAAGTATCCGGCACATTTTTCCCGATCCTTAAAATCAATAAAAAAAATCAATATGTGTACTCATAAAATCGATTAAAATTCCCGCGCGAGGCATACTTTTTCCCCTTGCCACCAGAACACACTACTTCGCTCCACCCACGGCCCACTGGCCACTGCACAGTGCACTGTGTTTACTGTGACTCGGTCCTGCCTGTACATTGTTTATCGCCTGACGCCTTCATCATGCCTAAAGTTATAGAAAAGAGGAAGCCTGTTGTGCTTACACTTAAGCATAAGGTAGACATTTGTCGACGATTAGAGAGAGGTGAAAGCAGACAATGTTAGTACAGTAGTATTGTGTGTTGGTGAGAGTGTGAGGTGGCAGCGCTGGTGGCGATGGCGATGCGTGTAGGGTGGTGATTGTGGACATAATTTCACTACTATTCAAGTATCCGGCAACTTCTGGTATCCAGCATGTCGGCGGTCCCGTTGATGCCGGATAAGAGGATTTTACTGTTAAGGTTCTTGTAAGGATTATTAGTAATAAGCAATTACATTGGTATTGTGGTGTTTGTAATGTTAAGATTTTTGGGATATCACATGATCTCAAAGCTGCTCAAGAACTTGTTGTACAACTGGAAGATCTGACATTAAAGCAAAATGTTAAAATTGCTGACCTTGAAAATTCTATTGCTGTTATTGGCTATGCTAATGGCCATGGAATGGAGGGTGAAATAAAAGACTTGTCGAAGAAGATTGATGTACTTAACAAAACTATTTCTGCTTTCACGTGCACTGATGAAAATAAAGGAACATACCACAGAACAACGTACTCTGATAAGATTGAGTGTAGAGATAATGCAGCAACATTGATTCAAGATAATATGGGTGATGCTGTGACTAAGAAAGTAAAGAAGCTGCAACCTGAAATTATGATATGTAATGTACATGGAGAGGAAGATGATGTTATGGAAGCAGTAATTGAAAAGAATGTCTTCTTACAATCAATTTCTGATGTCTCTTAGAAAATGTCTCTTTTGTTTAAGAAACCCGCTGTAAACCAAACAGCTCATTGTGTAATTAAATGTGACCCTGAAGTACGTAAAGCAATTCACGACCACGGTGATAAAATTTTGCTGCGCTGGGGTAGATATCAGGTTTGAGATATATATTGTTACGAACCCATGTATGGGGGGGGGGGGCGTGGGTATGTATGTGCGTGGTGGGCGTGAGAGTAGACAAAGAAGTAACGGGTCTGGGACGGGAAGGAGAGAGAGAGAGGCCGGAGGAGCGACACAAGGGAGAAGGGGGCTTTTGACGATTCAGCAAATAGTTTCTGCCGCCGCCCGGCGACAGGCAGTGAGGGGAGAGGGCAGAGAGAAGAGAGTTGGGCCCCAGTGAGGAGGACAGAGGGAAGAGCTGCCTCGCTTCCCCTTGTTCCTGGACAGATATATTCTGACTGCCATGTAATAAATAGTGCCTGTGCGTTGGCAGTGTGTGCGCCTGGACTGTGTGTGCCTAGTTGACATCGTGGAAGCCTGCTGGGAGGCCGTGAATGAGGTGTGAGGTGTGAGGAGGCCCGAGCTGCCGCCTTGCTGTGTCGTCTTGCTGAGCGCGCCTTTGTCATTGTGTGAGGCGTGTCACGGTCCCCCATGTTACCTATAGTGCTTGCTGAGTAAACTAGCCAAAGTGAACTCTGTGTGTTTGCTTTGTCCCCCATTTTGAGCTGCTATAGGTACACTTCGCTACACTTGCCCATCCGAACCGTGTGGAAGTTACGCAACCCCCCTATGCACTGTTGCCCTGCTTGTGCACCTGGGAGGCCTGTGTGAACCCTGTGGCCTGAGACGTGCTGCTGAGGGCAGAGAGAGGGTGTGAAGAAGAAGAAACGGGGGTGAACGTAACAATATCATGTATTTACATGTTTTCATTGTCAACAGCATGGTCCTACCTCAAAAAATTGTAATTTTAAGGAAGGTGGTGTTGTATGTGGTAACTGTTGTGGCAATCATAAAACAAGTGATTGTTCCTCTGATGTGCAGAAATGTATCAATTGTATCAGACAGAAGAGGGGAGAGGAAAACCATAGAGTCAATGCCAGATGCTGTAGGGCTTTTACTGCTGAGTTAACTAAATTGACTCATGGATTTTAGATCTACTCTTGAATATTTAAATTGTGCTTTTGTTGATATCCGATCTGTTGGTAACAAGACTATTCAAATTAGGGAAATATTAAATGAGCAATCACTAGATGTTTTACCTATTTCTCAGACATGGTTGAGTGAGTATGATTCAAGTAGAATTATTGAGATGACACCTGCTACTCATACTTTTCTCCACAGCCTCAGGGGAGGCGGAGTGGGAATATTCTTGTTTAATACTTTCTTTCATTTAAGGGTGTTGACACCACTCAAGGTATAAAGTTTTGAATATATTCAAGTTAGTTTTAAGAATCAAAGCCAGTGGTTAGTATATCTTGTAATTTACAGGCCACCATGGTCAAATATTAATCTTTTCTTTTGGGAGTTTAGTGCTTTACTAGACTTAATTGATATGGTCTCTTTTAGGATTTTTATTGTGGGTGACTTTAATATATGGATGGATGATAATGAAAAACGTAACACAGTTTCCTTCTGTGAATTACTAGAATCTTATCAATGATCAAACAGAGTGAGTTCTGTAACTTCATCAATGCTCTATATGTTAGATTTAGTCATATGTGATGATGTAAGTAATCTTATAGACAGGGTAAGTGTTGAAGAGGAGTTTACTATTTCCCCAGTTCACAGACTTACAACATTTAAGCTATTGTTACCAATAAGTAAGGTTACTAAGAAAATTCATTTTAGGAATAAAGTAGGTTTTTCTGCAGCTACATATATTAGTGATATAAGTGAAAAATTTTATGATGGTATAACTGGAGAGTGTGCTCACAATGATATGGAAATTAAATCCAACTGTGTGACTTGTCTAACCGATATTAATAATCAGCTGATTAAGACTAAGTATAATAACATGTGCTCTGTTTTTGAAAAGGTTATTACCATTAAGGATAGATCTCCTTGGTTTAATGGTGAAATCTTAACATTGAAAAGAGAGAAAAGATGCAAAGAATGTAAATGGTGAAATGAAAAGTCCATTGTGGCCGGGGAAGATTATAAAAATATTAGAAATCACTATAATGACTTGTTATATAATAGTAAAATAAATTATTACTGTACAAAGATTCTTAAGGCTGGATCAGACATGAATAAATTAGATCAGCTTTTCAATAGTCTCACTGGTACTACTTTGAGGAAAAAGCTTCCAGATGGCTTCTGTGATAAAGATTTAGCAGATAAATTTTGTAGATTTTTCAAGAATAAAATTATGGATATTATATCTGGATTTGTGATAATGTCTTTTATGCCTGTTGTTATTGAAATTAATGTAGATAGTAGATTGCAGGGTTTTAAGAGTATTACAAACGATGATATTGCTCGACTTTTTTAAAAAGCTAAGAAAACATGTTGTGCTGGTGACCCAATGCCTATACTGGAGATCATAGATGCAGATAATTTTCCTAATTTTCTAGTTATTGTGTTAAAAATTACTAGTATTTCTACGTGTAAATTTCCTGATTCTGAAAAGCAAGCCATTGTAAAACCACTCTTAAAGGGAAAACTTGATTATCAAAATGTAAATTCTTATAGACCAGAATCTAATTTGCCTATTTTGTCCAAATTATTAGAATATGTAATTATGGAGCAATTGATGGAACACTTGGAGAAGGTCAATGTCTTGCCAGAAAGTTGATCTGCCTATAGGCCAGTATTTTCCACTGAACCTACCATCTGTTCTGTTGTCAATGATTTACATACTAGAAATGATGGATGAGAATAAATGTGCCATATTAGTCCTTTTAGATTTTAGTACAGCATTTGATACAGTTGTCCATGAGTTGCTTGTACAAGACTTACGGAACATTGGAGTGGTTGATAATGATTTGAAATATCTAGAGAACTATTTGTGGAACAGAAGTTATTGTGTGCAAATTGGAAACTGTTTTTCATCACATGAAGCTTTGACAAGAGGAGTTCCACAAGGAAGTGTGCTGGGGCGTATTTTATTCTGTATTTACACCATTGGTTTATCCAGGATACTAAAACAACAAGGGGTAACATTTAAATAATTGCTGATGACACCCAGTTCTACTTTTCCATCAGTGATATTGGAAATACAACTGCTAAGATTAGTAGCGTTATTAATTCAGTTAAGAATTGATGTGTTATAAGCAATTAAAATTAAATTATATAGTTATAATTATATTATATTGGTATATATATAGTTAAATTATATTATATTATATATAATATATATAGAATATAACTATATTTCACTTAAATCCTCATGTTTAACTGTCAAAAGCTTTCTCATAATCTATGAAACATAAATACATATCTTTTTGCATCTCTATACTTCTTTCACATAACATCCTTAGTAGGAACATAACAATTCTCGTTTCTTTTCCTTCCACATGTACCACATAAAGAGGACTTACTGTATTCTCACCATCTCTCTTTCTTCCTTTTTTCTGGTGATCTTGACTGGATTTTTTTCTCCCTCAACCCATAAATGATTAAGGACTTCTTCTCTGCCATGTCACAAACCAATCCTTCTTTCTCTTTTATAACCTGCATCACTGTGTCCTTAGTCTTTTCCTGTTTGTGTGTGTGTGTGTGTGTGTGTGTGTGTGTGAAAAAATACCAACTTTTTACGTTTCTCTGGGTAAAGATATTTGGACAAGTGTGTGAATATGTGTGTACATATGTGTGAGTGCAATAACTTTCCCCACACACATACACACCAGCTTAATATACACCCCTAAACAACATTTCCACCATTAATCCACCCAAAGAAATCACTTATCTCTGTGTTTAAGCCTGTTTGTGTGTGTTTGGGTAAATGTATGAGTGCATGTGAGTGTGTATGGGTGCATTAGGGTGCACCAACACCTCTCCCACCAACAGACTGGATGAACTTGGCCCCAAGCAGCTCCCAATGATGACCTTCAAGGCTTTCGTGGAGCAATGCAACTATACCATAATTGAGGAGGGGATGGCACAAAAGTACTCAGACTACTAGCTGGAGTTTGAATGATAGCAGCTTAGTGAGTTCTTCATCAACCACAAGGAGTAAGAGTTGTGTGAGAGAGAGAAAAACCAAAATGAATATGTAATTAGAATAGATTAGAGAGAAGGTAAAGAAAGATGAAGAAATTAAAGTAAAATAGAAAAGAGGAAACATTAACAGAATTTCTACATTCTCTCCTCCCCCTCCTTATTTTAATATATTTATTTTGTGCCTCTTTATTTTGCTTCCTATTTTCTTTTTCTTCTTAGCTTTTATGCATATAGCACTATGCCATGTGTGTTTACCCTCTCTGACTCTGTATACCAGTACATACCTCTGTACCCCCTCATTGTACTTGTCTAAGATTTCGTACTTCTCTTGAACTGTCTTGTATTGTATGGTTCCTTTCCAGTCAGTACTACCAAATTTTTGCTTGATCCTTCAAAATTTGTCTTTGCGTGATTTAATCTTCCTTGTTTGTGTCCCTCATCCCATCTCAAGATTTCCTGCTCTTCTAATTCAATTTCAAGTACTAATTTTTTTTCCCATTGGGCTGTGTTGTTGGATGGTTGGACAGGACTCTTGTTTTTCTGTGAATATGAGATCCAGCACCAATGATTCTTCTCGATGCTTGATGTTTTCCTTCATCCATTGGCCCATTGCCAGTTGTAGCACTTCTTTCCCCCATCACCCAGTGGTTTTATTTAATTCCATTTCCTACCAGTTAACATTTGCAGTTCTGATTCTCTACAAGCAGAACTTTTCTGTCAGTTCTTAGCATATTGTCCTAGCACTTCAACTCTTCACTTTGCATTTCCTTATGTATCTCAAGTCTCCATGTATTAGTCTTTGGTGGCACATATATAACTATCATTTTCTTCCTTTCAATCCCTTTGGCCCTAATTGTTATGCTTGAAACTTCAGCCAGTCCATCTCCATAATGTACTTCTTCCATGTATAAATACTCATCAGTACTCTTTCTCCTGCTTTTCCTCTTCTGTTTCTCCTCCAAGCATTATATCCTTGTTCCTTGAAATTCATTTGAGGTCTTTGCTTAATTTTGTTTCTGTTATACATACCACGTCTGGTCCGTTTTACAATTTATGATCTCTCACTTCCAACATTCCTGATGTAAACTGTGTGTGTGTGTGTATACGCGTGTGTGCATGCATGCGTGCATGACTGTAGTGGCAGCACAGTCAAGATGTTGTTGATGACAACTTGGGTGTGTTGGAAGCAAACAATGAACACACTATCACAACACAACAGTCCTAACAAGGGTTTGAACCTGAGCAGAAGTGTTTCTTATGGTGAATTGATCCTGTCTTTAGCTAGTGTTCTGTGTTGAAATGACAATTAAGGCTGGTCATCACAAATCTGCTTGATATCAATGAACAATTTGTATAAACTTAATCAAGTCAACTGAAGGCCAGCAGGAATCAAACTTGAAAGCATCTTCACCATATTGCACAAAAACACTACACTTGCCATCATTTCATCTGGGAAAGCAACAGTTTGTGGGAATTTCCAAGAGATTTTTAGCTGTAGTGTTGCTTCAATAAAATTAATCCTTTTTGTTTCAGGAGGGAGAGAGAAAGAGAAACGGAATGGCTTCTAGGTTCAGGGTGATGTGCAGTTTCCTTATCTCAGGAGTGGTGGTCACTTGCAGATGGTGTGCTGTGCAGTGCTGTGATTCCAAACAGTGTATTGTTGTTCTAGACCTAAATCCTCAACTATTCATTCTTCACATATGTAGAGGTAAGAAGAAATACAAGTTGGACTTTTCAAAGTGTAGTTGTTGAAATATTAGGTGTTGATACACTGATATATCTAAGATGGTGGGATAAGTGTGACAAGTAGAGTTATGGGCCACATCTGTGGGGGAAGGTGTTACGTATATGGTGTACGCTACATCTTATGGCTTTGACATTTTAATCTATTGTTTGGAAAGAGAGAATTTTTTTTATCCTTTTCCTGACTAATACATATATTTTTTAACTTTAGACCAGACTATCATTACTTTTTTCCACACCACCAATATTTAAGAATTAGACAAAGAATAATTTAATTGTTAGAACATTTATCTCACCACTCCTTACAATGTTGCTGTGTAGCAAGTGTAAATGGCCAGCACAAGAAGAGAGAGTGAGCTTGGAGCAGCTGGTGTGGAGGTGACAAGGTACAGATGACAGACTGAAGGTTCAGGAGACACATGGTTGTCATCCCACACCACTTGGTTCTCATTAAGTCTGCAGGTTCCACACTCCCTCCATAGGGAAGAAGGAGTGAGTGAGTGAGTGAGTGTTGGGTGGCTGTGGTGAATGACTGTGGGGTTCGTCAACATACTGTGGGGGGGACAGACTGTGTGTCAGAGAGAGAGAGATTACTTCTTCTGCCCCCACTACTGGATGAGAGGAGGGAAATTAGCCCATGATGAATGAATGATGTTGACCACCACAATGCTGGGAGGAATGTTGCTGGCTGGTTTAGTTAGTTTTAAAAGAGTCTTAAGTTTCCTGGTCTAGTGAGAGTAGAAGTGAGAGGAAAGGTGAAGTGAGGTCATGGACAGGGGTCTTGTAGCATTGATGAAAGATGTTCTGGTGGTCAAGAAGGTAGAAGTCTTCAAGCCAGAGTACAGTACCAGACAAAAGTGATGGCCGGGTGGGGTGACCAGACAAGGATTTTGTTTATTTCAAAACCAAACCCTTACAAGATGGTGAATTCAGACAAAAGTGAATGCCCTCACTCAATTACATTATTATCATGACAAAATTCAGTGACCTTAATGTGCACAATTTCAGGTATAGCTAAGCTCCAAATGACAGGAATATTCATTACTTCTTATTCGTGATGAGATTTATCGCTGGAACCTCATGGGACACTTTGGAGCCCTCATATGATAGCCTTGGTTGGTAATTCTCATTACCACCTTGTCATGTAGTATTAATTTTATAATGAGATTAGCTGTGAAGGCTATTATTGGATAGCTTAACATAAAGTATTTACTGATGCCAAAGTTTCTGGTAGCCTAATCACCTACTGATTATATTATTATCGTGCGGGTGGTGTGCAGAATATAAACAAGACACTGAGTCGCTGACATAGTAAACATCCGTAAATATCACCATATCTTAGAGCACACACACACACACACACACACACACAGCTTAGTGTAGTGGTTAGTACACTCGGCTCACAACCGAGATTTGAGTCCCTGGATTTAAGTCCCAAGCATGGCGAGGCAAATGGGCAAGCCTCTTAATGTGTATCTAGCCTCTGTTCACCTAGCAGCAGCAAGTAGGTACGGGATGTAACTCGAGGGGTTGTGACCTCGCAGTCCCCGTGTGTAGTGTGTGATATGGTTTCAGCCCTACCCGAAGATCGGTCTATGAGCTCTGAGCTCACTCCGTAGGGAAAAGGCTGGCTGGGTGACCAGCAGGCGACTGCGACAGTGAATTACACACACACACACACACATGTCTGTGTGTCACAGTAGGGCTTATTGTTTACTGCAGAGTTATAGGTTTGTTTTATCCCCGTTGTATAAGACCACTCCTTGATTTAGGAGCCTCAAAATTTTTGCACTTATAAACATGATGCTGAAACCAGCTCCAACTCACCAGTCTGTCAATAAATTGTGTACATTCCTATTTGAATATATATATATATATATATATATATATATATATATATATATATATATA
>CM035177.1:13582069-13612462 GCA_020233015.1 Callinectes sapidus | reverse complement strand
TATATATCTATATCTATATCTATATATATATATATATATATATATATATATATATATATATATATATATATATATATATATACACACACCTGTACTTGCCTAGTATGGTAGAAATGCAACACCCACACACAGCTCATGGCTAGCACTCCCTGTCCTCCTGCATGCCACCACACACCTTCTGCAGCCTCTCATGTGCCAAGTTCTACCTTCTTTTATAGGTCCAGGTGATGCACCAATAGAGACTCGGGCTTAATGTTGCTCATCTTGTATCTCAGAAGCAGCTGTCTGGAATGGGGGAACTGGAATAGAGAATAGGAAGGAAATGGTAAGTGATGGTATAACAGAGAGGATCTGGAGAGGAAGGGAATGGATTAGGAGAGTTATGAATGGTGCAAGATCTGTAATAGGAGGGTTTATCGATGGTGATAGGAAGGAGAGATTGATGAGACAAAAATGTGTAAGGATACTGTGGAAGGAATATGAGTAATTGAAGTTCCTGGGAAAGGAGGAGAGAAGTATTATATGAAGTTTGTATATAGACCACTAACTAATGTGTATGATATGTATGAACCCAAAATAAAACATAAAAATTCATACCATATAAAAAACTAATATTCTGAACCAAACACCTTACTGATTTCAAAACCACTTCCTATATCAACTAGTGAAAATGAACTTGCTATGAATCATAGCAAGTTCATTTTCACTGTATCATAGCCTATGATACATTACACCCAATGTAATTCAATGCTGTATTGAAAGTAGATCGATGTTACACATCACCCTCCTTCCCTCCCTCTGTGACCTTGAAAAATAGTGGTGGTGACACTGACCCAGGCAGTCACACTCTGTCTGCCGCTGCCGCCCAGCCACCCCACACACTAACATTGGCTGTAAATTGTCATTGTATATTAATATTACCACTAGATCAGGGATTCTTAAACGGGGGTATAGGAACCAAATGCTGGGGCTATGGGACTCGATCTCTGAGTACTGGTATTTATTTTATCTAATCATATTTAACCTTGGGTAGAATGTTAAATTATTAACTAGAACTGTCATTCTATATTTTAAAACCAGACTTAAGTGCCACCCTTAACTTTTATAAACTTTTTTTATTGTATTGAGAGCAGTGTTATTTGTATTGTGTTTAATAATCCCTAGAATGGTGTCTTGACTTCATTTTTATTTTGCTATCAATAAACAAATATGATAAAATTATCAATGCTTCAGATTTAATTTTATGTTCTATTCCTAGCTATCCATATATAAAGTACAGTAAACTCAAGCTACTGACATATTTGGAAGACACTGGCAAATAATAGGAATGATGATAATTATTTCAACAGTCATGTGAACGGGGGGGGGGGGGGTATGGGACCATATTGGGCAATCCATTGGGGGCAGGAATCATCAAAAGGTTAAGAACCCCTGCACTAGATATACAGAGCCTTGGGTGTAGTACAGTTGATTCCCAGTAATTCCCACCAAGAAACACAGCCTTGGGTGTAGTACAATAGATTACCAGTAATTCCCAATGATTTCAAAGTAATTCCAAGTAAGAAACACAGCATTGGGTGCAGTACAGTAGATTTCCCAGTAATTCCCACTAATTTCAAGTAATTCCTAGTTAGACACACTGCCTTGAGTGTAGTACAGTAGATTCCCAGTAATTCCAAGTAATTCCCAGTTAGAAGCAAACTGCCTTGAGTGTAGTACAGTAGATTCCCAGTAATTCCCACTGATTCCAATTAATTCCCACCAAGAAACATACAGCACTGGGTGTAGTACAGTACATTCCCAGTAATTCCCACTGATTCCAAGTAATTCCCAAGAAAAACACAACCTTGGGGATAGTAAGTTGTGACGTATCGGCTTCTGATTGGCTTAACGTCACAGGTGTAGTCAGCTGAACACCCCAAGAGCCAATCAGCGTCCACCTTCTTGCCTTCCTTCCTCCCACGCCGCCATTAAACTTCAACGTCCTGGAAGAGGAACATACCCACCCCAGCCTCCACATTTTTCCATTTTCCCCGTATTTCAGGAGTGCAATCACCGCTTTGAGTGTGCAAGGTGAGTTTTGAGGTATCCCCACTGGTGTTGTGTCAGTGTTGTCCATCAAAACACTCTGCAACCACCACAATTAACCAAAAATATTGCTGAATTACGGTGGACATAAACATGGCGATGGTAGGGGGGGAGAACCGGCAGTGAATATAAATTTTCCCTCTCTGATCAGTAAATACCGCTTGAATTTGCCCACAGTGAATATAGTTGCGGGAAAAAAGATGGATTTTGTGGTTTCAGTGCGTGTGTGTATTAAAATAGCGATATGATTAAAAAAATAGCGGTGAATATAGTGGTCTTTGTTAACCAGTCAGAAAAACGAAGCATATTTTTCCCTCTTATATCAGTAAATATCGCTTCAAACTCGACCCCAGTATATTAGCGGGATAACGATGGATTACATAAGATTTTGTGGTTTTAGTGCGTTTGTGTATTATATAGCGATATAATTCATAGCGGTGAGGTAACGGCCGTTATGGTGACAAGCCAGGGAAGTGAATTGAAATTGCGCCATAACGATAATTTAGCTTTGAAACTCGCCCCCAGTGAATACAATAGCGAGAAAACGATGGATTACATTGGATTTTGTGGTTTTGGTGCGTGGGTGTATTTTAATACCGATGTAATTCATTAATAGCGGTGAGGATATGCCGGACTTGTTGACAACGTAAGGAAGGGGAGTCCCTAAAAGGCGCATGCCACCACATGCCTCCGCATACCACCACATACCACCAGAAAAACACACATAACAGGCCAAACAGGGCACAGTGTTGCTTAGAATAGAGATTGTCAGTACAGAATGCTAAAAAAAAATGACAGAAAAAACATTACCGCATCACAGAACTATCTAAATAAACTAGCGCTAAGCGCCATCTGTTGCGAAGCCTGGACACTAAACTCTCCCTCTTTTTTCATTATCATTTTTGCATTTTCTTTTCATATAAAAACACAATAATTTCATTTCATTCAATTAAAATTAACTCTGAAGCTGGTATGCTCCTGGTCTTTGCTGCCCTCTTCCTTTTTACTTGTCCTGGCTTTTTCCCTCCATTTCCTCCTGGTGCAAGAACAACACACTCCCCATCGGTGGATTCAAGAAAGTTGGCATTCAGTTTGAGTGGTTGTCGCAGGAACTTTCTTAGATGATTGTCTCTCTGCCATTGATTTTTTAAACACCAGACATGTATTGGTACTGCATATTTCTTGAATGAGTTGTGTAGAACTAAATCTCCTTGGCCGACTATGCTCATTTCCAGCTCTTTATACTGTGCTCTCACCATATCATAGATTTTATGAACTAAATCGACTAGTTGTTGTGGTTTCCATTCTACAATTCTTTTTAGGGCGGCGTTGATGCTCTCGCAGTTGTTGTTGGTCCATGTGGTGAGCTTTGCATGCGTGTTTGGAGTTCTGATGTGTGTCTGTAAGTTGCCCTGTAGAATTGGCAGAATGCGTGATTCCAGGTATGAAGAAAACTTTGGGCAGTGTGCATTGCAAAGTGTCTTGGTGTTTTCTGCTAGGTGAGTGAAAGTGATTTCATCTTCTGCATTAACGATGCCCTGTGGTCCAAAAATGGATTGTAGAATGTGTGTCCCTGTAGCTGCGTTGGCTCCTACTTTGTCCTTAAGGTAGTCTGTGATGTTTGTTTTCAAGTGTCGAGTGCAGATCAAAGTGTTTGCCAACGGAAAGGCTGATTTTATTGATTTTCTGAGAGATTTCTCATCATCAGAACCAATGATTGGCGATGCTGGTGTGTCTCCTAGTGATGCAGCTATGTGAGTGAAGAAAGATGAATATGTTTGGAAGTCGGAGTTGCCATGTAGGAATATAGGGCCTGGGAAAATGGGATGCTCGTTGGTCCTGCGGTTGATTACTGACAAGTTCTTGAAGACTCCTATGGTTAGGTGAACTTCTCCTAGGTTGAACGTTTTGTCAAATCCAAGGACAGTTGTTGTTGTAGTCGGTCCACCACAGCAGAAGCGTCGGATGTCATGTAATTGTTCCTTAAGATACAGTGTCACAGTTGGTATTTTGTCCTTGCTGTAGGAGACATTTTGTACAAAAGGGTGCGTAGCTGCCATACTCTGCAGGGTTTGGAGTTGGTCAGCAAAATTTCCTCTCTGGGATTCAGGTTGGTCTTTCTTTTTCTGGCGATATCGAGCATTTTCAACTTGCTTGTAATTATGAGGACGGGTAACTATGTCAGAGGTGTTAAGGAGATTCTGGCGATAAACTTGTTTTGCTGGTTTTGTTTCTGTGTCTTGCTTGATCTTTTCAAGGGCAGCAGGTGGCATCCGTAGGTAGTTATCTGTTTTGTGCGTACTATTACCATGTGTTGTACGTCCAGGAAAAGTTCCAGTATATTCTGCTACAGCTATTGGTGGTAGTTGTTTGCCAGGTTGAAGCATCCAGGAGATACGCCGCTTGTAGTCAGATGATTGTGTATGTTTGGCATAAGCACGGTGGATTTCTAGTACATCCTCACTACTTGGTTGGTTGTCGAGTGGAGTAAACGTTGCTTTTCTGACTCCCTTGACGCTCTTCCTCTGTTTGATGCCATATACACCATCCTTGAATATCACTTCTTGGAAGGTGTTGTCATCTGATTGAATGATGAATGTTGTGTTGCTGGCTCCACTAACCCAGGCCCCACAGTCATCCCAGTAGATGCACTTCTGTTTTCGCTTGCGACGCTCCAAGTTTTCTGCATTATTGAAGAAGAAGTACTGGTTTTCTTTTGTTCCCATTGGAATCCGTATGTGAGGTTCAGCATCTTTTCTAAGAAGAGATATTAATTCTTTCATTTCAAGAAATTTCCCTGGAAATGTAAGATCGTGGCCCCCAGGAGCAACAGGAGCAGTGTCATTATCTGATGTGGGACTTGAAGATGATGACAGAGGAGATGTAGGTGATAGTGGCAAAGGTGATGCTGGTGCAAGAGGAGATGTAGGTGATGAAGTTGATCCTGCTAATAAAGGTGATGAAGTAGATCCTGCTAATAAAGGTGATGAAGATGATGGTGACAAAGGTGATGCTGGTGCAAGAGGAGATGTAGGTGATGAAGTTGATCCTGCTAATAAAGGTGATGAAGATGATGGTGGCAAAGGTGATGCTGGTGGTGATGAACAGTCCACATAGGATGTCTTGTCTTCTGTTGAGGATGATCCAGTAAGGTCGATATGTATTATTCTAGGTGTAGTTGTGTTATGTAAGAGGACAAAATGATTGGGAATGAAATGAGTCTGTGTCTTTGGGACTGATGTGCTACTCCACATGATAGTAAATGAAGGTTGTGCAGATCTTGAGATAGTTCGGCCGCATACTGTTCTTGTCAGAGATCTTGAAAAGAAGTGCTCATGTAGAACAGGAGGGCAGTATGACATGAAAGCAAGAGAGATGGCTGTACTGGCAGCATAAAGATGTAACATTTCTCCCCATCTTCCCACTCTGCAAACAGAGCGAATCAGGTTGGAGTATGGATCGATGACCAATTGTGGATCTTGAATGAGGTCAGTGTAGTTTGAAGCTGATGTATCATAGAAATGTTGATTTTCCAACATTTCCAGAGCACTCAGGAGTCGAATGAGAAGGTGAAGTCGCTCGTGCCCAACCATGCCCCTGGAAATAGCACGGAACAGACAATTTCCATCTCCAGTGGTTTTCACAGGCTTGTGGTCAGCTAGAATGACAGGATGGAAGTTCTTCAAAATGCATGTAGAGACTTCATCCAGATCAGATGACTCTGGTGTAGTAGCAGTACTGGGTCGAGGAAGAGATATGTTGTATGTGCGAAGTAGTAATCTTTCGCTGCGGGTAGCATCATGATGATTTCCCGAGTTGACCGCTCGGTCAAGACGATCTAGAGCTCCTACAAAGTTGTAGCTCCTCCAGTCTCCTAGGTTGGCGAAAGCACAATTAGGACAACGAAAGGATAATACTTCTTCACTCCAGACTGCCAGGAGGTTGTCATCCATTGGAACACAGGAACTGTAAAATAGCACATACTTTACTATATGTAATCAATACGTGTCATCACAACTTTTAAAATACATATACATTATATATATATAATATACATGTATACATACAAATCCGATATGGGCCCAATAATTTATCAATGACTCCATGTTTGCTGGGAAATTGTTATATGTTCATTACGTAGATGTGTTACAAGGGGACTGTAAAAAGTTAAAAACAACTTACCTATGAATCCATTTCCGGCACCCAGAACATTCTATGCATTCCTGTTTGCAGGCTTTGGTGCATAACCCACAGGGGTATCTTGGAGCTCTCATGGTTGATGATGCAGCAGTAATTCCAGTACCTCACACCTCCGATATGTTTTGCCCACTAACCCATGGCACCCTAGGAAACACCTTATCACACCTCTGACCGCAACGGACTCCTGCTAATTACCGTCAACTACCGTCAGCTAACCATCAACTACCGTCAACTCTTTGTGTCAGTCTTAGAATGTAGCTCCATTCTAAGGTATAGGCCTATTGTCTTGATGGTAGTTGACAGTTAGTGGAAAGTTTCTAGAGAAAATCTGTTGTAATTATATGCTTCTTATCAGTTGAAAATCCATAAAAATTACTAATATAAGCAATAGGTAACACTGCTACTACACTCTAAGACTGACACAAAGAGTTGATGGTAGTTAACTGTTAGTTGATGACCAGTTATTTGAAGGCAGTTGGTTAATTGGCGGTCTACAGGCTCATTATTCAAACAAAAATAATCACGGGAAGATAGGAATTTCATTAAAGAGAACGGGAATTTTGTGAGAAACCAGGTAGTTCGTATATAATTATGTATTGTTCGTATATAACAATAAGACAAAGTACGACTTTATATTATTGTGTTTTTATATGAAAAGAAAACGCAAAAATGATAATGAAAAAAGAGGGAGAGTGTAGTGTCCAGGCTTCGCAACAGATGGCGCTTAGCGCTAGTTTATTTAGATAGTTCTGTGATGCGGTAATGTTTTTTCTGTCATTTTTTTTAGCATTCTGTACTGACAATCTCTATTCTAAGCAACACTGTGCCCTGTTTGGCCTGTTATGTGTGTTTTTCTGGTGGTATGTGGTGGTATGCGGTGGCATGTGGTGGTATGCGGAGGCATGTGGTGGTATGCGGTGGAGTGTGGTGGCATGCGCCTTTTAGGGACACCGTAAGGAAGCTAAGTAGTATTTCCTCAATAACGATAGTTTACCTTTGAAATTGCTTCCCAGTGAATGTATACTTGATGATATATTGCATTGAATTTATCGTGTATAGTGTATATATTTATCGTGTAGTGCGATGATGTGACGTCAGTATCGGAGGCAAAGCGGCATTAAGGTTACAGAGGACATAATATCTCATTTTAGCATCTACGCTTTTAAACTCGCCCCCGAGTGAATATACCTGTAGAATGATATATTGGTTAGTGTGTATGTCTTGTATTTGCCTTGTAATGAATTAATAGCGGTGATAAACGCCAGTGTGGTCACAGCCAAGCCGAAGGTAAGATGGCGCACCGCATTTCACATATCAGACAATTATTACGCCTCAAAACTCAGTCCCCAGTGAAGAACGATATATTACAGTAATTTTGTATTGGTTAGTTCGTGTGTGTCTTGTGATAGTGTTTTATTACTGAAATAGTGATGATCTGAGGCCACTGTGTGATCATGGGGAAGGCGGCGGCCGAGATCAGCTGCAGGTGACGGTATAGACAATACGTATCTCATTTTGACATTTACGCTTTTTAACTCCATCCCAGTGAATATATTACTTGTAGAACAATATATTACCGAATTTTGTGGATTTAGCAACAGCAAAATTCCTCAACTTAAAAATAGGGTTTTGCAATGTAAATAGTGTCATAAACAAAATACCCATGATCTCAGACTTATTGGAAGAAAATAATATAGATATATTTGGAATATGTGAATCCTGGCTGCTGCCGGACATTCCAGATTCCTTTGTTAGCATAGGTAATTTTAATATTTCTCGAGCTGACTCTAAGAGCAACTCTCGCAAGCATGGAGTTTGTGTATTTATCAAGAGTCACATTAGTCATATATGCATCAATACATGCTGTGATAATGTGTGTGCAATCCATCTATTAGCTTATAACCTCTACATAATTGTAATTTATCGTCCTCCCTCTAATAGTTCTGAAGATAATCAAGCACTTCTAAATTTCCTTCTCGACTTTTGCCCTGGTAAGGAAATACTACTACTTGGAGACTTCAACCTTCCGCTACTCAACTGGAAATCCAAAGCAGTGTTATCTGCAAAGTATCCCCCCCTACATCAGTCATTCATTAACTGCTTCATATCCCTTGGCTTACACCAATGGATAGACACTCCCACCTACATCAGCTCTGGCAATATTCTTGACTTGGCTTTCACATCAGAAAGAGACAGGGTAGGTGAAGTCGAGGTAGGAAACCCTCTGCCTAACTGTGGACACTGCCCAGTAATACTTACCTACTACTTTCAGTCTGGTGTAACTACTGAAAATGTTGATCTTCCTAAACGCTCTTGGCACCGTGCCAAATACAACAAGATAAATGACTACCTACTCGAAGTCGACTGGCAATTTGAGTTGCAAAACCTAACACTGGACTCAATGTATGGCCGATTCCTCTCTATCTCAAGACCTTTGATTGACCTCTATGTCCCCTTATCGCCCTGCACCCCTCCCACGCTCATCAAATCTCCACCCAAAGCCCTGAAAACTTCGCACAGACAAGCATGGAGGGCATATAAAAATGCTAGAAACACTTACGGCAGGCACTCCACCCAAGCCTCACAGGCTCCGGCAAACTATGATGATATAAACAACACATTCCGAAACCTCTTTACCTCCATCCAGATTGACTATGAAAAATCTCTAATACAAAAACTCCAAAGTTCCTCAAAACCATTCCACCAGTACATCAGGAGGAAGAAAGTTGGAACTCCCTCAGTCGGCCCTTTAAGAATGGACTCTGGTGAATTAAGTAGTGACTGTACCAAGATGGCCAACACTTTTGCTGATCACTTTTGTTCAGTCTACTCTTCTCAAGTCAGTGATGCTCCTTCTCCCCACCAAATCTTTGATGGCTCCATCGATGATATCCCGATAACGCTACAGGCTGTCCAAAAGAAGATCGAGGCATTGGACCCTAACTCAAGCATGGGGCCTGACGGTATTCACCCTAACCTCCTGAAGTCCTGCCCTGCTGTTGTCCTTCCTCTGTTCCTCATCTTCCAGAAGTCTCTTCTCACAGGTAAATTACCAAAGGAATGGAAGAAGTCAACCATTGTGCCAATATTCAAGAAAGGCTCTCGGCACACACCACTCAACTATAGACCCATTAGTTTGACTTCTGTCTGCTGTAAGACGCTGGAGAGGCTTATCTCAGAGTGTCTATACAACTTCCTAGATACAAACCGTCTTCTTTCAAGTGACCAGTTTGGATTCCGGCAAGGCAGAACAGTCGATGACCAGCTATTACTCGTTTACAACGATGTCACCGCATGGATAGATGCAGGATACGTAGTTGATGTTGTGCTTTTTGACTTCAGCAAGGCCTTCGACGTCGTCAATCACTCCCTTCTCATTGAAAAGTTGAGACTAATAGGACTACGCAGTGCCCTACTGTCATGGATCAAAGACTTCCTATTGGGTCGCACAATGCAGGTTACTGTGTCAGGTTGTATCAGCTCCTCGAAAGATGTCCTCAGTGGAGTACCCCAGGGTTCAGTCCTTGGGCCCTTGCTATTCCTGATATACGTTAACTTTTTGCCATCGTATATCCAGTCTAAATGTAAGTTCTTTGCGGATGACCTGAAGATATACCTGAAGTTACGCAGTAACTCATATTCTTCCTTGGCTGCAGACGTTAACATCTGTCAGAGAGATATTGACGTGGTACATAGAGTTGCTGACTCCTGGGGTTTACACCTCAATCTAACCAAATGCGCAGTGTTACGATGCCAGAGAGGTTCAGTAGACTGGGATAACATAGGACCTCTTCAGCGCTACCATCTAAACAACACCATCCTTACTATTGATTCCTCTCATAAAGACCTTGGCATAACAGTCGATAACACCCTCAAATTCCACTCACACATAGCAGTAACCGTGAAGAAAGCAGCAGGTCTGGCAAATAATCTACTGAAATCTACCCTCTGTTGAGATAAAGATTTTATGGTAACCCTGTTTAAATCTCATATCAGACCACTCATTGAATTTGGCTCCACTGTATGGAACACAGGATACCTAAATGACCTCAAACTTCTGGAATCAACACAGCGGAGATGGACCAAGTATATAACGGGGCTGTCTGACCTTAGCTATGCTGACCGACTTCGTGCACTGAACCTGTATTCTGTCAGAGGAAGGTTAATTAGAGCTGACCTCATAAAGTGCTGGAAAATATTTCATAACCAATCCTCACTAACACCCCATGACATTTTTACACTCTCGCCAATAACACACACCAGGGGTCATAGATTCAAGGTGGCTAAGCCCCACATATCCATCGAATGCCGACGCAGATTCTTCAGTATTAGGTGTATCGATCTCTGGAACTCTTTATCTGATGAGGCTGTTAGCTGCAACTCTATTCCCTCTTTCAAGAAGTATCTTCATGTCCAACTGGGACAAACTCTATTCGACTATGTAGATTGATAACTTCTAAATCTTACTTTTCATAGCTATATACCTAACGTGCTTATGGCACACAACTCAGCCTCTTCTCCTGAATTATCTCCTTACTTTCTTAACACATGAGAGGCTGGCGTGCCAGCATATTGTGGGCTTCCCTACTCTGATATAGCTAATCTCCCTCGAGATGTATGTTAACTGAAACAGGGTAGCCAACCAGGTAAGTGACCAGGTAAGTGTGTGTTATAGTGGTGCTGGTGTGAAGAATTAGCGGTGAAAATTCATAAGACAGGGAAGACGAGTTTTATCCCCATAGCGATGAGTAGCTAACTCATCCTCAGTGAATATATTGCTTGTAGAATTATATATATATATACATACATACATACATAATATATATATATATATATATATATATATATATATATATATATATATATATATATATATATATATATATATATATAGGTATATATATATATATATATATATTATATTATGTAGAAGGGAGTCGGCCAAGGGCAACAAAAATCAAACAAAAAGGCCCACTGTAGTGCCGGTCCCTGGAAAGTCCACATTCAGTAGCCAGTGATTTGGTAGTGTTTAGTTCGTATGTCTTGTAGTAGTGTTTTAATGAAGGGTTAGTGGTGAAAATTTCTGGTCTGGTTACTGTCGACCCAAACAGATGTTTGGTGTGGGGAAAACATTATTTCTTTGTTGTGAAAAGGTTAAAGAAATATAGAATAGAGATATTATTACAAGATTTTTTCCCTACCATTCCCTGCTTCCATTGAATCTTAGATGCAGGGAAAACTATACTAGGTAAATACATGAAAAATAAATTAAATGATAGCCTATGAGCGAGATGTGTAGGCTGTTAGGCTGGTGGTCACCATCAAATAATTTCTTGCTTTTTTTCCTTTTGAATTTTTGTTTGTGATTATCAAATGTGTGATTTTATGTTCTGAATTGATGTGTGGGGTAAGATTTAAGTAACTAAGAGTTAGTATAAATATTTTTCTTAATGGTTAGTTTTAATTTTATTCTTTTGATATAGACAAGTGTGTGTGTGTGTGTGTGTGTGTGTATTATGAGAGAGAGAGAGAGAGAGACTTTGTTAGTATAAATATTTTTCTTATTGTTAGTTTTAATTTATTCTTGTGAAATAGACAAGTGTGTGTGTGTGTGTGTGTGTGTGTGTGAGAGAGAGAGAGAGAGAGAGAGAGAGAGAGAGAGAGAGAGAGAGAGAGAGAGAGAGAGAGATTGTTAGTATAAATGTTCCTCTTTAATGGTTTAATGGTTAGTTTTGATTTCTTCTTGTGATATAAACAAATGTATGTGTGTGTGTGTGTGTGTGTGTGTGTACAACAAAAAATGAGTGTGCTGTCCATCATCTCAGCCCTCACCACACCTATCACACCTCATAACACCACACATAATACCACACACTTCATAACACCACACCTCACCTCACCTCACACCTCATAACCAAGATAGAAATAGCAGGGTATCCCCACACCTCATAATACCTCACACTTAAGGCCTCAGTCAACAACCTAACCTAATCTGTCTTTCCAGAGCCAGCCAGCCAGCCAGCCAGCTTAAGGACACAGAGTCAGGTTCCCCTAATAATGTGTTGGATCTGGAGGTTGTGGTGAACGTGGTGACCATAGAAATACCCTTGAAAAATTATTTTTCATCTATAACCCTTGGAAAATAATAGTGATGTTGAGAGAGCAAAGTGTTTAACAATACAGCCATTATTCTTGTGTGGTCAAATCTCTATTTTTATACATTACCTAATCTTTCTTTGAATTTGTGCACAATTTTATGGGTTATTTCTCTGGTAAATTATTCTACATGTGTGTGTGTCTGTCTGTGTGTGTGTGTGTGTGTGTGTCATTGGTTATCTCGGGTATTATTGTGTAGTCTCTAAACACATTTAATTTTGTCTTGCAGGTTTGCCAGACTCCATAGTGGATTGCTGCAGGTGTGACTCTCCCCAGACTTTCCACACTGAGTGCTTCCCAACATAATGGCATCCTCCAGAATGACTATCTTCCTGCCAGTCAGTGCTTCCTGTGGCCAGTCATTTTGCATCCCTCTATCACTCTGGGTGAGTCAGTGTGTGTGTGTGTGTGTGTGTGTGTGTGTGTGTGTGTGTGTGTGTGTGTGTGTTTGTGTGTGATAATTGTATAAATCTAATAACATAATCCGAGTGTGCTACAGACTGGGTATATGATTATCCTGTAAGCCCTCTACAAAGGTTTGCCTAATTGATATGAATTGATTTAATTTAGACAAATGTACAATTCTGTTACATCTACTTAAAAATCATTGTTATATGTATATTTATTGTCATTAAATTACTACTACATCTGTGTATCTGAATGGTAGAATTAAGCTTATATTTCCATTCCAATGATAATACAAGTGTCTGAATGGTAGAATTAACGTTATATTACCCTTCTAATGATAATTTCTCCACACAGGTGACCTGGAAACAGATGAACCCACTGACAGCCTTCAGTGACACACACACACACACCCCTATGGCTCGGACAAGCATCAGCACCACCAACTTGGCCCCAAAAGGTTAGTACACGCACACATTCTGGCTACTAATTAATTAATTAATGTTGTTGTTACCTCCATGCACCCTTCATCATGTCAATAAAGCTACACCCAAAACTCAGGGTAGAAATGTCTCTCCCACTACTGAAAGGGTTAATTGTGTTAAAGTTAATATATTCTGAGTTATATTGTTGTGATGCACTCATTGTCCTGGGCGACTTTAATGCTGTCACTGGCACTGAAAGGGTTGGCTGTGAAATATGTGTTGGTCCCCATGGTTCTGGTACCAGAAATGACAACAGCTCTTTCCTTCTGAATTTTGCAAGATCCAGAAGGCTGAGAATTGCAGGTTCCTGGTATCAGAGACCAGCACTGCACCGCTGGACTTGGTATAGCAATGCCAGAGGGGTAACAAAGGAGATCGACCATATCCTTATCACTACTCAGAGGATCCTCCAGAACTGCAGGGTTTTTAGGAGTGCCGAGTTCTTTGTGACCGGTCACAAGCTTGTTGTTGCTTCACTTAAGCTTCATGTCAAGTCCAGAAAGTCTCCAAGATGTAACCACACTGTGTTTCATCTTGAGAAACTGAAGGACTTGACATGTGCACAAGAGTATGCAGTGACAGTCTCTAGTCGGTTTGAAGTGCTCGACACCCTTGAGGACCCGGAAGAACAATGGGATACCTTCAAACGTGAGACTCTTGAGGCTGCCAAGGAATGCATTGGGGAGCGCCCGAGGTCACGGAGTGGCTTCACCTCGGGAGAGACACTGGAAAGTAATGAGGAGAGTTGTGCTGCCAGACTTGCTGGGGACCATGACCAGTACAGAGCACTGTCATGTAGGACAAGAACTCTCCTGAGAAAAGACAAGGAGAGGTATGTCAGGGGTCTCGCTGAGGATGTCAAGTGTCATTTAACCCTTACTGTACGGTGATCGTACATGAACGATAGTAGCGTCGCAGCTGGTGAGACAGTGATTGTTCCGGTAATCAAGAATTTTCCCGCCGTACATTCGTATTGTCACGCCGCTCTCTCGACTCACAAGGCGAGCCTGAGCATCTGGCAACACTTCCCACTTGAGTTGCCGCTGTGACTCTTCACGTACTATTCGGTTAGATTTTTTCCTTCATGGAGGCAACACGTGCCAACTCCTGGGACCCAGCGGGTAGTTCCCCCCTCCGCTTGAAGAAAGCAGCATGGATGTGGAAATACATGTTGGATATGATTCTGATTTTAACATAACTGATGAGAGTGACGATAGTGATTTTTGTTTAGAGACCGATGAAAGTGAGATCACTAGTGATGATGATATTGTGGGATATACTGCACGTGCATCATCTGCTTCGCGCCCTTCATACAAGCGTCCCAGAGCGACAGATGCCCCTCCTGCAGTGCCTCGTGGACGTGGTCATGGTAGGGCACGTGGGCGTGGAAGAAGTCGTGGTAGAAGTTCCCGTGGGCGTAGCAGAGGAACACCAAGACCAAGAACTGCAGCACAAGGTGCTACTGCTGCACATGAGGATATTTTTCAATGGGACAAATGTGATCTTTTTACACCAACTCTGCCTGTACTTGCTGGTGAGCGTCTTGGCATAACCAGTGAGTTTCCAGATGTGCAACACGAGATTGATTATTTTCTGGCATTCCTACATGATGAATTAGTAGATCATATAGTGACTGAGACTAACAAATATTATGCCAAGTGTGCTGAAACTCGTAACGTCATCCCTGGCTCGCACGAGAAGGCATGGGTAGACATAAGTAGAAATGAATTCTTGACATTCATTGCTCTGACTCTGCTAATGCCTCATTCCAGAAGAGCAGTAAGGAATGAGTATTGGAGCAGGGGTGATATGCTATACACCCCAATTTTTGGAAAATACATGGCCAGAGACAGGTACAGCAATATCCTAAGATTTCTTCATCTTTCTAGTGATAAGAGTGATGATCCACTTTGGAAAGTAAGACCAGTGCTGCGAAGTCTCACAGAAAAATTCATGTCTTATTTCAACCCATTTCAGAATCTTGTAATAGATGAATCCCTGATGCTTTTCAAGGGGAGAATAATCTTCAAACAGTTTATACCTTCAAAGCGTCATTGCTTTGGAATAAAAATGTATGTGCTATGTGATTGTGAAACTGGGTATGTAGTGGATTTGTGCATCCATACTGGCAGTGACGCTGATGGTATAACAAAAGATCATCCTCTTGGATTGTCTGGCTCAGTAGATGTACTCATGAAGGGTTATCTGGGAAAAGGCCATATCTTGTATACAGATAATTGGTATACAAGTCCTCTGCTGGCTAGGTATTTACATGACCACAATACTGGTGCAGTGGGCACTGTCAGGTCTAATAGAAAGAATATGCCCAACTTTGAGGCCACAAAAAGAGGTGATGTGATCAAGTACAAGACACATGACATGCTTGTAATAAAATGGCATGATAAAAGAGAAGTGCATCTGCTCTATACTACCCACACTGGCCAGATGAAGGATACTCATAAAATTCATCGCACAACAAATGAGCCTATCTTCAAACCAGATGTTATCAATATTTCTTACTGTAAATAGAATCGAGGGTAGTAATTACCAAATACCGTAACTGTGAATGTACTGGATAAATAATTTCTGTAAAAGGACTCACTGTATTGTATAAAGAGGACTTACTGTAATAGTAGTAGTAGTAAGAATCAATTGCCATCTGAAGTTTTGATATTAAGTTTGAATAAAAGTCAATGTGTTAATTTTATTTATATATTACTTTTCCTTCTACTCATTTTGTATGTTATCTTTGAATCAGGTGGTAAGGAAGGTGGGCAAGATGAACCTATTCAGGGAAAAGACTCCAAGAAGGGGGTGGCAGGTTTCTTGGGTTCATGGGGTCAAGGAAGCCCCCACCCCGCTGGCCCCAGGAGGTGCAGTCAAGAGCAAGAGAAAGGAGAAAGTTTGAAGAATCCAGCATTTTCAAGATGGGTTGTCTGGTCTGAAGGAAGCAGCGTTGGCCATGAAAAATGTTGTCTTCAGCCTATGTAGTTCTCGGGCCCATGTTAACACATTCTTAAATATGTACATTTCTTCCAAGATGAATTTTTGTTCTTTAAATCCATGTTAACATTCCAGAAATTGATGGTACTTTGGCCATTGTCATCAACAGTAAACTTGAAGCTGTTGATGAAATAATGGCTTAAAGATAACATGAATTTCGGTAAGTTAATGTTGATTTTAAGACGAGAAATTTGTCTGGGGAGAAATTACATATATACGAAAGTTTCTTAACCCTTAAATGACGGTGATCGTTCATGTAAGCGCGGCCCGCACTGTCTCGTCGCGCGGTGATCGTTCATGTAATCAGCATTTTTCCCGCGCGCCGTTTGAAATCAGGCGCGGACTTTTTCTCCCTAAATGATTGACTAGTCATATGGCAACACTTCTCAATGTGGGAGGAGTTATCAGGATCCTCCTGCTACACACCAGACTAAATTTCCCTGCCATCGAGGTGACATCTGGCAGCTCCCAAGTACGCGTCGGGTAGAAAGACCACTCTAGCTGAGATGATAAATTAGGCTGCTGATATCAGTGATTTATTAGGGATTGATTTAGAAGATATTGATGATAGTGAGTGGAGTATGGAGTCAGAAGAGAGTGAAGAGAGTACTTCTGATGAGGATGAAGATGGAGAAGAAATTATGAGGGCAGCAGTGGATGCAGCCTCATCATAGTCTGGTGAATGCCATCGGACATATTGGCCGTGAGCACATGGAGCGTGACTGAATGATGAAACATTGCTTGCCTTGACCAAATCACTAAGCAAAGTTGTCAAATTATTGCACTTGCCGTCTTTTTTATTTGTAATAATAGTAATGGTAATAAATATGGAAAAAATAATAATACAATTATGTTATTTAGCTCTGATAAAAAAAATACAGGGAAGGAAAGATACATTCATGAGAGAGAGAGAGAGAGAGAGAGAGAGAGAGAGAGAGAGAGACTGAGCGAGCGAGCCAGGGAGAGAGAGACCAAGCGCCCGGGGGTACCTTTCTACCCAGAGCCTCACATCAAGCCCCGCCCACATAATTATTTGACACGCTATAACTTGACTCTCAGATGTCACTGTGTCCTAACAAACACATCACTGCAATCAGCATCAAAAGGAGCCATAAATCTACAAAACTGGAATTGTTCTGTAACATTTAAGAGGTACTGTATATTACCCGGAAAATGGAGCAGAAACCTCACTGAGCACCCCGTCATTTAAGGGTTAATATATGTACATTTCTTCCGAGATGAATTTTTGTTCTTAGAATTCATGCTAACTCTCCAGAAATTTGTTATATTTAGGCCATTATCATCAAGAGTAAATTTGTAGCTGTTGATATAATAATGGCTTAAAGAAAACATGAAACTTAGGTTTGTTAACATTTTTAAGACAAAAAATTTGTCAAGGGAAAAATATGTATTTAAGAGACGTTCTTCAGTATGTAGGATATTATTCTCAATGAATTGCTTTGTTAGAATCCATGTTAACTTTCCAGAAATTATATAATACTTGAACCATTATTTTATCAGCAACATCAAATATACTGCTGAGATAATGGCTCGAGTCCAACACCAATATTGGGCTGTTAACATGGATTTTGACCGTGGATATTCATGCGAGGGAAAGTTAAATAATACATAGGAATCTGTTAACATGGGCCTTTTGAAACTGTTAGCCACCGAGTCAACCCAATGGCACACTGCTGGTCATCACCCCTGAGTAACGGAAGAACTCAGAGCCCAAGATATGCACCATCGTGGCCGGCAAGACAACACCACACCACCAATCCAGGGATGACTCCAGACACCACTGCCACACGCCAAGATGGAGCCGTTACAAATACAGCAGAACCCCCATATATATATTTATTTACAAATTAATCAATTCTAGTTACAAATACAATGGAAACCCCCAAATTAGCAGCAATTCTAGTTACGAATACAGTGGAACCCCCAAAATTCTAAAATTAGAAATACAGTGGAACCCCCAAAATTTGACTATATTTAAGCTGCAATTTGCACATAGAGGCCCCGTCCTTCCCCGTAACGGACGGGGGAAGGAGTTTTTAACAGAGTAGACAAGACCCTCCCAGAACCTATGTGCAAATCTCACCTTAAACTTTACAGTAAATTAAGCTGATCCCAGAGAAGAAAAATTCAAAACCTAAACTGATCCCAGAGAAGAAATCCTATCAACTTTATTTAAATTTACTACTACTACTAACTATATACAGGCAACTGCTACTATATATATTATACATACAAATTCTCTCTCTCTCTCTCTCTCTCTCTCTCTCTCTCTCTCTCTCTCTCTCTCTCTCTCTCTCTCTCTCTCTCTCTCTCTCTCTCTTTCTTATTTAAACATTTACACTTGCATACTTTGCCTAAAGGTACACTGCCGTGTGCCACCTATTTCAAGGGCAACAATTCTTAAATAATATCTTCATTTTTACACACACACACACACATATATATATATTTATATATATAAAAAACCCTTATATCTAGGTACATATTTACACTTATAATTACTAATCTCTTAATTCTACAATTATATATATGACACCACTGTATTGTCACTGCCCGCTTGCCAGTCTTTAACATGCAAGTAGGTTCAGAGGGGTGGGCTGAGCCCCTCTCCACTTATGGGCTGAGAGTTTAGCACTCTGGGTGTTCATTTCCCGGATGTGTGGAGTGGCAGCAGTGAAGATGTTCCACATCCGAGACACTCGCCCCACAAATGTTCATTGGTGCTGGCTGGCATGGAACGCAGCACCTCCACTGCATCACCACTATTGAGCACCGTTCTCGTGCTCTGTGTAGTGACTCTTGGAGGCTGACGTAACCCAGCCAAGTGTGGTATTTCCTGCACCATTGCCTTGTGGAACACAACAAGTCCTGCAACGTCCCTGCGGTGTTCCAGCGAATCTAGTTGACTCATGTTCAGGCTGTGTCAGCAGCGTCCACCAATCGCAGGGCGCGTCGCTGAATGCAGTCAAGTTTCTTGATATGGGAGGCAGCACACGACATCCAGGAGAGTGCGGCGTACTCTAAGTAAGGCCTTATCTGGGCCTTTTAGAGTAATAGCCTACCCGTCCTGTCAAGGAAGCCGGCTGTCCTTCTCAAGGCCGAGACCCTGTGGGAGGCCTTTTGGGCAATGTGTTTGATGTGGCCATCAAACAGTAGCCCTCGATCCACTTCCACTCCAAGAATTTTGACAGCTTCCTGGAGTAGTAGAGGAACACCACCAAAGCGTATCCTTCCTTCCACTGCTGGCCTGGCAGTGGGGGATCGAGAGACCACCATTGCCAGTCTTCTCTGGGGCGAAAGTCACCTGCCAGCGTTCACCCCACTCCTGTATCACCCTTAGCTGATGATTTACCTCATCAGCTGCACGCCCACTGTTCTGTCGAGGGTAGGTGAAGGAGAGGGTACAATCGTCTGCATAGGCAGAGACTGCTGGCAGCTGCTGGAGAAGGTCGTCCACATATACATTCCACAGCACTGGCCCCAGATAGATAGATAGATATTTTATTGACTACACCAAATACAAATAAACAAAATCAATGAAAAACAGGTAGGCAAATATAAAAGAAATAAACGAAGATACCCATGTACAAACAAATTAAAATGTAGTCCAACATATAAAACCAGCTTTACATCGTAATTCCCAAACAGTGAAAAAACCACCAACCCACTAATATAATCTCAACATCTCATAAACAAACTTACACGCCTCTACACTACTAACATTTCCACTGAATAACTCCTCCAAAGAGTTAACTGGAAAATCATTTCTTATTCGTTGACTCACAGGGCAACTCTCCACAACATGTCTCTCTGTTTGAATCGCACCACACGAACACAAACGTTCCTCTAGCGGGAGGTGGCCCCGCCCCCGCCTGTTCCACCGCCCAGTCTCGACCGCCAGCGAGTGTCCCGAGACCCTGAGCCTTGTAAATGAGACCCTGCGGAACTGAAGCTTCCACTGGGAGGGATTTAGAGGCCTGTCCATTTACTACTACCTGGAGGGTCCTTCCTTGCAGGTAATTCCCCAGTAACTGGAGGAGGTTGCCTTGGATGCCTTTAGCGCGAAGTTTTTCCATCAGGCCTCTGTGCCACACCCTATCGAAGGCACCCACTATGTCCTGGGCAACCACAACGGTGTCCAGGCCTTCGTAAAGTGCGTCCTGCCACTTTTTGGTGAGGAGCATTAATAGGTCTGAGGTGGACCGTCCAGGTCTGAACCCAAACTGCTGTTCAGATAGGAGGTAGTTGTCGCGGAGGTGGTGACAAACTACATCTGTTATGACCCTTTCAAGCACTTTTCCCACCACTGACAGTAGAGAAATGGGCCTATAGATTTTGGGTTAGCTCTGTAGCTCCTCTTATGTACGGGGACCACTCGAGCCTCCTTCCACACTGAAGGCCAGGTGTTTCCCCGTAAACAGGCAGAGAAGACAGGTGAGAGGAGCGGACAACTCACTGGCGCATTGTTTTAATAAATGTGGGCTCACGTCATCGAGACCAGTGGCTTTTTTCGTGTCCAACTGTTGCAGAAGATGTTTCACCTGTGGTTGTGTTAAATCCACCTCAGTGACCGTCTTCTCACACTGTTGGTCCAAACGAGGCAGAGGATGCTGGGAGGCCTCCACCCTCATTTTTTCCGCAAAGAGGGCAGCAAGCAGCTGGGCCTTCTCCTTGCTGCTAGTGGCCACGGTTCCGTCTTGCCTGGTGAGAGGAGGGATTGTGTCTTGGCGGCTGATTCCTTGTTTTTCCTTTTCAAGGGACCACCAAGTCTTGTTCCCTACTCCTGGGCCACGAGGTTTTCTTCGTAGGTCCTCCTCCCATTTTTTCATAGCCCATCTGCTGGTCACCACCATCCTCCTGCAGGCTGCCCGGTGCAGGTCCTTGTTGCGTCGAGTTGGACTCCTTTTATAACGGAGCCACGCCGCATACTTGGCCTCGGCAGCAACCCGGCAGCAGTAGCCAAACCAGGGCTGGTCCGTGGGTCTGGTGGTGTACTTTCGGTGTGGCACGTGGCGTCTTTGGAGGACCAAGAGGCGGGAAGTCAGGGCACGCTCCTTGCTCTCCGCCCCACCTTGCAGCACTGTAACCCACTCCGTGTGACGCAGGTCGCGGCGCAAGGAGGCCCAGTCGGCCTTGTCCCACAGCCAGACAGTGCGGGTGGTGGCCTCGTCCCGAGCCACACCCACATCCACCTGGGTCAAGACAGCAAGGTGATCTGAGCTGCCCACAAGTCCCAGCTGGTGGCATTGAAGAGTGTCTTCTTGGAGGTCTGATATGACAGGGTCCAGTGTCCCTCCCAGCTCGTGCATAGGGAAGGTAATGTGGTCTGTCAGGCCTTGTACTGTCAGGAGACTCTCGTAAGTGTGACGCTCTAGGTGGTGGTTAAGGTCTCCCACCACCAGGACGTGACTGCAGCTGTACTCAATCAGTAGGTTGTCCAGCTTATCAGTGAGGTACTGGAGCGAGGAGGGACCCTGCCGCGGTGGGCGGTACATTGCACACAGCAGGAGGGCCGAGCGGTCAGCCAGTACAACCCTGAAGAACATGGCCTCCATGTGAGGGGGTGTGTCCACTTCGAGTAGCTGGGCTTGTACTCCTTCCTTGAAGCAGACAGCCACTCCACCACCTGCTCGTTCCTGTCGGTCCTTCCTGGCCCAGTGAGTGTAGCCACGTATTTTTCCGAACGTGGGCTCCACATCACTGTTGAGCCAGGTCTCCGTCACCACAACAATGTCCGTGCTGTGCCGCAGCACACAGTTGTGGGTTAGGTCCCCAATGTTCGTACGGAGACCTCGCACGTTGGCGGAGAGAACCTTTAGTTGGCGGGCACACTCTGCCCCTGGGCGTGCCATGTTGGAGGGGGGAAGGGGGTGGTACCCTGGTAAACTGAGTGGCTTGAGGTAAGGGAGCCTGGGTAAGAGTAGTGGTGTGGAGATGGATTCCACTGCCAAGCCTGACTCTGGCTCTGACCCCAGGCTCTTTGCTGAGGGAGGAGTGGGCGGGGGTGCGGTAGTTTTGGGGCGGGCTTGGCTGAGGTGGTGCTTGAGGGAGGGGAGGGGTCGTTTGTCTTCCTTCCGCCAGTATCTGCCTCAATAGACGCTCCTGTCGCAAGTCAGCAGCGCGAAGGTGACAGGTCACCACCGAGTGTCCACGTCGGGTGCAGTAATCACACACCCTCACCTGAGCCAGACTGGGTCGTTGGGTGGTGCTCTGGTTGCTCGTGTGGCGCCCGTTATCGCTAACTGTTTGCGATGGTAAGGTCCTTTTGCTTTTGCTCTTCTTTCCCTTCTTTGGTCTCTCTCTCTCTCTCTCTCTCTCTCTCTCTCTCTCTCTCTCTCTCTCTCTCTCTCATATACTATTACAATATCACAAAAGAAATCAATATATTAAAATAATAATGAAGAGAGAGAGAGAAACATTCCCTTTAGAAACAAACCCCACATGAATTAAGACAACTCTGCAGCCAATATACAATATCGACATACACAAATAAATATATATACCATTACAATATCACAAAGGACATCAATGTAAGGAGGTTAATAATTAAGAAGACAAGTTTAAGGCCATATACTGCGAGACAGACAGGCAGAGAGAGAGAGAGAGATGAAAAAGTAAAAAAAAAAAAAAGGAAGGAGTCTCACATTTGAAGGTATTCCATAGTTCTTCTGGGTCCTCAAGGGTGTCAAGTGCTCCAAACCGAATGGAGACTCACTGCATACTCTTGTGCACATGTCAGCTCCTCCAGTTTCTCAAGATGAAATAGTGTGGTTACATCTTGTAGGCTTCTGGACTCGACATGAAGCTTGAGTGTAGCAACAAGAAGCTTGTAACCGGTCACAAAGAACTCGGCACTCCGAAAAACCCTGCAGTTCTGGAGGATCCTCCAACGAGTACTGACAAGGATATGTTCGATCTCTTTCACTACCCCTCCGGCATTGCTATACAAAGTCCAGCGGTACAGTGGTGGTCTCTGATACCAGGAACCCGCAATTCTCAGCCTTCTGGATCTTGCAAAATTCAGAAGGAAAGACCTGTTGTCACCTGGTACCAGAACCATGGGGACCAACACATACTTCATAGCCAGCCCTTTCAGTGCCAGTGATAGCATTAAAGTCGCCCAGAACAATGAGTACATCACGACGGGTACACTGGTCCAGCACAGAGTCGAGTTTGGCGTAGAACATCTCTTCAGTTTCATACACCTCGGTAGGAGCATACACTGCAACAACAGACATGAAGCCTAAACTGTGCTTCAGCCTTAATCGCATTATACGCTAATCAACCAGAGTAACCTATACAACAGACGGCTACAGTCTGCTGGAGATAACTATGGCTACCCCCTTGATATGGTGACCATTGCTCATGCCAGACCAGTAGTAAGTAAAACCCTTACTACTCGTCTTGCCACTACCAGGCCTCCTTGTCTCAGAGAGCCTCAACATATCCACCCTCAGCCTACTGAGCTCATCCGATAAACGGGGCAATCAGTGATCCTCTGAGAGACTCGGGACATTCCAGGAGCCCACACGTAGAACCCTTCGAAGGTTTACCCCAGGAGTGGTCCAACGTGTAGGCACCACATCTGTAGCCCCACCGGCATCCCCCAAATTAGAAATAGGGCTAGGGGATCCTCCCATTTTAAAGCAGAAAATTGTTTCACATCAAAATAATGGTTTCAGCAGCAGTTCAAGACTTCAGAACAAAACAGGAGTAAAAACTTAACGTTGTTTTGTGTTTAATTGCTTCCTTTACCGATTTCTCTTGTGACCTCAAACTTGTCAACTCTTCATTCTTACTTCTTGTGTCGTCACCACCAAGAGATTGGTGGTGATACGATATTTTCACCCTGAAAAAAAAAAAAAAAAAAAAAAAATTATGGCTTCGTAATAAGTTATACATAATGTATGTTGTAACTAACAGTTGGTGTGACTGACAGGCTGACTTAATCTCATCCATGACAGTCTGACTGATCTACCGACTCGTTCTTGTATATTCTTCAGTATGAAGTCACTTACCAGACAACAATATTCTGAAACACTACAACGTCTTGTACTGATCATATACTAATGGTACTGCAGCAAGACATCCATCAGTGAAATATTGCCGTCTGCAGCTAAGGAAAATGTTAAAATGCATAACAAAGAGAGGTAAACTCTAGACCTCCCAACCTGCCTTTCTATTTGAAAGGGAGGTTTCAAGACATTTATCCCTGACATTTGACTAACTCTCTTGCTCTTTAAAATGACTGGCTATTATTACTTGGCTTTTTATATATTTATTTTTGTCGCCCTTCACCACTTTAACCAAGAAAAATTCTGATGCTCTATAACTCTGAAAATCTCTACTCAAAGAATCTTAATATCATCATCCCCCCCCCAAAAAAAAAAAAAAAAAGGTGGTCAAATAATGCGCACTCAGGAAGATTAACAAGTATGGCATATCAATTAGGGCACGAAAACGCATTCATACAAGCCAAAGGATCATGTTTATTTCAATTTTCAAGAAAGAGATCATTAGTATTAAGCTATTTTTTGTCAGTTTAGTTAATTGTGTGGTAGAGGTAACATGTCCCTGTATTTGTATGAAGCCAGCCAGCCTTGCGTGCATCTCACAGGACTACCTACACTGCACTCGCTGACCTCGGGTGTAAATTGACAACGTGTCTATTGCAGTTTAGAGATTTGCTTCATTCCTCTTGAGCCTTAATCAAGAGAAGCCATTGGTTAGATATAAGGCTGGTACGTGGACCTCCTCCTCAGCTCTACTGTGGTATAGCCACCAGCTTGCTTGAGGGATCCTCCCTCTTGTCTTCTTTGACTTTCTCGTCGTCCTTCAAATTAAAGGAATTGATTAGTATACACAAGAACTTTTTTTCCATTCTTTTTTCAGAAAAATTAGAATAATTATATTATTGAAGATATATTATGTACCATACAGATAACCATTAACTTATTGATTTACATTTCTCACTTTTCTGAATAATCCATTCATACAAACCATGGGATCATGATTACTTCAATTTTCCAAGAAAGTTAATAAGTATTGACCTATTTTTATCAGTCTAGTTTATTGTAGGGTAGAGGTGGCAAGTCAGCAGCCAGCCTTAGATGCATCTCACAAGACTACCTACACTGCACTCACTCACTCACTCACTCACCTCAGGTGTCAATAAACAACGAGGCTCTATTGCAGTTTGGAGATTTCCTTCATTCCTCCTGAGCCTCGATCTAGGGAAGACTTTGGTTGCGGACAGGGTTGGTGCTTGGACCTCCTCCTCTTCCTAAGCCGTGCCGCACAGCAGCCACCGGCTTACTTGAGAGACTCTCCGTCCTTTCGTCTTTGACTTTCTCATCATCCTTCAAAATTAAAACTTAATTTACTATACACACACAAAGAAAAAACATCTTTCTCTCTTTTTTCCAGAAAACTTAGATTAATTATATTATTGGTGATATAATTATGTACTGTACATCTAACTACTAACTTATTCATTCACATTTCCTATTTTCTGGAAATGAAATACTTAGATGGCACTATTTTTCATTCATTCTTTTAGTTAACTTTCTTAAAAAAAGTTTGCCTCATGCCCACCCCATATTTAAAAGTCTCAACTGAGTCAAGATGCTAATAGAGGTTCAAACTGCACGGAACGTCACCACATTACCACCACTCGCCCAAACACCACTGCGCACAACACCACACCACCACCACACATCATCCCATACCACAGAAGACCACTCCAGGTATCCCGACCAGTCCAACACCAGGTGAGCGGCTGTGAGCCCCGCCGCCACTGCCTCAGTAACATGGCCCACTTCCCACCCTGCATATTAAGCCAATATCAAGGGTTTTGCAGGTGTTTCTGGGTGATTTAAAGGCTTGCTGTGTACTAGTAGGTTGAAGCGGTGGAGATAGAAAGTATAAGAGGCCCAGTAGGGAAATGGGAGAGAAGGTGGATAGCTCCAGAAAAGTGCCCCCAAAAGTTCCTCCCCATTCTTGCAGGATCTCTTCTCTTTTGTTAGTGGACCTTGCATTGTTTTGGCATTAGATTCATTGATAGGAGTGAAAAGCGTGTCCTAATCCATAAAAAGATATTGTCTACCCGTCTTGGATTTGTCCTTAACCTAACACATAAGATATGTTATAAAACATAACTTTTTGTTAATTAGCCACTAGGATTGTTTTGGTGTGTGACACTGGACTGAAAAAAAAAAAAAAAAAAAAAAAAAAAAAAAAAAACCAGGAAAAATCATCACCAAACTAACATTATACTATCATATCTAGTCTGACTGTTCGTATTTTCAGATTAAATTTTTTTATGGTGCTAAAATGAACACCTAAAATTCTTTGTGACGAGGAGCGTACATCAAAAGCGCGGATTCGAGAAAGTGACCGCGTTCGAAACTCACCCTTAAAGTACTATCAAATGCGCGGCAAGGTTGATCTGTTCACTTGCTGTGTTATTGAGAATCATTCGGTGTGTCATAATGCTTCAACGAGACCACCGCGAGTGTCTGTCGATGGTTTCCTGTTCACAGTGCTGAAGCCCACGGTGCACAGTCTGAGCCTGACAGTCAATCCTGTGTTGTCATAATTTTCAGCTATGGAGTTTACGATTTCGCAAACAAACAAAGGCAAGAATGTTTGATGCACGATGGATATAAATACAGAGTGGACAGTACATTGGTGGACGGATACATTTCTTGGAGATGTACCAACAAGAAATGTAAAGGTAGACTTAGAACAGACAACACAGTGACTGCCATTGTTCCGGTTGATTTGGAGCATAACCATGAAAAAGAAAAAAAACCTGAAAGACAACAACTACGAGCACAGATGAAACGGAAAGCGACTGACGACATGACGGCAAGGCCATCTAAGCTCATTAGAACGGAGTTGCATACATTTCCTGAAAATGAGCTAGAATCTGGTGATCTAAGATCTATAGCACAATCATTATACCGAGAAAGGTGGAAAGCGTATCCTGTATTGCCTAAAACTCGTGATGAAGTACATCGTGCTTTAAATTCTATGAATACTACTACGACCAAAGGTGAAGATTTCATCCTTGAAAATAATCCATATTCTGGTATGGTTATCATTTCATGTATTACTAATCTTGCATTTCTGGTGAACACTGCTGAAGAGATCTTCGTTGATGGGACCTTCAAGAGCTGTCCGAAATTCTTCTACCAACTATACACCATACATGGATTGTGTAATGGGCATTATATTCCATTGCTGTATGTCCTCTTGCCAGGTCAGTTTGAAGAGATTTATAGAAATCTGTGGAAATGTTTAAATGACATTTGTATCTCAAAGAATATGCAACTGGAACCCTCAGTGATACATGTTGATTTTTAATTTGCCATGCTCACTGTTCTGAGAGAGATATTTCCAACCGCAGTGATCAAATGTTGTCGATTTCATTTAGGCCAGGCATGGTGGATAAAAATTCAAAACCTGGGCCTAAGTAAGGATTACAAGGACACCAACAGTGATATAGGCCAGTGGCTGAAATTATCATTTGGTCTATATTTCATTGACCCAACAGATGTAGAAGATTGCTTTGTCGAGGAAGTAATGACAGAGGCACCTCAAGATGAAAGAATGTACTCGCTTTGCAGACTATCTGGTTGATAATTATGTATCAGCAGAGTCAAGATATCCTCCAGTGATTTGGGCTGAAGTCCCCTCAAATACAAAGCATACGAACAATGTTGCCGAATCCTTTCATGCTCATTTCAATGAGCAATTTTATGCATCCCACCCATCTATATTTGTATTCATGGATGTACTAGGAAAGCTCCAGACTGCTACTTATGTTAAGATCAAGAGTGTCGGTAAACCAGCAAGTACGCGGAAAGTTGATCGAGACAGGACAGAGTATGCCGTGACACAGTAGGCTACAACAAATTCATCTCTGGGGAAATAAATCGACGCAATTATATGAAGGGCTTGGGAAACAGATTCACAGCAAGAACCAACATGTAACTGAGTTTTTATGGAAGAGGAGTGATAAATCTGACGAATATTGGATTATAAGAAGTGTTTCTTTTATAAAGGATTGCAATTATATGAAGGGCTTGGGAAACAGATTCACAGCAAGAACCACCTTGTAACTGAGTTTTTATGGAAGATGAGTGAAAAACCTGACGAATATTGGATTATAAGTTTTTTTTAATTTTTTTAATTTTTTTTTTTTATAAAGGATTGCAAGAGCAATAAAGAAAAAATTTTCCTGCTTAAAAGTCCTACTTCCACCTTCCTGTGGTAAGCAGGGGGCAACAGATGCTATCATCTGGCTAATGTAAGAGGTGACCGATCGTAAATGAACGATTGAACAATCGGACTTGGAGGTGAGTGATAAAACGCGCTTTTGACTTAATATTCTGCCGCGCTTTTGATAGCAATATATCAGCAACGTTTACCGCGCTTTTGATATGCCAATCCGCGCTTTCGTAAAGCGCCGACGAGGAGTGTGTGTTTTCTTGAGCTGGTTGGTAAGTGATACTTCTGTGTATGAGCGCGCTCCTCAGGGAAAAGGCCACCGCGACAGTGAACACACACACACACACGTACATTCCTTCCTCTCTCTCTCTCTCTCTCTCTCTCTCTCTCTCTCTCTCTCTCTCTCTCTCTCTCTCTCTCTCTCTCTCTCTCTCTCTCTCTCAATACACACCTACCTGTCATGTATGTGTCTGAAGGCCCCTGCACTGTTCCCTGCACCTCTCCAGCTTCCACTAAGATAAAGGAAAGGTCTGCCTCCTCTCTCCTCTGGAACGAAAGCTAATATGACAAGACGGACCGAGAAGTGAGGTAGAGTGAAACAGAGAATGAGTGAGACAGAACCCGCTTCACTCACTCACTCTCTCACCATGTCTGTTTTCAAAGGCCACACAGATCAACACACGCGTTCTCAGGAATGTTTTTCGTGATGTTGAGGTAGAAATAGTGTTAATCTGTAACTAGAAACATAATGGGAAGGTAAAAAGGCTGTGCTACATTGACTTAGAGAGTCTAATTGGAATGTAGTAGTGAAGGTTCGAACTGAAGGTATTTCATTTAGACTAGGATTGACACATAGGTGTGTGTGTGTGTGTGTGTGTGTGTGTGTGTGTGTGTGTGTGTATTCACTGTTGTGGTTGCCTGCTGGTACCGGGAGAACTGAATGTAATGACAGTGAAATAACCGCACAAAATAAACGACAGTGATATGACAAGCAAACAACAATAAAATAACACACAAAAAACAAGAAATGTAATGAAAGAAACAGTAAAACAACGTTAAAGAATAACTAAACCCAGTTAACAACAACTAGACACTTACGTAGTATTGTTAAAATAATAATGATAATACTAATGATAATAATAATAATAATGATAATGATAATAATACTAGTAGTAGTAGTAGTAGTAGTAATAACTAATAATAATAATAATAATAATAATAATAATGATAACATAACAACAACAATAATAATAATAATGATAACAACAACAACAACAATAATAATAATAATAATAATAATGATCCGAGCCGGACGGGTAGTAAGTTATCCTCATTGGGTTACTAATTTGAATTTTCTTAGCGGTCCGCGTTACTGCAGTGAGTGAGGAAAGGTTGGCGACTGAATACACTAACATAACGGAAGCGACATGAAGCTATTAGGTTCTTGTGTGGCTGATCATTGCTTATCTCTTTCACTGAAATATGATGATTAGTGATAGTAATGCATAAGGATCTGTGAGAAAGGAATGCATGAAATGAATAAATTTTTGCAATTTCTACGTGGTTTAAAGACCTGTAGGTAGGTAAATATGGAACAAATAAAGAAGTCTGAGCGTGATCAGTTAATGAAGTATGATGGAGGAAATGAGAGTGAGAGGGTTAAAGTATATAATTATGTTATCCCTCTTTAGAAGATTATCTAATACTGGTGACTTGCCGCTCCCGCTCCCACTCCCTTTCACTCACTCACACACACACACACACAACACAAAATGTACCCAACACAGAGTGGTTCAAGAAG
>CM035177.1:13529875-13535020 GCA_020233015.1 Callinectes sapidus | reverse complement strand
CTCTCTCTCTCTCTCTCCGCAGGGGGACGTGTTGGGTTCTGTTATTTGAATTAGTTGGTGTTGAGGTGTTGATATCCAGCTGAGGTTGTCTGACATTTCTGTATTTCTGTCTGTTTACAATGGTTTCTTTTGTTTATTCGTTAGTTGTTTAGTGAGTAACAAGGTCTTACTAAGTTAGATAATCGGTCAAATAATTCAGTTCTAAATGTCACTTAGTTCACTTCAGTTTAGTCTTTAAGTGTCTCCTGACTGACTTAAGTTTCCTTCTCTTTTGGGAATTTTTTTTGTTTTAAGTCTGTTGGGGTTGATTTATAGAGACGAGATTGAATTACTTAGACGTGCAATACAACCCTGCGTCAACTTTCATTTGTGTATTATTTCAGTTTTCTTTCTCTGAAATATTATCTTAACCTAGTTAATCAAATGTACACTTCCAGTTAGGTTATTAAGGTTTGCGTTTTAACTTTTATTTATTCATTATTATTTTTTGTCTACAGTACAACATCATTACTTAGTTGTGTTTATCTTGTATTTTGCAAGTCCTAAACTATATATGCTTATGTGACTGTTTCCTTTCACTCATCCTTTCTTTCAAATAGTGTACTCTCTTTGCTGTGTGTGTGTGTGTGTGTGTGTGTGTGTGTGTGTGTGTGTGTGTGTGTGTGTGTGTGTGTGTGTGTGTGTGTGTGTGTGTGTGTGTGTGTGTTCCAAGTATTTCCAGTATCGTATTCTTTTCCTCGTCTGGCTCGATCTCGGGAAAAGTCTTCGTTACCCCCTTCGGCGTTGTAATGGTCAAGGTACGTCTTTCATTTCAGACATTTCCTTCCGCAACCTAACACCAGAGCTCGGGCATTTCCGTCACTACAACCGCCTCGGAAAATGAACTTGATAATAATTGTACAATGAGGAGTAAAGTAAAAAAAGAAAAGATGCAAGAAGTTAAACCATGAAAATTAGCCTTCGAGTTCATTATAGTGTAATTCACTGTCGCTGTCACCTTCTGGTCACCCAGCCAGCCTTTTCCCTACGGAGGGAACTCAGAGCTCATAGACCGATCTTTGAGTAGGGCTGAAACCACATCACACAGTACACACCGGGACAGCGAGGCCACAACCCCTCGAGTTACATCCCGTACCTACTTGCTGCTGCTAGGTGAACAGGGGCTAGATACACCTTAAGAGGGTTGCCCATTTGCCTCGCCGCGCCCGGGACTCGAAGACGGGCCCTTTCGGTTGTGCGCGCGCGCGCGCGCGCGCGCGTGTGTGTGTGTGTGTGTGTGTGTGTATGTGTGTGTGTGTGTGTGTGTGTGTGAAAAAGGACAATCCTGTCCCGTTTTTTTTTTTCAGTCAGTAATTCATCCACTTTGCTTTCTTTGTAACACATTGATGACTGGAATCGGTAAACAAAAGCTAGACAAGTTTCTTTGCCTCGACCATTCACTAGAAAATAAGATCTCAATAAAAAAAATAAAAAAAGCTTCCTTTATATGAAATAACAAATCAAAACTATCCTGCCACTGTCACCCTTAATCTTTAAAACTTTCTTTCCACAAGTGTTCAAGATCCCGTGAGATGACTAACTGATTTGCCACAAGATTCTTTCTAACGGTGATACAGAATCTAATTCAACTATCACTGGAAACATTAGAACACTCTCACATTAATCTTTACTAAAGCCTGTCAACACGAAACACAGAGCAGCGAGGCGTTAAGGGAAACGGTCTTAATCTCCTATGAACCTGCAAAGGATGACGTGCTGCGCCCCCACCCTTGACTTGAAAGCGGTGGGAGTGTCCTGCATCGGCGCGTGGCCTCGTGCAGCACATCCTTCACGACCTCTTTCCTCCATCTCTCAGCGGTAGCCTGGCGTGAGATTTGCACAGAACATGGGATTTGGTGTGGAGCGTGGCGGCCTGCACACAAGGAACACTTTTCTCTCCATTATTCAATAGTGCAAGCCTTCTTTTGGGTCTCATCGGTATAGGCCACTCTAGAGGCCACTCTCGGGGTCGAGGCTGGCGGAGGCAGGCACCCACTACACAGACTCTTTATGCAGAATGTTAAGGTTACTTGTTTTTAAAGGATGTAATCGGCGTCGTTATTTTTTTCTTTGGTTTACTTTGAATAGCTAATATTTTCTTTTCTTTTAATGTCTTGCTTATGGTTTTTAAGCGCGTGTGTTTGTTAATTAATCTCTCTCCTCGCCACGACTTAATACAAATGCCTATAAAGATTAGCATTTCTAGACAAGATTGATCAAGATGCAAGGTCAATATTTTTCTGCAGTCATATTAGTAAAGTATTCTTTGAAGTGACGGCCTAAAAAAATAATAAAATAGCCTTAAAAGGTCCACACAAAAATGCTAAGATTTTCAACGTATATTATACAATCATCGGATAGAAGTAGGATCAACTTCCTTTCCTCGTTTCCAAATGGGAATAAAAAAATTGTTCTGGTTAGCTGTACACCCCTTCCTTGAGGTGCCACCCTGCACACCAATCGCTGAAAAACAGAACTTCATCATGGTGCATAATTGAGATGAATGAGTTATCTGTGACGATCGCCGCGACCTGCTGCAAATCCCGCGGTCAGTGTTCCTCTCACGGCAAGGGTGGGCGTCGGCAGGGTGAAGTGACGGGGTGCGAAACTGAGGCACGAAAAGAGGGATGACAGAAGAGCTAAGTTAGATTTAGGGAAATTACAAGGAGTTGAGGTGGAGGAGGTCGTGAAACGATATGCTGTGCCTTCCACTTCAGAGGACGGGGAAGAGGGAGCGGTAACGGAGCTAGTGTGAAAGGAAGGGCTCGTGACGGCTGCCTCCGCACGCGGATCACCAGTCCTGCGGCAGCTCGGGGGGCGTGGCGGCGACGTGAGGTGCAGAGTACACTTGGGGATGTGTCACATTTTCTCTTCATCGTAAAGTGAGATGTAATTGCAAGTGAATGTTAAATGTGGTGTACCAAAGGGATGGGAGGAGAGCCACGGTGGCTGATGCTCGGTCAGGGCCGCGGCAGAAGGTACTACTACTAGCCAAGCCGCCTCGTGGGGCTTTGCCACGCTTAGGTGTTCGCCACTCACGTTTTCCTTCATGACTTGATAGTATAGTGAATCGCATCTCACGGTATTATGATTTTTCTCTCTTTTTCTACCGAATGTAGAAGCTCACTCGTCCATGTACCGACACACACGCCGGTGGGATGAAACACTGACTCAGGCCAATAGTGAATAGAGACGTAAATGGGACACAATCTCGACTCAATGACGAACTAAGAAAAGTGCATCAAATCATGAGATTCCTTCCCGTGTCAGTACCTGGGGATTTGTACAGCCTGGGGTCGCCTCTGAGCTAAATTTATTTCCTGATAAATCCAACAATGATACATGAAAAAAAAAAAAAAATAATAAAAACAACAGAATAAACAAACAAACAAAAAATAGAATAATAGTTCAAAAGGATAACTTGTTTGAGATGAGAGGGCATTGCTGGTCTTTGGAGATTGATACTTGTGCTTGAGGGAGGAGGAGGAAGAAAAAAAAAAAAAAACTAGATGCTACTGAAAAATAGAAGCACTTGTGGATGGCGTCTGTACGCAGACAAACACGTACGAAAACAAATAAGGGAGTTAATAACCAGATACAGTGTGACGGTTACCACAACAGTGACAGCGATGCAAACACGTGCCGGGAAGTCAACAAAGATAAGAGCGCGGGCTATCTGTCATGTCACGGTTACCGGAGGACGTCACAGTGGCCTTGGGGGGAATCCACTGGAACAACACTACGTCACAACAAACATCACCACCACCACCATCACTACTTTCCTGTTATTGTTCTTGAGCCGTCATCACCACAAACATTTTTTAACTACTTTATTCATCTATCTATCAACATTATCCGTATTTGTCTATTATATATTGTTCACCCATTTCTTATCTAAATTTATCTACTCTGTGTTATTTATTCAGTAGTTATTTATCAGCATTTTCTATTTATTTATTATTTTTTTTCAGATCATTGACATCATTCCCAGTCACCACCACCACTTTTATTACTACTTTAACTACCACCATCTACTTTCGTTACACCACGTGCCTCTCTTAACCACTATTGTGTGATGTATGAAGCATGATACTATAGCTCCATTCAGCATTTTCCCACCACCACTGCTACTTCCATCCCCAACACTACTCTTGCTCTCCAGTTCACTCCACGACGCAATGATCAAGAACTTCAACACTCTTCTATAAGATGGTAACAAGGCTCACACTACTGTGCTTTGTGGGTGTTTGTGGCACACCTGGGTGAAGTGTCCGGTCGAGGTGAGGAAAGGTGGTCGTGGTGGTGGAGGTCGGACATCCCCACACTTCATGTTCAAGTAGCCGAGACGCAGACCAAACGTATCGTGTGTTTTGTGTTCATTCGTGGATGAACTTGTCTTTGTCGTTCTCAATCTGTCTGATTAAATGAAGTTGCTGAGAGAGAGAGAGAGAGAGAGAGAGAGAGAGAGAGAGAGAGAGAGAGAGAGAGAGAGAGAGAGAGAGAGAGAGAGAGAGAGAGAGAGAGAATGTGGTTGATGACGGCCACAATAATTCTCTGATGATGAATAGCGATTATTGACAAGACAGTTACGAAAGTTTACTTCGCTAAACTCCACTTGTAAACTGCACTCCTACTAAGCATTCTTATGGAGTTAATGTATACTTCATTCCCAACTATCACCGCTACTACTACTACTACTACTACTACTACTACTACTACTACTACTACTACTACTATTGTTTCAACTGATCATATCTTTTTCCCCTTTGTTTCCCCTCTCGCACAAGAATCTGTTTGCTGCAGCACCACAACCAAACGCGCGCTCACGTGTGCTTCAGCCTATCACCTCAATACACCTGGATGGCCGCGTGACACCTCACCATCGTCCCCTGAAGCTGAAAATACTAGCGTAATATTATTAGCCATGATTTTATACGAAGATGTTTCATGCCAAGGAATTTGAATGCTGACAAAATTACACTAGAGCTGTCCGAGACAATATTTAATTTTGTGTCACCTCCTGGTCCTTGGTGGTGAGGAGAAGAGGGTTGTCACTTGCCTACGCTCAGGAACAACAACAACAACAACACAGTCGATAAAAGCTGC
>CM035177.1:13522375-13527375 GCA_020233015.1 Callinectes sapidus | reverse complement strand
CAGCGGGAAATGATAATTATGATCCAGTTCAAATGTGCATAAGCTACAATACTCATCTTCCCTACGGCACACATACGCATCTCCGTTCTTCTTCCTCACTCCCTGACCCGGGACAGCCCTGCGTGACGCGTGACTCGTAATGGAAATTCTAGGAGTACACATTCGGCGAATTCTCCCACCCACGCTCACGCCAAAAACTTTGCCCCTGGCCAGCTAGTACCGCCTCCGACCTGTTCCCTGTCAATGGAACGGGGACTCCTCTCCTCCCTCCCTTTTATGTGACGTCATGGCCATGGTGCCAGTCTTCTCATTAGTTGACTTTTCTATGTTGTTTATTACTCATGTTTTGCCGCTACAGTATTGATCACATACTATGAGATAAGAAAAGTGATAGAACGGGTGGTGGGGAGTTAGGTGAGGGATGGGGGAGAGGACCTGGGACACGTAATGGAGCGAGAGCACCCCACCTGTTGTTGCCAAACGTCACTGGTGAGAGAGGAGAGCGTATATATAGCCGCACGACGCAACCGAGTTTAGTAGCTTCAAGCTCGAGGTACAGAATAGTTGAAGAGTCTGTAGCATCAGCCAGAAGTGTTACACGCGAGCACTCCAGTCTTAACCTGTGGTAGTGAACTTGATAGGCACGACGGCGGCCTTCGCAGAATATTCGTGTGAGTGGGGTGACAATTTCGGCGCACTGGAGGACAGCAGATACGGCTCGGGCGTGTCACCATGCCCACAGAGCAACATGGAGTCTCCACAGCTTTACGATAGTTCTGATTACAAGAAGAGCGCTGCTGCTTCTCTCAAGGTCAAAAACAACCTGTCGTCGTACTCTAACGAGGAGTACGGCGACCTGGCCGAACTAAACGCGCCAGAAATCTCACTGGACCTACACAACCTCATCGACGACTCTCAGTTCAGCGAAGGGTTCATCCAAGGGATCGAGGGCCTGACTGTCGACAAGTCCCCAGCCCCAAGGGGCCTTGGTGTCAACATGTACAATCCCCTCGCTTACCTGCCACAGCCCGTCCACGGCGCCAGCCAGTTCGACAGGCAGTACCAAGATCGAGGGGGCCATGATCACCTGCCCATTAAGGAGGAACCCCAGGAATCCCCACACCCAGAGCTGCAGCCACACGAATACAGCTCCTGTGCCAGAGTAGGGGCGGCGGCGGGTTACGGAGCGGCAGCGGCAGCGGCAGCAGGATATCCGACGGGAGTGCCAGCGTACTCAAACATGACGCCCACCACGGTGCCCGGCGCGGATTCCCTGTGCAGATCTCCCCTCAAGTCCCCAACGGGCGGCAAAATGATGCCCGGATGCAAGAAGAACGTGGACAAATCCAGTGATGAATACAAGCGCCGGAGGGAGAGGAACAACATTGCTGTCAGAAAGAGCCGCGAAAAGGCGAAAATGAGGACGAGGGAAACAGAGGAAAGAGTTAAGGTGAGGATCATCCGCGATGTTTTGTGTTCTCTTTCTTTCCTACCACAATAGGTAATGTTGGTCTTTGCGCCCACCGACAGTAGTGAATAGTCTGCGGTGCGGCCTCGCCCCCCTCGGCGACGCCCACCCATTCATTCATTCTTGCTCCAAGTGACTCCTATCGGTGTGGCGACAAGCTGACACGACCCTCTAACTAATGTCACTAAAGTATTTGTTAGTTTATGTTTTTGATGAATTAACACGTAAACAAGATAAATCAACAAATCTGCCTCTCATATACAATTAAGGAATCCTGCATGATTCAGTGTGTGTGTGTGTGTGTGTGACGGTAGTAGGCGGGATTATTCGGATGCCAAATGTCTCCAGCTATGAATGGCTTGGCATACGTAATATGATGAAAATTTTTATTTTTATTTATTTATTTTTCTTAATAAGTTTTGAGTGTCTGAAGGTGAGCTGTTGGGAGGATCTGTGCTGCCACAGAGCGGGACTGTTTTCTTAGCGGTTTGAGTAAGAGGGAAGGGGAGAGTGAGAGTGGAAAAGTGCGCTGTTGTGTTCGTGCGTGTGTTTGTGTGCGCCGCACGACGACAATCCCTGCCTGTTCCTACCTGTGTGCTCGTGTTGACTCATCCGTGAATCGACGACTCACGAGGTTTAGTCATTGGTCACGTGGTGTGGTGGTTCTTTGCCTGAATGAGAGAGAGAGAGAGAGAGAGAGAGAGAGAGAGAGAGAGAGAGAGAGAGAGAGAGAGAGAGAGAGAGTTACTAACAGGTCGTCTTCGCTGTCTACAGAAGCTGGTGATGGACAACGATCGCCTTCACAAGAAGTGTGAGCTGCTTAGTAAGGAGGTCGCTGTCTTCCACTCCATGTTCGCCAATGTACACTGTCTGCCGGAACACGTCCAGCGGGAACTTCGCAAGCAGATGGAGGCGTTCAGCCAGCAACACCAGCACCTGGTGAACATGTGATCCCGGCCCGGCCCTGCCCCGGCGCCCCCCGCTCGCCGCACTCCTCCCCACCACTCCTGTCCGCGGAACTCCCGTCTATACTCAAGTATAGACGCGCCGACACCGGGACAGGCAGAAGCATGGCCAGACGAACGGCATGTCACGGCCGAGGACAAGCAGTGCAGGCGTGGGCCAGCCCGCAGTGGCAGTAGTCTGGACATGCTGTAAACCCCCGTCGCACAAGAGGGGGAGGGGTGGCCATCAGGTATTGGTTACCTACTTGATCGCCCCAAGAAGGCCCCGGGAGGAGAAGGGGAGCGCCGAGGCGTGTACCGGGGCCTGGCATCAGTGAGGCAAGGTGCCGTGGGGCGGGGGCTGCGTCTTGTTCCTTTCGCCCCGTTGTCTCTCCCTCTTGTATAGTTTTATGTCTTAAGTTATGAGAACAGAGGGAGTGGCGCGGGGGGAGGAGACCGCTAGAGTATACTGAAGAAGCTCCTTGTGATAGACGCCCCTCCGGAACCACTACAAATGACGCCATGAGACTCGTTATAGTGACTGAGGTGTGAGACTGACGTGTGCCTGAATCGCTTAAGTGAAAGAATACAAAATATTTTAAAGAAGAGAAATCAAAGTTTTGTAATTGTTATGATAAAAATAATAACTTAATAAAAATATATATATATTGACGACATGTATACTATATCAAACCCGCATGCAAAATTACTTGAAATAGAGAGATAGACAAAAGGAAAGAAAAAAATACAAGTCATCAAAGCAACACGTCCTTCTAGCTAGGGTGATGCGGAGCCGCCGTCTCCGCCACCGCCACCCCTACCACCACCATCACCCCCACCACCTGCAGCACTTCTCACGGCGGTGGTCGATTGTACCGGGGCTCGAACCTTCAACCCAAATGCTGCAACAACCAAGTACAAAGTTGACGCTATAATTTATTCAACGCTCAGCTCAAACCACCCGAAAACAACGACAAATAATAATAATAATAATAATAATAATAATAATAATAATAATAATGATGTTATGAGGGAGGGGGAGGGGAGAAGGTGCGACTCAGCGACACCTCCATTCGTAGTTTCGCGATCAAGTGCAATTATCGACAACTTGCTCATTACCTGGCCGACGCAGATGCCAAGGTGAGGAGGAGAGGATGTGAAGGAAGATGAGGCAGAGGCAGAGGCAGGTGAAAAAAAAAAAAAAAAAAAAGAGGAGGGGTGCGTATGAAGGCCTTGGGAAGGAGAAGGATAAAGCTAAGTCAGTCAGTCAATTTGTCAGCCATTTATGCTGTCAGCGAAGAAAAAATCATGCTCGCAACGTTGATCTGTTTTAACACGACGATTCTTTTACGTCTCTGCTTCTCTGAAACTTTGGCAGTGATCAAAGAGAGAAGTTGGGATCTCTCTCTCTCTCTCTCTCTCTCTCTCTCTCTCTCTCTCTCTCTCTCTCTCTCTCTCTCTCTCTCATCAAGCCTCTGAAGACGAAGGCGGTCGCCAAGGCAGGGAAGGACGAAGGCATATGAGGAAGAAGCAAAGCTACTCCTTTCCCTTCCTCCCTCCCTCCCCTTCTCCCTCCCTCTCCTAGGACGATACCAAAGGAGTGGGTCGTCAGCAAACAGCGCGGGGGACCAATGACCCAGTCAGCACTCTTGGAAATCAGTCAGCAGCTAACTCAGTAAATTATTATACAGGCGACTCTTCTTCACTGACTCGGCGCGCCGACCTCGCTCACCTGACGACTCTCACTTTGAGTCGCCTCATTAACTTCCTTATATTGACTCCTTACGATAAAATATTTTCTATTGAATATAATGATTTAGTTATTTATTTAGGAAATTTCGCTCACGCACTTGTGTCTGGAATCATAAGCTTCTTTTTTTAAAAATTCAGTAAAGAGTTACTGAGAGAGAGAGAGAGAGAGAGAGAGAGAGAGAGAGAGAGAGAGAGAGAGAGAATGAAAAGAAGTTTGCTGAAATTGAAGTTTCTCGCTTCATGATTACTATTCTTTCATTCTTTTTATCCATTATTTTATTGAAGGCCAACCACCAGCTTTGAATGTGTCATATTGTTGTTCTTGTTGTTGCCACTGTTGTTTGTTGTTGCTGTTATTGCTGTTCATAATATGGCCTTTCCTTCCCTCCAGTGTGTGTGTGTGTGTGTGTGTGTGTGTGTGTGTTCAGGTGCCAGGCCACACTCCCACCTTGCTGAGATTGGGATAATAACTTTATTTGTCACATGTCTGAACATGATGAGACAAGCTGAGGTGTGGCTGAAATGTCTGACTTACAATGATTTTCCACATTACAAGATTTTGTACACATTTGTAAGACGTGCTGCTGAACAGTTTGTGTGTTACCAACCTTAACTGTTATTGTAATGACGGCTATTATTATTATTATTATTATTATTATTATTATTATTATTATTATTATTATTATTATTATTATTAAGATAATTACTGAACTTTACGATATGTTTCCTCATAGGATATGCGTAGTTATACACCTTGTTTTCTGTGAATGCAAGTTGCCTGTCCTGTACTTACAAGGGAAAAGAATGGTCTTTTTTATGTTTACTTAGTGTACTCT
>CM035177.1:13380987-13400987 GCA_020233015.1 Callinectes sapidus | reverse complement strand
TTTTTGTATGATTCATGCTCGTACGAAACATATTCAAATGACAAACTTCTTAAAAAAATGAAAAAAATAAAACAAATAAATAAAACATATATCTCAAAAAATTAAACAATGAAATGTACGAAAAAAATGTGTAAAATTATCATTTCTTTAAGATCCCTACTGCTAACTAACACATTTTTCACTCTTATGGTACTCAAAGCATTGATTCTCTGGTGGCAGGCATAGAAGATGTAAGTTGAAGGCAGTATTTCTGTCTAAGCCAAGCAGAAGTTGAATACTTGGAAAACAATGTGAAATTAAACAGAATGGTAGAAACACAATATCAAAATGTACCATGTGTGCATGATATATATATATATATATATATATATATATATATATATATATATATATATATATATATATATATATATATATATATATATATTCTACTGCTTAGGGGGTAGGTAGGTAGGTAGAGAAACTGACAGAGAAATAGAGAAACAAAAGGATAGACTTAAGTAAAAGTGAATTAAATATTCAAATTCACAAAACAGCTACAACACTATTTGTCACTAATCCTATGATGTCATGGAGCTTAACGATTCAATACATCTGCAAGAGTTAAGTACAAACAACCTTCAGACAGTAAATTTCAACATAATTACACATCAAATTAACCATTAAAAAGGTATGCTATGAAATCATTAAGTTTCATCTCATGCCTCCATCTTACTGAGTACTATTCTATTCACCTTGTAAAGTTGCCACGTTTTGTGTATATGTACTTGATAATGGTGAGACAAGCATATGGTGATCTAATCTTATAGAAAACATTTATGGCACATTTAGAGTAATCAATGTGTACTCATAACAAAAATATTGAATAAAAAAGCGTAATAATTCTTTTCTTTATGAAAAGTTAAACAAATAAAATTTCACAGAAGGATTCCCCTTTCAGGACATCTAAAAAGTTCTGCAAACATTAATGAAAAAGACTGATGTTTGCAAAATCATTTTTTTGTCATCCTGAGAAGAAAGGACTTGAAGAAGTACTCAATGGAAATGTTTAGTGCCATACCATGCTCTTCACAAAGTGCATTTCCTGAAACTGGGATTGTCATACTTCAAGACATTAAGTAAAAACAGATGAAGGATACATGCTACACTACTCTATTGGAAAACCCTACTAAATAACACATGCAAAAGCTGTGATAATAAAGCATAAAATGTTTACCTGGTCAACTACCTGATGATATTGCTTTAAGTCAATAACTACCTGAGAAAAATTATATTTCAATGAGAATGAAGATTTCTCTGATATGAACAATTCACCATTCACTGTTTGTGATCACAGCTGAACAACTATGAACTAAAAGTGTTGAGTGTTATGGAGTGAGAAACAACTGAGTCATGATTTATCTCCTGCACTTAAGTCACCATAGAAAACTACTATATCCCAATGAGTTGATGGTTGTCATGAGACCAATACATAGCTTTAAAAATACCAAAATCTATCATTAATTATACACACAGTTTGCAATCATTCAAAATTTTCTGGAATTTAGCACTGGAATTCAAGGCACAATAGCAGAACTCTATTGTAATATTCAAGGAATAGTACAATACATTCACTATCCTGTCCTAGGTTTGGCTACTTACTGTAAGATGGCAAGAATTTATCCTATAACGTATACACTTTCTACTGGTGACTTAGCCAAAACAATGAAATCATACTACTATAACTACCACTGCACCCGGTGGTGCAGTGGTAGCACGCCCGACTCACAATCGGGAAAGCCTGGGTTCGATTCCCTGGTCAGGTTGGAAGTCATTTGGGCAAGACTTCTCTATTCAAGTGTGTCGCCCCTGTCCACCCAGCAGTGACTAGGTACCTGGTGTAAGTCAGAAATTGTGATCCGCTGCTGGGTAGGAGAAACAAACTCCGAAAAAAATTTCATGGGGTGGCCTGATCATCCCGGGGCCTAGACCACTGGGCTTGTTGGCACTATCTAGCAGCCATGCATCGAGATGTAATAGATGCGATTGGGTAGGCTTAAGATGTATGAATGTTAGAATATAAGGATTTGTATAACCTGTAGATTTTCTGCCAAAAATTGTACGCTGCTTTCCAATACACTGTAAATTATTATTATCATTATAATTATTATTATCATTATTATTATTATTATTATATTAACAAACACCCCAACTCTCCATCCACTGTAATCTCAATCTAAACATATTTGTCATTGTGGTTCAAGATCCTTATCCACCAGTTATTTTAATGCACATTCTTGCATTCATAAAGACTTTCATTAACTCTGCTCTAGTTGTTCTTTATTTCTATCCTATAAAAACAAATGTCCTCTTCATTGACAACAGAAACAAAAACATGGATGAAGCTAAATTAGTCTTGTATATTCATAATTTTGTAAATCAATACATAAGCAAAGAACAATTTGTGTTGTATACCTATTCATAATTTTGTAAACCAACACATAAGCAAAGAAAAATTTGTCTTGCATATCCATAATTTGGTAAACCAGTACATGGCAAAGAACAAAATTTGACTTTGACTTATTTCTATAAGATACACTTTATCTCTTACTTTAAGTATATATATATATATATATATATATATATATATATATATATATATATATATATATATATATATATATATATATATATATATATATATATATATTGGAATCTAAGTTGTCAAGCTTAATTCATTCCTGAAGGCCATTCATAAACTGAAATGTTTAAACACTGAAACTTTCAATGTGAAATAGATTAATCCATTCCTGGACCCCAAGGCTGAGTTTGAGAGAGCAGCTCAGCATGCACCCTGCACTCCTTGAAGCATGTATCCTGCATCAAACGCTTTTCTGCATCTCTCAGCTTGAATAAATAATGGATCGTCATTGCTATTGTAACAGTGTCTAACTGAGAGCAAGATATCATACACTGATCTTCCTGACAATATTTATTGTGCATTACTAGCTGTCTTGGGATAGATGAGGCACCTTTGTGCAGCGATCAGCTGCGATAACAAACCTGGCAGCCTAAGCAAACATCTTGCAGAATTTCATGATTCTAGAGACTTGCCATATCAGCAAAGCATCTTGGAAATAAATTTTTTGTGTTCCACATTTGTAATAAAAATTTTTTCTTTTTTTTTCATGTGGGTTAAACAGCAGTAGTATTTCCAAGATGCTTTTGCTGAATTTCTGTTTAGGCTGCCACATTTGTCATCACAGCTGACCACTGCACAGAGGCACCTCATCTATTCCAGGACAGCTAATAATGTATGATAAACATTGTCAAGAAAATCAGCATGTAATGTCTTCTTGCCAGTTAGACACTATTACTACAGCAACAACAATCCTCCATTTACTCTAGCTGAGAGGAGCACAAAAGCATTTGATGCAGGATATGTGCTGCAAGGAGCAAGAGGAGTATATATATATATATATATATATATATATATATATATATATATATATATATATATATATATATATATATACACACACACGATTGAAATCTTAATTCCCATTTCAAATCACATTTGGATGGAAATTGAATCTAAATCAGAAAGTTCATATACAAACTCTAGAAATCTGCACCTGCACAAATAACTTTCAGTAATATGCGAAATATCTAAAACAAATGTAATCAGTATACTTTAAGTATTCATAAAGTAGAATCTGTAAAGCTATTATCTTAGATAAAAGATAACATAAAGTGCAATATTCATATGAAGTTATGTAGATAAATAGTCCTTAAGTGTGGCAGGATGTGGGAAGGAACAATCACTTAGACATAGCAAGGCAACTGAAGGTGCCAATCAGTATTTTCAAACAAGAAGCATGCATGCATGTACAAACACACATACACACTTATAAGTGCACACACACACAGCCATACACAAACAACTGATCTGATGTGCTTGCGTATTGTTATCTGCAGAAATGTACAGTTGTACCTCAGATGATAAGCACAGATGCACCATTCATGGTAAACTTGACCCAAGCACCAACAGCAGGGCCACATCATCACATTCCAGAACCCATCCCTGCCAGCCTTACCTACCTACACACTACATTACTACAGTTTGCAATGATGCCACATCAAGAACAACAATGCAATACTTTGTGAATCTCAATACACCATATAAACTGTCAAATAATTTTAGACTAACTTACTGTGTAACAATGTCTGAGATCAAGTGTGTGTAGTGTGCTGAGGAGGCTGACTGTAATTTGGGACACAAATCCTTAAATAACTTTATAACACCCACCACATATGCAACATTTCCCTCTCTTCTGCCAAAACAACTTCTTGCCATCTACATTCCTAAGACACTACTAATATCAAACGAAAATCTGAAGGAACTGACCGCACCTGTACTTAACCACTGAATTACCTGTTAACATTATAAAAGAAATCTTAGATACAGCCGGACAGTTTGCATAATCATTACTAAGGATTAAATATGGATGGAACCAGTTTCGTTATGATTCTGTAATAAAATATGCATAGTGGAAAAATGGGCATTCAACTGCATGTGAAAGTGAATTGTGTTGGTTTCAAGTGTTGCAATGCTCAACCAAAAATAAGTCACTTCCACACAATGCATAATCACTGATAAAATGCATGAATACTGAGTGCCAATTGTGCACAAAAAGAATTCAGGGTAAATTTGGTATATGATGGAAAGTTACATGATAGACTTCAAAACATATTTAAATAAGTAACCATGTTTAAGTAAGCCATCATTACAAATACTGTGCATCCATTTACTTAGGAGTATCTCTTCTATGGATCTAATCTAAGCAACAACATAATAAAATCAATACATATCTCAGTAACTAATATAGTAAGATATAAACTTATTACAGTAATATATATATATATATATATATATATATATATATATATATATATATATATATATATATATATATATATATATATACACACACACACACACACACAACACAACATGCAAAAAGTCTACAATATAATGCAAATCATCATTTAAGAAATAGAAAACAGATCTGATGTAAAGAATCAATAAACATAAACATTCATAAAAGCATCAATATGCAAATTAACAGGAAAAAAGATGCAGCAGCAGCAACACCATCACACCATACCACACCACACCACACACATACACACACACAACTGTGGACACAAATAAAGAATCTGTATGGATTGAATATCAAACAAAATAAATTCAACTGACATTAAATCTATTCTTTGTGTGATTTTCCTGATAAATTTCATTAACTATGGTTTTCATTGAACACTGAGTTCCTTAACCTTAGCAAGACACGTATATTAAATGCATCAATGTTTGCATGCAGCAAGCACCTTTCTGTAGCAGTCTCCCTGTTCCTTGGAAGCCAGTAAATAAGGAATATTTAGCATATGCAAATGTGTAAATCCACACATGAATACACAGTAACCTATTCACCCACATACATAAACAACAGTGGTTCCACACAGTGATTCTTTTCCCATGATCCTTACACAAGAATATACCTTGATTGCGGTTAAAAAAAATATATATAAAAATCTACATGACCAGCAACCATTAATTGTGGGTATCACAATCCACAAATCTCGTCAAACAAAGGAAATTCTCAATTAACATGCCTTAAAAACCCATTCTAACTGAAATGTTAAAACAAAATTTTAAAAGTTGGGATTTTCAGTCTTCATCACTCTGATGTAATGTCCATTTAAATCAATTCCCTCATCAACTCATAAAAAAGATCATTTCACTAATTTTTAACATTCATACATTCAGTTAATTTCATAAGAGCCAAACATTATAAACTGGCTGGTGACTGCTGCACCTCTCTTGTAGCAATGGCCAATGTAACATACTACAAGAGAAAACCACAATGCAACAGATAAACAAACATATTCAACTTTGAATCTGTGATGCTACATAACAACAATTATGATGAAACTTTAAGGCAACCCTTATACTTTTTTATACAACCTCACTACAAACTATCACCAAGACCCAATTGAGATGATTACAACAGCAAACCAAACCCAAAATTACTACTATGTGGCACAACAGCAAAATTTCTTTATTAGATGTGTGTGTTTCCTGAAGACTACATATAGAATTCTTTTTTTTACTCTAACTCTAGTACATATACAAGTGACAGACAACTGTAACATTCAGTATAACAAAAATCTGCAAAGACTTAATACTCATAAAACAAAAATAAAATACTATTATGTTAAAAATAAGGAAAAAATTATAATTGCATTTGTTATCAACTACATAATTGTGATCATTCTTTATTTTGGCCACCATCATTATTATCATCCATCTCATCCTCATCACACTCCTACTCTTCATCACCACCACATTCTGCCTCATCACCACCACCACATTCTTCATCTCCACCACACTCCTCTTCTTCAATCACTTCTTCCTCACAATGCTCTTCTTCTTCTACACAATGCTTTTCCTCACCATGCTCCTCCTCCTCCTCACACTCATGGTTGCTGTGACTGCTGTGACTGCTGTGACTGCTGTGACTGCTGTGACTGCTGTGACTACTATGACTATGCCTTTCCTCAATCTCTGCCGTCTCACAAACCACCACTACATTCCCACAGTGCTCATCCTTCTCCACTTCACCGCCAGTAAAATGATCACCTGCATTCAATTCATGGTGGGAGGACTTCTGGTGAATGAGTGGGTCTGTGTCTCCTGCAATACAATATATATATATATATCTTTGCTAACTTTAAAAAGGAGAGGAAATAACAATGTGGGTTTGTGAAAGACATCAATAAAGAGAGCCATAAAACAAACAGGCTGAAAAGAAGAGCTAAAAAATAAATAAACATATCAGATAAAAAATATCACAAATCAAATGCTTTATCTCTTGGTAGTAAAAGAATTTTGCTGGAGGTTAAGGTGTAGAGAGCAGTGGGAGAAAAATACATGACTGGAAGTAAAAGAAGAAGTGCATGTGGATAGGATGTTTCTCCATAGCTATTGTCATTCATTAAGATGTAAAAAGCAGGTGGAATCTGAAGTGAGATGCTCTGTTTTCTGGATGATCAACCCTGTCTGTACTGTAATCCCAACACTGATGTAAAGAAAATGTTCCACCATTGTGCCACAGGTGCTATGATCCATGCATCTTGGACTTAAGCACGGTTCACACAAGCATAGTTTCCTTGGTACTGGCATCAAAAGTTCCCATTTTCTAGGCAAATTGTTGCTTCTTCGCTGGACCACCACTCATTGTTCACACAGTATAGGAATTTGTTACTGGAAACAGTAGCAGTAGCACACCTACTGGCCTGTCGTTTACACTAACAAAAACAAATGGTTTTAAATAAATTTGTTGATTAAATTCGGTATAAATTGCCCTTTTCATCTTCTTATGAAATAATACTTTCATAGGGGGTGATAAGTATTTGGTAGATTTTCTTCCAAAACAGTCAGCATTAAGAATTTCATCTTTCACTCTGGCCCAGTCAATTTTGCTAATATACTCCACTTATAGATCATACCATTTCCCACATGTAATATCATATTAGGTACTTCACCAAATCCCTGTACTTTGCTGAGGAAGAAATGTAGTTTGTAATATAAATTTGCCTATGTGATGAGGGTTAAAGTTTTTCCTAATAAATATGCTTCTTAGGGGTGTGGACACAGAAAAGATTGAGAACTCCAGGACTAGATATGTAATACTACATGTTTGGTGATGCACCTAATATTCCTACAGGTTTGAAGTTTCAATAGGCTAGGTTTGGCTATCACAGGTAAAGTTAAAGTGATTTCCTGGTTGTGATGACATTAGTAAAAGTTAGAGGCTTCAAAGGCAAAGACTGGGTATGCACTTCACAGAAAATCAACCAGTAATGTCATATTAGTTTTTTTGTTTGTATAATTTGCTATTCAAGATTTCTATTTAAATTAGGTCAGGGTTAACAATAGATTACGAGTACAGGCAAACTTCAAATAAATAGTTAATAATTATAATGATATTAGGGAATCCAAGGGAGGATGGATGATGGAATGCATTTTACCAATAATCCACCATTAATGTTAGGTTAGTCAGATGAATAGATTTGTTTCACCTTGACATATTACATATAAGACAAATTTGTCCCAGAGGCATCTATGCTCTTCTGTCAACTTACATAGGGATATTAACACACTTTGGACACATTAACCCACAAGACATTATTTCTGAATACATTCTCTATGTAAGATGGGTAGCCCCTAAGCTAAATGTAGATACATAATACAATTTTGGTAGAGCATCTAATATCATTACAGCTTTAGAGTTTGAGTAGATTACGTTTATCAAGCACAGGTGTAGTTAAAGTAAACGGATGGTTGTGATGAAATTAGAGAAGAGATTTCAAAGGCAAAAATCTCGGGGATGCAATTAACTGAAAATGTACCAGTAATGTTATACTAGCTCTTCATGATTTGCTATTTAAGTTTTCTAGTTAGGTTTGCTTTACTCATATTAAGTTTGATTGCTACAGGCAAAAAACAAATCAATAGGGATCTACATGTATAATGAAATAAGGGCCAAGAGCATAAAGGAAAACAGTTTTCCAACAATTCACTAAAGTTAAGTTAGTCAGGTATAAATAACCATTAGTCTTCTATTGATTACTTTTTTGTTAGGTTTGTCTTATTCTGACATACAATACATAAGAAAACTTGTATCAGAGATATCTATGCCCCTCTATCAATTCATACTAAAATATCATTACACTTCTCATCCACATCAACTTGTAAGACTTTATTTATAAATGTATTCTGATGTGAAAAGATTCTTACAGCTTAGGAGCTTGATTAGGTTAGGTTTTGCTACCACAGGCAAAGTTAAAATAAATTGCTGGTTGTGATGAAATTAATGAAGGTTTGACATTTCAAGGGCAAAAATCTTTGTGATACATTTATACAAAAACATACCAGTAATACTGTAATGTTATATGTGTAGTTTTATTATAAATTCCTATTCAAGTCTTCCAGTTAGATTTGCTTTACCCATATTAGGTTCGACTAGGTTAAGACTAATAATAAATAACTACAACGGGCAACCTCAAAATAAATAGTTGAATATAATGCAATTAGTGAATTGAAGGAGTAATGGGAGATGGAATGCACTTGACAGAAAATCAATGATTAATGTTAGCTTGGTCAGGTGGAACTAGCCATTCAATTTTCAGTTTTTATTTTGTTAGGTTTATCTTCAGAGGTATCTATGCCCTTCTGTTACCTCACACAGGGATATCATCACACTTTTTTTACCATATCAACTTGCAGGACATTATTTCGAAGTGTATTTTGACATGAGATGATTGAGAACCCCTGGGCTACATATAGGTAATATATTTTAGTAGTGCATCTCATCTTACAATTTTGGAGTTTGATTACATTAGGTCTAGCAAGCACAGCTGGGTGAAGTTGAAGTAATTTGTTGGTTGTGATGAAATTAGTGAAAAGATTTAAAGGGCAAAGATACTGAGGATGCATTGACGAAAAATTTACCACTAATGTTGCTTTAGTTTTGTTATAATTTGCTATTCAAGTTTCTTAGTTAGGTCTGTCCTCTTCTGTAAACTCATACAGGGATATTTACACAGTTTTTGACAACATAAATTCACAGGACATGACTTTAATATTAGTGTTTCTTAATGTGACAAGGACACTAGAAGCTCCTGGAACATTGGCAATGTGGCAGCAGGATAACGGTCCCAGGAAACTAGGGAACTTGCCCAAAAAGATGCCAGGAATACAGTAATGCCAAAACAGAGTTCCAGCAGTAAATTGTTGCGAAAACAAAGAGAAACTTTGCTTGTCTGAACCGTGCTTTAATGATAAGAACCTCTCTCTGTACACCACTCAACTGAGCTGCACATAGATAAGTGAACATTCAAGAAATTAAAGATCTTAAAAGGATGAAAGTAACAATATGTTCCTTAAAAAATGGTACTAATGTGGTTCTATGTGAAAAATTTATTCTATACTTGATTGGATACTGGATTACCTGTAAAAGAAAAGAACAGTTACAGAGAGAGAGAGAGAGAGAGAGAGAGAGAGAGAGAGAGAGAGAGAGAGAGAGAGAGAGAGAGAGAGAGAGAGAATCCTTCTTTATAACACTGACAGGACTAACTTCTTTGTAAAGTGGAAACTCAATACTCAAACTTAGTTAGTTCCAAATGGCTGTTCAAGTATTAAAAGTTTGACTATTGATACCAATAAATCAGGTAATTTGTTCTAACCTTAGCAAAACCTTAAGTGTACAAAAATTTCAATGAAATTTTTTATAATAACAATTTTTCCATTTCTTTCATTCCCACACATGGCTTAAGTTTCTTTTTCACATCCATCACCACATCAGCTACCTTAACGGCTTCCTTGTTCCTCAGTATGGTGGCTCACTTATATGCGACATTTCATTGAATGGCCAACATATGTCTCATACAAGTTCCTTTACACCACTCAAACAACAATAGTTACACAAACACACATGCATACTATATCTCTCTCTCTCTCTCTCTCTCTCTCTCTCTCTCTCTCTCTCTTTATATATATATATATATATATATCAATTAGGACTGTACACAGTTTATTGGCTCCTTGACAGGATGAGCTCCTCTCTTCATGAATGACGAATGTTTACTGACTGTGGTGAGTCGGAGCTGGTGTTGGCATCATGTTTGCAACAGCATAACGCTGCAATGACACCAATGCCATTTCTGACCATGTCACTCCGTAAACATTTGCCATCCATGAAGTGGGGAGCTCACTCTCTGTGTGTGTGTGTGTGTGTGTGTGTGTGTGTGTGTGTGTGTGTGTGTGTGTGTGTGTGTGTGTGTGTGTGTGTGTGTGTGTGTATCTATATCTATCTATCTATCTATACACACACATATATATATATATATATATAATAGAGATATATGATATAGATATGTGAGAGATAATATATAGATATATATAGTTTTTTTTTTTTTTTGTGTTTTTTTTTTTTTTTATTTATTTATTTTTTTTATTTATGTCATTTTTGTTTTCAACAACCTATAGTGATACTCTACTTGAAATCATAACTCAGACACTACATCACCTCCACTATGGTTAAGGTGTCAGTATCGGTGAATCATTGTCTCCTTGTTATATTATGGAGTTCACTAGCCATGATGAAAGCATTGTGAGGAGTGTTGACTGTGGTGAGTAGTAGCTGTGGGCATGTGAGGCTGTATCAAAGTTTGTGAACAATTTCAGATGATTTCCTAAGCCCTGGAGTAATGCCACCTACAATTGGCTGCCTTTCTTCATGACATCACAGTAGTGACACCAATGAGCATTCTTGGGTGTGCTAGCATCCTTCACTCACTAAATGCCACAAATCTTTGTGAATACTGAGGGCAGGCTGTGGCTGTAGGGAGGAAGTCTTTGTTTAACACCACGTGTGCAGACGTTCGAGTACTAATTTTTTTTAGTATTAAATCAAACTTTTGCATTTGAGTATTGAAGTTAGACTATTGAGACGTTCAAGTATTAAATCTCCACTGTACTGTAGGTTGGAATCTTCCACTTCCTCAGCCCTCTCTAAAACCAAATGCTCACACTTCCACAAGGTTAACTGGGTAAACTTACAGTCATTCTTTCCTTTTTAACTGTAAAAGAAGCATTTGCATGAACTAAAAATTTGACGACTTCTGCATCACTATACTCGCTGCACTTTAAAGTGGGCATTTTTGTGTGTGCACTTTTTGACAGCTGATCTTTCACTGTTGCCACAGTTCACCCGGCCCATTCTCTTTACATTATATACATTGGCTGTAAAGCTGCCTATATGATGAGCCTGCAGCAGAATGGTCCATAGTGAGACTGTGTGTGAGGGTGTCAGGACTGATGGTGAGTGAAGTAATGTGGAGGTGGCCTGCACTTCTGGGCTCATGTGCCACATTTAGGATGGTAGAGGGCTTTATAGAGAAACATCTCTCATCTTTAACTCAACAGTGATACAGAACAAAATTCAGAATTATTTAAAAATACACCGATTTTGGTAGATACAGAGAGAAAGAAACACATAGACAGAGAGTAAGGAGCTTGAGTGGGATTGGAGAAAGAGGGAGAGCCCATGATGTGGTAATGATGGGGGAGTCCTTGCCAAGCTCAAGGTCACACAAAAATGGCCACTTTAGAGTGCAGAGTATAGGAACACTTAAAACTTCCCTACTGGATAGATTAACAATCCCTCCTCAGGGATGTAGTTGTTGTGGGGCAGCCATTTCCCAGTGGGAGCATCTGTCATTGGGTATGCTAAAATAGGACCAACCTTGTTTTAGTACCAACAAAGATTTAGGACATATGACATATAATTGCTGACATATTATGACATCTCCAAAATTTGGTAACAAATCTCTATGACACAATAGCTTGTGTCTTTACTCAATATCACCTATCTGGTGTAGTTAGGTTAGTATATTAATGAAACAGACAAGCATGCAGTTAAGATAGCAACACACTACATACTTGCTAATCATATAAAGCTCAAGCTAGCCCAAAAACAATTCAAAATTTCATTATCAATTACCTAATCAAAATGTTGCAGACAACTCATGCTCTTCACAGGATCAGAGGTTGTGTGTCTTCGGTAGGAGAAAGTGGATGATGACCATGAATATTTGAAGAAAATTCACAATGTAAAAAATGAAAAATAAAAACATTAACAGCAAATAAAACTTGCAGAACATTTGACAACCCTGCTTCATAGAGAAAGTTACAGAATAGCAAATATTAAGTGCAATTGTTAGCAGGTGGTAATGAGCTAATAGTGAAATTACTAAGAACAAAATTACATAATAATAATAATAATAATAATAATAATAATAATAATAATAATAATAATAATAATTTGTATTTGTAACCAAAGTGCAATGATAAATAAGCAGCAATACAACCACATTCTAGGCATTTATCATGAAAGAATAAATATCAGAAATATCAGATTTCCCTCAACAAATTCCACATCAATCAAGACAACTGTTGTTATGTCCAGTCATGACCTCAGTTATTTGACACACTGATTAAGATGTGTTCCTTTATATACTCGTGTGTGTTATGTACAGTAATGCTGCTCTACACAGCATGATTACAAGCTGAACACTTCTTCACTTCTTCTAAGGTTTGGCAGTTATATCCCAATGAGTTATTAGGAAAACTTATAAAAATGGGCAAACAATCAAGGTATTAAAAGATTGCTATAATATAATTTGACAAACCAGGATAATTTAACCTGCTCAATTAACTTTCTACATATCTACTTTGAAGACAGAACATTGTTATTAGCAAAGTGTTTAGTGGTAAAAACCAGTCAAACGCTGATCTTTACTATGATCATTTCCTCTGAACAAGATGTAGACACAACCAACACCTACATCAAGGATGATGAAGTGTCAAGCTTGAGTTATTTGTCCATGTACTGCACCACCCAATTTACTTAACATATCATCAAGTTAGTAGAGAATGATGTTAATTAGTTAATAAATGTAAACAAGTCAATAGAAATGGAAAAGTACAACTACTCTCTAATTCAGGCAGATCTTCCTAAAACAAGTTATAATTATTACCATTTCTCAAGGAATATGTGTTTTATTCTATAATCTTGCTTTATTATATTCATTATCTTTATATTATGCACTAATCACTTGGGAAACTATGTTTTATGTATAAAGTTTACTAGCACACAAAATGTGACTCAAGAAAACAAAAACAAGTTACAACAATTAAGATTATAGTTACTTCTCATAACTTCCTCAAAACTCATGAACTATTAGCACATATCAATCTTTCAGTCTACTACAATATATAGTGGACCTGCTTAAAATGCAATTTTTACAGTGCAGTTTCCTTCTAACACAGTGTTTTACTTAGAACACTGACTTCATCTAACATAGTGGAATTTTGTTATAGCTAAGCTTGGCAGCAGGGAGGCAGGGCAGGCCACAGCTTGTGTGGTAACCTGCACTTCATATTTGGCGTCTTTGTTGTATTCATCCCTCTTAACACCACTAATCTAGTTCATCCCCTTAATAAGATCATCACAAATGTGAAGCCTGCATACACAAAAAAAAAAAACTTTGCCACAAACACACACATGAGGAGGTTACCACTACATAGGAACATGAGTTGGCAACACTCCAGTCGTCTAATAGTGACAATGATCACACACCTGGCAAAGCACCTGACCCCCCTCCATCCCTGGTGCAGAATCCTCAAGTGACGTCCTTCATAGAGTTTTGGAGACACTTAATTTTGTTTAGTCTTATTTTTTTCATGTTATTTTCATTTTGTGTTGAAATTCAGGTGAGATATTTTTTTGTTTTCTGGATGAATAAAAAAAAAGATAGGGGGAAAAGTTACAAAACACAGAGTTTGGAAAAGTGACCAGAAGTAATCAGAAATATTTATATTAAAATTTTGCCTCCTATAAGATGGTTTTGACTTAGCACAGTGTTTGTCAAGCACCAATTAACCACGCTATAGAGTATAGACGGTCTGACTGGACTGTACATCGCTATGGCAGGAAAAATGGCAAACAGTATTAATGGACTACATACGTTTCCACTGGACTTGGCAAAAAAAAAGGGAGGTTTGAATGAGCATGCATTGTACTCTTTGTACAATTACAGGACAAGGATAGGTCATTCTTATTGCACTGTAAAAAGTGTACTTCACTGGAAAAGATATTAAAAATACCAAGAAACTGCAGTGTTCTTCATCCTAATAACCTCATATAAGTATTTTGCCACAAGGTTTAGAAATAGAACCTGGAAATGAGGCTCTAGGTGCAGACAAGCCTCTAGCCACAGCACCAGCCCAGTTTTGCTGGAGGGTCTGACCATCCAGACACCCATCTGATGCCAAAGCATCAGAGAGGCCTACCTGACTGTATGACGGATGCAGAGAAAAGCCTGTAAGATTCCTGCATCTAGAGAGGGTCAAGAGGATCCCTCCACCCCTTTTTTTACTTTGGAGGTGCCGGTGTGGTTGTAGTCGTGGCACCTGCCCTCAGACCATAAAAAAAGTAAAGTGGGGGGGCTTACGCTGTATCAGCACATAGCTGCGGGCGCTCATCTCCCGTCTCCTTGGCCTTTGAGCCTGTGGTGTAATAGTCCCTTACCCCGGGACATGGGGCCAGCATGAAATCCGGGTTTCCACAGTTTACCTTCCCTAGGTTGCCCTAGGTACCCATTTATCGACCAGTGAAGAATGAAAACCTGGGTGGGGTCCGCGCCGTCCTCGTCCGGGATCGAACTCGGGCCCACGGATTCATAGCCAGACGCGCTAGCCACTGCACCGTGGCGGCGCATATCATTGGGTAAATCTTTGGAGAGTTTTATGTGTGAGGTGTTGGGAAATCCTGAACCTCTCAGATAATCACTGATTCCCTCATCTATCAGATGAGCTCAGAAGGCTGAGGGTGGATATGGTGGGGCTCTCTGAGACAAGGAGGCCTGACAGCAGTGAGACTAATAGCAAGTCACCATGTCAAGAGGGTAGCCATAAGCATCTCCAGCAGACTGTAGCAGCCTGTTGTAGAGGTTACTCCAGTTGAAGAGGGGACTAATGTCCCTGTCACAATGCACTCATTGTCTTAGGCAACTTTAATAATGCTGTCACTGGCACTGAGAGCTGGCTAGGAGTTATGTGTTGATTCTCATGGCTCTGGTATCAGAAACAGCTTTTTCTTTCTGAATCTCGCAGATCCAGAAGGTTGAGAATTGCAGGTTCTTGGTATCAGAGACCAGTGCTGCACTGCAGTGCTAGAGTGCCTAGTTCTTTGCGACTATTCATAGGCTTGATGGTCCTACACTCAAGCTTCATTTCAAGATCAGGAAGCCTCCAAGATGTGGCCACACTGTTTCATCTTGAGAAACTGAAGGACTTGACATGTGCTCAAGGGTATGCAGTGACAGTCTCCAATCGGTTTGGAGTGCTGGACACCCTTGAGGATTACAAAGAGATAAGATGGGATACCTTTAAATGCGAAACTCTTAAAGCTGCCAAGGAATGCATTAGGGAGCACCCAAGGTCATGGAGTGGCTTTGCCACAGTAGAGATGCTAGACAGTATTGGAATGATCACACTGCCTGACTTGCTGGGAACCACAACCAGTACTGGGCTCTTTCATGTAGGACTAGAGCTATCCTGATGAGAGACAAGAAGTATGTCAGGAGTCTTGCTCAAGATGTCAAGTGTCATTTGAATGCTAATGACCTCCAACCTGCCTATTGAGCCCTGAAAAAACTCCACTCCAAGTCTATATCTCGGGTAAGTGGTATAGGAATAGCAGATTGTTGCCTCACATTGGATGCAGATGGGCAGATGGCTTGTTGGGCTGAGTACCTGAGCAGCTGTTCACAGTAGATCCTCCAAGAAGACAGTTCTGAACTGCTGGATTACAGATGCTGAATGTTGATCCATCCATTGACAAAACTGCACCTCCATTGATGATGCCAAAGAGCCTGTGGCAAAGTTGAGGAGTGGAATGGCAGCTGGTATGCGTAACATCAGTGCGGAGTTGCTCAAAGCTGGGTGTGAAGCCATGATCCATGGGTTGTACGTTGTCTTGACTGCTGTATGGCATTCAGGTACCATTCCCCTGACTGAAACAAGGGGTTGGTCGTCCCTATGTGAAAGGGGGAAGAGGACCATAAGACTGCAACAACTACCACGACACATCATTGCTCAGTGTACCCGGCAAGATGCTTGCCCATTTGCTGTTATTGTGAATTTGTAGCCACCTACTGAAACACCAGAAACCTGAACAGTCTGGGTTCCTACCTATTAAGTCAACAACTGACCGGTTCCTAACACTTTATGTACTGGTGGAATACTGACATGGGTTTCAACAAGGGATGCTTGCAGCCTATGGGCTAAAGAAGGCGTTTGATTCAGTGCATAGAGAGACACTCTGGGATCTTCTGCATCTCCGTGGGATTCCTGCAAGGATTATTAGTCTATTAACTGGCCTGTACTCTGGGACTGTGATTGCTGTAAAGTGTGGAAGGGACGTGTCCAGCTTCTTTCCTGTGAATATGGGAGTAAGGCAGGGATGAAGGCTTGCTCCATCACTTTTCAACACCTACATGGATTGGGTATTAGGCAGAGGGTTTTTTTTCTTCTTCTTTCTTTTAGCTATACAAAATGGGCTTTTTCATGGGTATTTATGGGCTAAAGGACACCACCTGGTGGAGGCCTCCTATCTGAAAGCCCACCCACTCTGGGACCGTTACCCTGAGTGAATGCCCAATCTCCACTCAGACCGTAGTCAGTATTCGAACCTATGCACTTGGGGATCCCAAGGCCTCCAAAGCACGAGCGGTTCCACTGTACCAAAGTTATTGTGGAGCATCTGTCAGCAATACTGAGATTAAAGATCTTGTTTTTACTGATGGTGCAGTAATTTTTTTTTAAGTCACTGGAGGTTCTGGCTTTAGAGACACTACATAAGGAGGCAAAGCCCATGGGACTTGAGATTTCCTGGCTGAAGACTAAGGTTCAGGTGTTTGGAGTTTTACTGGATGGAACAATACAGTCTGTCCATGCATATGGTGAGAACATTGAGATCTCAGAAAACTTCACATACCTTGGTAGTGTAGTGCATAATGATGGTGGGTCGAGCCAGGAAGTTGTACTTTGGATTGGCCAGTCCCACAGTGTTATGGACTTGCTCAACACAAGTATTTGGCATTGTCAGTGCCTGTACAGACAGACGAAGATTTGGATCTTCAAGTCGCTAGTTATCACTGTCTTACTCTATGGTTGTAAGATATGGACACTAAACACCAACCTGAAGAGGCAAATTGGTCTTTGGTACTAGATGCCTTTGCAGGATCATGGGATACCACTGGTATATCTTTGTATCAAATCAGCGGTTGCTCCATCAGACTGATTTGAGGCCCATTACTAACATAGTCCATCAACGCCAAATGCGGCTATATGGGCATTTGGTACCCTTCCCAGAAGCCAATCCTGCTTCTCAGGTTATCTCCAAAAGGGATACCCCAGCATGGAGGAGGGCTAGGGAGCACCCACAAAAGTCATGGCTGCAAGTTGATGTCCCCTACTGGGCATTACGTGGTATAGAATGGGAGCCTGCATGGAGATTATCGAGGCATGACTGTCAGGAGTGGCACCATGTGGTAGGCAAAGCAATGTACCTCCCCTGACATATGTATGCCCCCTGTGATTGATTGAATGACTGTATTTTGTCCTACTGCTCTAGTTCCTCCTGAGGATCACCCATAGTGAAGTTGCCTCTAGCATTTTGCCACTGCTAATTAAGGGGACCTGAGGAGGAAATATTCCAATTTTCCTTGGAATGAATACCATCTCCATATCAGAGACCAATCTCTGCATTATGAACAAATGAGATGATAGTATCAAGCATAGAGGAGTACAATCCTCACTCTTTCTCTTATCCTAACCATTCAAATAATTAAACAAAGCCTGTTCTTGTGATACACATAATAGAGAGGAGGCCCACAAAAGTGCTGAGCTTTCCATCACCTGAAATTCATGCTAAATCTGACTTCCAACAAGCCAAAAACAAAGGTTACTGTTGATTCCATTCCTTTGCTATCTTTGTTAGTTGGAAATGAACCAAAAAACCACACACAAACACAAACACATATACAAGCACCCACACCCACAGAGTATCCACTAACCTGCATTGAAATCGTGGTCAGGGCTTGGAGCTCCACTCATGAAGGCCCCTGTATTGGATACAATAACAATCATAACAAACAAACAAAAATGACAAACTATAACATCAATACAACATTGGCATCCTTTACCAAAATGTTCCATCTACAGATAGGCAAGATTACACAACAAATATTCTCTTGAAGAGAATGTTCTGCATTGCCATTGACAAAATCAAATCTATATAATGTAACACAAAAAGTTTTTGAAAACTACTCAGAGATGCAATAGAAGTCCTTAGCATCATATCCTCTTCATACTTCAGAATGATAAAACTATGAAATACAGTTTCATGGATCAGTACAATAAGAAAATCAGTCAAAAATGAAAGGACCTGACCTGGAAGAGCAGCTCCCACCAGCGAGTAAGACACGTATTGTGGAGCAAAGCCGGCGCCGTGGCCTTGATTCTCATCATCGCTGTCATGCTCATCGAAGGTGGTCACTCCAAACATACATGTGTTGTATGAAGGCAGAGCTGTGAGCAAAAGAAGGGGAAAAATAATATTGAACTAAGTTACAAATGGAGAGTGTGCTACAATGGTGGGAGCAAAAACATGTGACTGTTACTTGATCAGAATTTCAGGTTCTCAGCTTCAAGCTACCACTACTGATACTACTCACGCATTTCTGGGTACTGCTGGATACCAGGGAAGCCTGGAGCAGTGGGAACTGACAACCCAGGATAGGGTGGAGGCATTTCACCAGGGTTGTAGGGAGGGTTGGCTCCCATCACAGCACCACCGGCCACAAACCCAGCAGCTGGTGGGGCACTGGGATTCATGGGTGGCTGGCCAGGGTATCCTGCCACTGGGGGCACAGGGTATCCTGCCACTGGGGGCACAGGGGGTTGCAGAGGCATGCCTGGCTGAGGTGGATAACCAGGGGCACTTGGAAGCCCAGCAGGTGGAGGGAAAGCAGGAGGTGCAGCAGGTACAAAAGAGCTGAAGTACTGCTTGAAGGGTATTGAGCCAAGGATGATGGGCACTGCAAAGTCCAAGTCAGTGTGGCAGCCAGACGGCTCCATCTCGAACTGGAAAGAAACATGAGCTTGAAGAATCTTTGTAGCCCAACTGCATCTTGTCCTTTTCTGACCAGACATACCACTCAAACATAAACTCTCCTTTCAATCAAACAGAAACTAATCTTGAGATGGAGAGAGAGAGAGAGAGAGAGAGAGAGAGAGAGAGAGAGAGAGAGAGAGAGAGAGAGAGAGAGAG